>JARQZK010001452.1:1025000-1402767 GCA_030704885.1 Cynegetis impunctata | reverse complement strand
GGGGGGAGGGGGTCGAGTGAAATCTCACTTAATATATATATATATATATATATATATATATAATATATATATAATATATATATATATATATATATATATATATATATATATATCAGGGGCGGCTAGTCAAAGGAGGCTAAGCCTCCTCAATAATATTCCGTGTATCACTAATATATATATTATATTGAATAGTCAGCATTCAGCATATTCATATTAATCAAAATCATATTATTTTATGCACCTACCTTCCTTTCAACCTACATTATATAATTCATTAATTAAGATAGAAGGTATTTACATTTACTGCATTTCATTCATTTCAAGATTTGTGGCAACGCTGCGGAAAGCTTAGAAAGGTATATTCTCAACGTTCATTATGCCTGCCACAGAAAAGCAAACTCACACCACTCAAAAACAAATACTCCGAATGAATACTTCATTGAAATAGAAAACCAAAACACATGTACATGGCAACACCGATAAAGTCCAGTCTTATAAAATGTCGACCAATCACAACTATAGAATCTCCCTGACATCGAGTAAAGTCGTTGATTGAATCATAGTATGATCCTAATTCGTACTGTCTGAATAATGGACGCCGGAATCAGCTCGCGTTACGCGTATTGTTTTAAAATCAGTTTGAATACTGAAATTAATTTCAAAAATTTCAATGGTGACTTAGTGGCATATTTGTTATCCCATAACTCTAGTGCCCTAAGTTATGAGGATAAAGTTTTGATAAAAACAAAAAACCTACCCCTGAATTAAACAATTTGGTGCAGCGTAACAGAAAACAAAACCGCGGTTTTAATACATTATGAGAGACATCCTTGCCTAACCGGATCACAGGTAAAAAATAAATTATTTTGTTGGCAGTGTTTACTTTTTACTAGTGAAAATGTCTCTGTTTGGGGCCGCTTAGGATTTGAGGATTTAATTCTATACCTAGTTGAAAGTGAGGAATTTTTCACCGATAAAGTAACTTTAAATACAGCACGCGGATTAATATCTTACTTACAAGATAAGGAATTTATATATTTTTTAAACATCTTTAAATTAATTTTTGAACAAACAGAAATAGTTTTTCAAATCTCACAGCACAAGTTTTCAGATGTAATTTACTCACGACATTTGCTCAAGTTTCTTTTGGAAAAAATTTCAGAATTTCGTGCAGAAGTTTATTTTAAAAAACTATTTTCTGTATTTCAAACTACTGATGATACGACTCAATTTAGCCCAAAACGAAAGAAATTCAGTTACGCAGATATGGAGCTTCACTATAAGCAAATATTTTATGAAATTTTGGATACTATTAGGGGTCAAATAGAAATAAGGTTCTCTGATTTGAAAGAACTGCATTTCTTCGACTTACTCAATAAAAAATTTTGTTTACCGGATTTTCGGCTAATTTTCCAGATACCTTTTGGAAAAATTTATGTCAAAAATACACTTTTTTTGATAAGGTGGCCATAAAAAAGTGAACTGTGTGTTGTTTATAATGACAATGAAAATTTTGGGGCAAAAATGAAAATCATGTGAGGACTATTAAATATCTTTTGATAATGATTTGAATCAAGAATTACCCCAAGTTTATAAACTCTTATGTCTAATTGTTTCTATCCCCGGTGACATCAGCTTCCGTAGAGCCGCTCGTTTTCCACTCTAAGAGAATTAAAAACTTATTTTACGAAATTCAATGAGCCAGGATCGTTTGAAAAATATTAGTTTGTTGTCTATTTGAAAAGGAATTGGTAAAAACTTTTGGCGAAAGACAAAAAATTTCATGAGGATATTATAGATCATTTTGCTAAAGTTAAAGATCGCAGAATCCCGCTAATCTTCAAAAATATATAATAACTTTGTTTATTTGCTCTCACCAGCTGTTAAAAAATTCGTTAAGTAGGTAGGTAGGTACCTATTATGTGAAAGAAAAAAATTTGATGAATAGATGAATTGATTAATTGGCTGAGAAGAATTTTTGTGAATATTGTAAATAGGAGTTGTAGGTCTCAAGGTAGACCACTCGAAAAGTGAAAACAAATTAATAGCTTGTTTTACTTTGATTTTCTTTAAATTATATTGACCTTGAAATCCTAAAAATTTTCGCCTATGGTGTATTTTTTAACACCTCTTGTAGGCCTCCTCAAACCAAAACCTCACGAGCCGCCGCTGATATATATGTATAATATATAATATATATATATATATATATATATATATATATATATATATATATATATATATATATATATATATATGTTATATATATATATATATAATATATATATATATAGCCTCCAATAACAAAAAATAGAGACTCATCTTTTTTGAAGTTTGAATTCAGATTGCTCAAACTTTGAGAATTCATCGATTTTCCATTATCGAAGTTCCTGGTAGTGGATAATAATTGAAAAATTCATTTAATTTGTATCCCAGGTAGGTACTTCAAAATTTTTTTGAAAATAGTTGAATGATGGAGGCCGTTACTGGATGTAAATCCATTTCCAAGAAATTCAAACTAAGTTTTATTAGAAAACAAGTTCCTTATCGTTTGTTACAATAATTAACATTCTCAGGAAATGAAAGCTTAGGACACGAGTTAGTTGTAATCATACATGCGAAACTGTTGTATTTTTCGAAAGGTGATAATTTAAACCCAGACGGCCTGTATAATTTCAGAGATGGAAAAATTCGATGTTTCAAATGAAAAGATTCCTTTCAACATAAGATATATTCTAGGAAATTTTGTGTTGAAGTGAAAATTAGTTATTTATTATAGAACACGTATGTTTTTTCCAGTGAAGGACTGATTATAATATTCACAAATATCTACTATCTATAATATAAGTGGGCTACATATGGGAAACTTGTTAATTATTAGTTTTAACAAAAAAAATAAATTCTTTATAAAAATTCAACTTCATTTTTTGTCCGTATCGATTATAAGTAAAAGAAAAAGATGTTGAGAATTATAAAATATTTTTCAAATATTCAATATTTTTCATTTACAAAAAAAATTACTTTGCGATAACACTAAAAGTTCAAGTTTGAACATTGATGCTCCTTGATTAATAATGCATTAATTTTCAAACTTAAACTTTCAGTGTTTTTTTTTAATTGAATATTTGAAAATTATTTTTTATTCTTAATATCTTTTTTTCATGAATATTTTCTATATGATCAAAAATCATTTTTTTGACACACCTCGTATACCACTGATACAATTCAATGTCTGGTTATTCAAATTTGGGTTTAGAACATGCACAACTTTTTATAAAAAATAATTTTTTTTTGAATTATTGAAGTAATAATAAAAACGTTCCCATATGTAGCTTAATTTACCTAAACACACTGTATATATATAAATAATTTATATACAGAAATATAAAAATCATTTATATATTTATATATATATATATATATATATATATATATATATATATATTATATATATAGACTTATATATATATATATATATATATATATATATATATATAATATATATAAATATATATAGATATATATATATATATATATATATATATATATGTATATATATATACATATATATAATGAAGTGAACTAGGACATTTATTTGAAACTAAACCAACAAACCTCCTAGCGGAGCTGGTTTAAATATTCCCATATACCCCAAGACGGTAAATGTTTCTAACATTTACATGTCCTAGTTTACTTCATTTTATTGCCACGAACGTGTATCGATAACACGAAGAATTCGGTTTTATATATATAAATATATATATATATATATATATATATATATATATATATATATATATATATATATATATCAGTGGCGGCTCGTGAGGTTTTGGTTTGAGGAGGCTACAAGAGGTGTTAAAAAATACACCATAGGCGAAAATTTTTAGGATTTCAAGGTCAACCGCCTTATAATTTAAAGAAAATCAAAGTAAAACAAGCACCCTAAGCTATTAATTTGTTTTCACTCTCGAGTGTCTACCTTGAGACCTACAACTCCTATTTACAATATTCACAAAAACTCTTCTCAGCCAATTAATCAATTCATCTATTCATCAAATTTTTTTTTCTTTCACAAAATAGGTAACTACCTACCTACTTAACGAATTTGTTAACAGCTGGCGAGAGCAAATAAAAAGTTATTATATATTTTTGAAGATTAGCGGGATTCTGCGATCTTTAACGATCTATAATATCCTCATAAAATTTTTTGTCTTTCGCCAAAAGTTTTACCAATTCCTTTTCAATAGACAACAAACTAATATTTTTCAAACGATCCTGGCTCATTGAATTTCGTAAATAAGTTTTAATTCTCTTAAGAGTGGAAAACGAGCGCTCTACGGAAGCCGATGTCACCGGGATAGAAACAATTAGACATAAGAGTTTATAAACTTGGGGTAAATCTTGATTCAAATCATTATCAAAAAGGTATTTAATAGTCCTCACATGATTTTCATTTTGCCCCAAAATTTCATTGTCATTATAAACAACACACAGTTCACTTTTTATGGCCACCTTATCAAAAAAAGTGTATTTTTGACATAAATTTTCCAAAAGGTTTGATTTCGTGAGTATAAATTACATCTGAAAACTTGTGCTGTAAAATTTGAAAAACTATTTCTGTTTGTTCAAAAATTAATTTAAAGATGTTTAAAAAATATATAAATTCCTTATCTTGTAAGTAAGATATTAATCCGCGTGCTGTATTTAAAGTTACTTTATCGGTGAAAAATTCCTCACTTTCAACTAGGTATAGAATTAAATCCTCAAATCCTAAGCGGCCCCAAACAGAGACATTTTCACTAGTAAAAAGTAAACACTGCCAACAAAATAATTTATTTTTTACCTGTGATCCGGTTAGGCAAGGATGTCTCTCATAATTCCTTGTATTAAAACCGCGGTTTTGTTGTCTGTTACGCTGCACCAAATTGTTTAATTCAGGTGTAGGTCGCAATAATATGATTTTGATTAATATGAATATGCTGAATGCTGACTATTCAATATAATATATTAGTGATACACGAAATATTATTATTATTAGCCTCCTTAGCCTCCTTTGTCTAGCCGCCCCTGATATATATATATATATATATATATATATATATATATATATATATATATATATATATATATATATATAATTATATATATATATATATATATATTTATTCGTATTGTTGTTGCCTGTGATCTATTTTTAATCTTTTGATAATTATTAGCAATAACAGGCTGGTTGAATCTTAAAAAACTCAATTTTATCAAAAAGTTGACGCCTCACCACGACATTCGAAATTGAAATTTCTTTGACATTTATTGTTTTAAAATAATTGAATAAACAGGGCTGCTTTGTATATGCTATTCAGTCTAATATTTATATTCAAAATTGTAATTATTAGATGGTAAGGGAAACCAAAGAAACCTTTACCTACGTAATGTTTGAAAATAATAATAATAGGGTTCTATTTATCTAACAACAAAGAAATTAGTTATGGAAAAACATTAAAGAAGTGGAGTAGAATTATCGGTATAGTACGCTTATATGGAAGCAGCCGTTGACACGTGTTTCGGACTCTTTGGTCCTCATCAGAACGGCGTAGCTAAGTATTGGATTGAAAATTTGGAGATGAAAATAGTTTAATAAATAAAATCCTCTGTTATGGAAGAAAATCACTTATTTGTGGTTTATTGTTTGAACTCTCCGGTAGTGGAGATGTGATCAAACTTTGCCACGAAGGCGATTAATTCCATCCGAGAGATCTCAGAAAGAGTAAATTAATATTAAAAAAGAAAATTAGTTTTGGGAAAATATTAAACAAGTAAAGCAAAAATTATCGGTATAGTTCGTTTATATGGAAGTAGCCGTTTTTAATGAAATTTTTATAATAAAATCCTCTGTTATGGAAGAAAATCACTTATTTGTGGTTTATTGTTTGAACTCTCCGGTATGGGAGATTTGGTCAAACTTTGCCACGGAGGCGATTAATTCCATCCGAGAGATCTCAGAAAGAGTAAATTAACATTAAAAAGGAAAAATAGTTTTGGGAAATATTAAACAAGTAAAGCAAAAATTATCGGTATAGTTCGTTTATATGGAAGTAGCCGTTTTTAATGAAATTTTTTATTTATTTAGAATTTCAAATCTTTTAAAAAAAGGGGTACTTACAGTTTAAAACTCTCAGCTTAAGTTTAGGATCATTGCCATATTTTCAGCTTGCAATATTTAATTATTTATTCGAATTGTTGTTGCCTGTGATCTATTTTTAATCTTTTGATAATTATTAGCAATAACAGGCTGGTTGAATCTTAAAATACTCAATTTTATCAAAAAGTTGACGCCTCACCACGACATTCGAAATTGAAATTTCTTTGACATTTATTGTTTTAAAATAATTGAATAAACAGGGCTGCTTTGTATATGCTATTCAGTCTAATATTTATATTCAAAATTGTAATTATTAGATGGTAAGGGAAAGCAAAGAAACCTTTACCTACGTAATGTTTGAAAATAATAATAATAGGGTTCTATTTATCTAACAACAAAGAAATTAGTTATGGGAAAACATTAAAGAAGTGGAGTAGAATTATCGGTATAGTACGCTTATATGGAAGCAGCCGTTGACACGTGTTTCGGACTCTTTGGTCCTCATCAGAACGGCGTAGCTAAGTATTGGATTGAAAATTTGGAGATGAAAATAGTTTAATAAATAAAATCCTCTGTTATGGAAGAAAATCACTTATTTGTGGTTTATTTTAATTTTCAATCCAATACTTAGCTACGCCGTTCTGATGAGGACCAAAGAGTCCGAAACACGTGTCAACGGCTGCTTCCATATAAGCGTACTATACCGATAATTCTACTCCACTTCTTTAATGTTTTCCCATAACTAATGTCTTTGTTGTTAGATAAATAGAACCCTATTATTATTATTTTCAAACATTACGTAGGTAAAGGTTTCTTTGGTTTCCCTTACCATCTAATAATTACAATTTTGAATATAAATATTAGACTGAATAGCATATACAAAGCAGCCCTGTTTATTCAATTATTTTAAAACAATAAATGTCAAAGAAATTTCAATTTCGAATGTCGTGGTGAGGCGTCAACTTTTTGATAAAATTGAGTTTTTTTAGATTCAACCAGCCTGTTATTGCTAATAATTATCAAAAGATTATATATATAAATATATATATATATATAATATATATATATATATATATATATATATATATATATATATATATATATATATATATATATATAATATATATATATATATATATATATATTTATTTTAAATTGTTGTTGCCTGTGAACTATTTTTTAACTTTTTGATAATTATTAGCAATAAACAGGCTTGGTGAATCTCAAAAAACTTGATTTTATTAAAAATTTAACGTTTCGCCACGGCATTCGTCGCCTTTCAAAACTTTTGAAATATTGAAATTAACTTTTTAATAAAATCAAGTTTTTTGAGATTCACCAAGCCTGTTATTGCTAATAATTATCAAAAAGTTATATATATATATATATATATATATATATATATATATATATTAATATTATATATATGTATCGTAACTAAAGTAACTAGAGTTGGTCATAAGTTTTATGTAAAATATAAAAACACTTCTAGACAACTTACTTCACAGTTTGGTATATACTACGTTTCGTCCTTTTTAGATAATCACCAATTATATAAAGTATGTCACTGATCCTTCAAGATGAGACCGTTAAAAAGCCTGCGAACCATGAATACTCTCTAAATTTATTCATCGATTCTTCCCTTTTTCCAGGATACGACACCCTCCGCCTCACGAATATGACAGCACCTGTCATTCAAGATCCGCGGGATGACATGCACCTGTTTTGCGAATTTGATATGGGTGGCGAAGAATTGTACGCAGTGAAGTGGTACAAAGACGACCACGAATTTTTCAGATACAGTCCTGCGGGAAATCAGCGACTGCTTCAATTTCAAGTCATGGGCGTGCACGTGGATGTATCTAGGACACAATGTTCCATGACGTCGTGCAGTTTGATGCTGAACGAACTGTCGAAGACCTTTAGTTCAGGGGCGTACAGATGCGAGGTTTCAACAGAAGCTCCAGCTTTCCGATTGGCTTCTCAAACGCACAATATTACAGTAGCAGGTAAAATATTTTATCTTTCACTTGTATATTATTTGTTGATTTTACTTTAGATATGGTTGCTATGAATACACTGATTATGCCCTAGGGCGTTATGAGCGGGCATAATGGATCATAACGTCCGCTAATTGTACGAAGAGAAATTAAGCAACTTCCTTTGATTAAATACTTCATAATCCTTATCTTATACGACTCTGTATTTCTCCGGCAATGAATTATTCGCAGTTTTAGCTGCATTTTCTATGATATTCTTGGGTAAATTCATTTTCATTTCCATTATTTCTATAAGACTACACAAAGAAAGCAGCAATGACATTCACTAAATATGATAACAAAAATATTCACAAACGTCAAAATATCAACAAATGCCATGAACTATGAGAAGGAAAATGAAAAGTATAGGACCAATGAACCGATTTTAAAATCAATTTTTCATTATAGTAAAATAATTTTGTCGTGAAAAATAAAATCTTGTATGCACCACGAGCGTTACTAGATCCTAACGCCCATCGGGCAAAATTCATCCCTCGGGCCGAATGTTATACCCTCCGGGCGTTAGGATCTATATAACGCTCTTGGTACATAAATTACCAATAACACTTCGTTTAATGTTCATTGGCAATCGGAATGCAACGTTTTTTTTTGAGGAACATAATTAGAAAAGAATTTAAATGAAAAAAACGATGTTTACTGACGTTTGACCCCTCCCACTATTTTGTAATGTCGAAAATTCTTGCAAAATCTCTGAGTAAGTAAGCCTCTATTTTTGTGAAATTTTTTTCTCTTAAGGCTCAATCAATACTTATGATTTTTTGGAAAACATTTATTTTTTTGTTATTTGTTTTTATTTAAGTTTTTTAATTGTGTTACATTGTGACAGGATGATAATTTTCTGAAATATTTCCTGTCGTATGATATTATACAACAAGTGTGAGTTTTTTGTTCAGAACTACTTGTCCTTGAGAATCTTAAAATTATGATAATTTTCAACATATCTTTTGACTAAGTATTTTTATGAAAAACTGGCTTGTTGGTGTGCCTGAAAATTCATTTTCTGATTTGATATTTTTATTACAACTGAAATGCTCTCTCTTCAATTTCCAGGATAAGGTATCTTTATTTTAGGTATTCAATCCTATATCTCGTTAATAGGTAAAATATAAAACATATATATATATATATATATATATATATATATATATATATATATATATATATATATATATATATATATATATATATATATTGTAACGTTATGAAATACCGTCCACTGGCTAAACCAAATTCTAGCCGAGATCAGTCAGTAAAGAAGATTCTATGATTTCTAGCGTCACTTCAAATAGTAGGCGGGATAATTTGTCAAGCCGGACAAGGCTAACTAAACAATCTTTCTTTTTCGACTTGGGAATTCGAGTGAATACGACGTAAGAATTCTATTGTAAAGGCAAATAAATTCACACCTTATAGTTATTCCGAGTTGATAAATTTTTGTTAAATATCCTTGCGCTAGGACGCGCAAAACGTCAGGAGTTTCTAGAAACGTCAGGACTAGGAGTTTCCAAAAACGTCAGGAGTAGGAGTTTCTAAAAACGTCAGGAGCAGGAGTTTCTAAAAACGTCAGGAGTCTGAATTTCAAAAAACGTCAGGAGTCTGAGTTTCCAAAAACGTCAGGAGTCCGAATTTCAATAACTCCAGGATCTTTCAAGAACTCCAGGAACTTTCAAAAACTCCAGGAACTGTTAAAAGTCACTAAAAACCGTAGGAGTCTGGATTGAAGACCGTTGGAAAACAGATCAGTATACTGACAAGAGCTCAATAAAATTAACTTTATTCATTTTACTTTATTCAATTTGATTATATTTCACGTTGTAATCTTTGAACCAAATTTTACAAATAACTTTAATAGAGATTTTAGTAAAGTTACTTCGTTTCATTGTCTCATGTGAATAAATCAGGTAAAGTGTAACCAAATTTTCCAAACATTTGAACTAGTCGGAGCATTTAATTTTTGTAAAATATCCAAACTTCATTTTTATAGTTTCATTAGGGAAATTCACATTACAATATATATATATTTATATATATATATATATATATATATATATATATATATATATATATATATATATATATATATATATATATATATATATATATATATATATATATATATATATATATATAATGAACATAAACAAAACTTGAATTTACTACGTTTATTATCACAAAAATACTTTGAAAAATATATAACACTGAGATTGCAATTTCGGTCACTAGACCATCATCGGGCGGGCAGATTGAGTTAAGAACTGAATACAATTATTATAGATTTGCGCTTAGAGGTGGGAAAGAATTATTGCAGGTACCTAAATAGACAAGAGGAACACATTTCAAGAAGGGCTAATCGAAGTGGATTTCCTAAATTGGTACAATAAAATGTTCTTACAAAAATCATTATTGTTTGAATACACTAAATATAGGAGAATATATCAAGTCAATCTGGTCGTTCGGCAAGATATCTTTTGCATTATGATTGAGTTTAAAAATTTCTAATGATTCTAAGTAAGTAAGTTTGGTTCCTTTTGGTAATTTGTGCATTGCATAATTTGAAAGTTATCTATTTGTGGAAACGGGTGGTGGCTTTCACGGCAATGATTTGAAAACGTTGAATCCGTTTTATCTTTCAAAAAAGAATGTTGGTGTTTTTTAAATCTTGTCTTGAACGATCGACCAGTCTGACCTATAGGTATACACTCCTTTACATACAGGACAAATCAACCTATAAACTCCTGAACTTTCAAATTTTGAAAAATCTTTGGCATTAAATAAAAATTTTGAGAGTTTTGTCTTAGGTTTGAAAGCAATTTTAGTATTAAATTTAGGTATGACATCAGCAACTTTTTCTGTTAGAGTACCAAAATATGTGAAAGATGTGAATTTTTCCAATTTTTCTACTTTCGATTGAGGATATATGCTGTTGTACGCTAGTCGACTATGTTTCTTGTTTATTATTTTATCTATCAAACTTGTATGAAAACCATTATTTGAAGCAATTATTTTTATAGTAGAAATTTCGTTTACTAAATTTGGTACCAAATGAACACAAACGAAACTTGAATTTAATACGTTTATTATCACAAAAAAAAAATATATATACATATATATATATATATATATATCAGGGGCGGCTAGTCAAAGGAGGCTAAGGAGGCTAAGCCTCCTCAATAATATTCCGTGTATCACTAATATATTATATTGAATAGTCAGAATTCAGCATATTCATATTAATCAAAATCATATTATTTTATGCACCTGCCTTCCTTTCAACCTACATTATATAATATAATTTATTAATTAAGATAGAAGGTATTTACAATTACTGCATTCCATTCTTTGCAAGATTTGTGGCAACGCTGCGGAGGCTTAGAAAGGTATATTCTCAACGTTCATTATGCCTGCCACAGAAAAGCAAACAACGGTGCAAATACTCCGAATGAATACTTCATTGCAATAGAAAAGCAAAACACATGTAAATGGCAACACCGATAGGAACCCAGTCTCATACAATGTCGACCAATCACAACTATATAATTTCGCGTGACATCGAGTGAATTCGTTGGAAAGCATTAATTGAATCGTAGTGTGATCGTAGTTACTAATGGCCGAAAACAACAGCGTGTTTACTTATATTGCTCGCGTATTGTTTTAAAATGAGTTTGGTTACTGAAGTTAATTTCAAAAATTTCAATGGTGACTTGTGGAATATTTGTTATCCCATAACTTTAGTGCACTAAGTTATGAGGATAAAGTTTTGATAAAAACATTGCGACCTACCCCTGAATTAAACAATTTGGTGCAGCGTAACAGACAACAAAACCGCGGTTTTAATACAAGGAATTATGAGAGACATCCTTGCCTAACCGGACCACAGGTAAAAAATAAATTATTTTGTTGGCAGTGTTTACTTTTTACTAGTGAAAATGTCTCTGTTGGGGACCGCTTAGGATTTGAGGATTTAATTCTATACCTAGTTGAAAGTGAGGAATTTTTCACCGATAAAGTAACTTTAAATACAGCACGCGGATTAATATCTTACTTACAAGATTTTTAAACATCTTTAAATTAATTTTTGAACAAACAGAGATAGTTTTTCAAATCTTACAGCACAAGTTTTCAGATGTAATTTACTCACGAAATCGGCTCAAGTTTCTTCTGGAAAAAATTTCAGAATTTCGTGCAGAAGATTATTTTAAAAAACTATTTTCTGTATTTCAAACTACTGATGATACGACTCAATTTAGCCCAAAATGAAAGAAATTCAGTTACGCAGATATGGAGCTTCACTATAAGCAAATATTTTATGAAATTTTGGATACTATTAGGGGTCAAATAGAAATAAGGTTCTCTGATTTGAAAGAACTGCATTTCTTCGACTTACTCAATAAAAATTTGTTTACCGGATTTTCGGCTAATTTTCTAGATAACCTTTTGGAAAATTTATGTCAAAAATACACTTTTTTTGATAAGGTGGCCATAACAAGTGAACTGTGTGTTGTTTATAATGACAATGAAATTTTGGGGCAAAATGAAAATCATGTGAGGACTATTAAATACCTTTTTGATAATGATTTGAATCAAGATTTACCTCAAGTTTATGAACTCTTATGTCTAATTGTTTCTATCCCGGTGACATCGGCTTCCGTAGAGCGCTCGTTTTCCACTCTTAAGAGAATTAAAACTTATTTACGAAATTCAATTAGCCAGGATCGTTTGAAAAATATTAGTTTGTTGTCTATTGAAAAGGAATTGGTAAAACTTTTGGCGAAAGACAAAAAATTTTATGAGGATATTATAGATCATTTTGCTAACGTTAAAGATCGCAGATTCCCGCTAATCTTCAAAAATATAAAATAACTTTTTATTTGCTCTCACCAGCTGTTAACAAATTCGTTAAGTAGGTAGGTAGGTATCTATTTTTTTAAAGAAAAAAAAATTTGATGAATAGATGAATTGATTAATTGGCTGAGAAGAGTTTTTGTGAATATTGTAAATAGGAGTTGTAGATCTCAAGGTAGACACTCGAAAGTGAAAACAATTTTTTTCCCAAAGAAATCCATATTTTAGGGTGCTTGTTTTACTTTGATTTTCTTTAAATTATAAGGCGGTTGACCTTGAAATCCTAAAAATTTTCGCCTATGGTGTATTTTTTAACACCTCTTGTAGCCTCCTCAAACCAAAACCTCACGAGCCGCCACTGATATATATATATATATATATATATATATATATATATATATATATATATATATATATATATATATATATAATCTCCAATATATTATTCCCTGTTTCCGCCAAAACTAAATCTAAGAACCCGAGAATTGGAGTAGGTATAACTCCAATATAATAGTACCATGAACACTTCCTCAGAGAGTTCGATTCGTTGAAGAATTGCTGCTTTCTCATTACTGAAGACGACTATCGATTACAGCGAATGAATTTGAGATCCTGTACTAAATCATTACCTATTTAGACTCTATAGATGTCGGGAAATTGAGGCGTTATTCAATACGTTGAGCAGAATATGAGTCCTTATCCGTCTCCTTACACTCGCTCTAAGCATCATTCCAAAGCCACTCCAACAACTTTGCACTAATCCAAATTGTTTTCCTTTCGTTAGTTTATATAGACCCGGCCCTCTTAACCTGTCTTAACACTCTGATTGATTAGAGGAACAAGCTCTCTGCACATCACCCAAAACTTTTCATTTTCTCTTCGTATTTTCTACGAAGTATTTCGTAAAGTCTGATAACATTATTGGAGGCTTTCGAAGCTGAAAACTACCTGCCTTTAGATAGTTTTCACATGAAATTGAGTACTGCAGCGTATCGAAAGTTAACAGTCAGGTGCTGGAGAAGTTTTTTTATTCGTTTAAGACCTCGTGGCACACTATGTACGTAATTTTTTTGATGTCTGATATATAAACAGGGCTGTAACCAGCAATGGTTTCTAGAGGAGGCTGAACAAATTCTGAGGGGGCTTGTTTTTTACATAGTACTTAAATAAATATACGTGAAAAAAAGATAGGAATATACAGCTTTTTCTGTCTTTTTACCTAGAAGTGTATACTGGAAAACGAATATTAATTGAAAAACATTTTGGAAAAATAAAAAAAATATATTCTAATAAAAATAAAAAATAAAAAATCTCTCCTATAAAACTCTAAATAAATAAAACTAATAAAAATAAAAAATATTTAAGAAAAATAAAAATGTATTTTCATCATTAAATATAAACAAATAAATATATTCATAGACGTTTATATCATAGAGCCTCTTTTTGGAGGAAGGTTATAGATTTAAAAATGGCAGCCTACAAATTCATGTTTGAATATTTAGCTCTATTTGCATTTACTCTTCTAAGGTTACCGTCATCCAATTCATTCGTGGAAAGGATATTTTCATTGATTAATATTATTAAATGTAAAAAAAATGATACTAAAAATGTTAAATTCAGTTGTGTCTATTAGATCTCACTTGGAAATAAATGAGATTTGCTGTAAATAATTTGAGCCTAGCAAAGCTATGTATGCAAAATTTAATTTTGATATGTATCAGTAGCTGAACCAATCCACAACTTCAAGCACAGACAAAGATGATGATGATGCAATGATGTCTTGTGAACAGTTCATATAAAAATAAAGATATTTGTAACATAATCGTGGTTTTGATTGTAATAGTAATTTAAGTAAAAAGTCCCGAAAGTACCTATTATTGTTTTACGGACGAGTAGGCAACATGTTGGGTGCACTATTTTATCTTGCAGTTGCGAAAAAAGTCATGATTTGCGGATTAAAAGCTGCCACAAATAAATAATTTGAAGTCAGTTTTACAATTAGGTAGATTTGTTTGTAACTAGGCTAGTTTTATGTTTCAACGCAGACATAAACATTTTTGGTTTTTAATAATTCTGGGATCTTTTCTAGATGGGGCTTAGATAATTCCAGAGGGGGCTCAGCCCCCATGGCGCCCCCCTGGATACGGCCCTGTATATATATATATATATATATATATATATATATATATATATATATATATATATATATATATATATATATATATATATATATATATATATATATATATATATATATATATATATATATATATATATATATATATATATATATTTATATATATATTTATATATATATATATATATATATATATATATATATATATATATATATATATATATATATATATATATATATATATATATATATATATATAAATATAATTATATATATACCTATATGTATATCTATAGATATATATATATATATATATATATATATACAGATATATATATATATATATATATATATATATATATAACCTATATATATATATATACAGGGTCGCTGATAAGTATTGAAACGGTCGGTTATTTACTAAAGTAAGATATTTATCGAAAAATGTTAAAATACAAAAGTTTTAGGGTTTTTCAAAATGTATCACACTGAATAGAAATTAATTATACAGGGTCAGTCAAAAAGTACTGAAGAAAAATATTTGATTTTTCTTCAATAGAACACCCTATATATTATACCATATTTCAATTCTGCTCAAAATTCTGAACAAAATTTATATAGCACGTCATTTCCTAAATTCAACCGTTTTCGAGATATCGAATTTTGAAAATAACTTTTTACTACTCTAAAATTTATTAAAGAAAAAGCACGAAATGATGGATATTTATTAGGAGAGTCACACAAGGTGGAGTATGTGGATATGATTATAATTCAATTATAATATTTTCACAGGAAAATAAAAAAGCATTCCAGTTCAGGGTTGATGAAAATACACGAAACAAGTTGTAATAAACAACAAATTCTATTTAATAAGGTGCTGTAAAAATATTATAATTGAATTCTAATCTTATCAACATACTCCACCTTGTGTGACTTTCATAATAAATATCCATCATTTCGTGCTTTTTCTTCAATAAATTTGAGAGAAGTAATAAGTTATTTTCAAAATTCGATATCTCGAAAATGGTTGAATTTAGGAAATGATGTGCTATGTAAATTTCGTTCAGAATTTTGAGCAAAATATGGTTTGATATATAGAGTGTTCTATTGAAGAAAAGGCAATTTCATCTTTTGGATTGATTGGGCCGATACTTGGTGTAAATTAATAAACATATTAAAACAATGGTTAAAATTAACAATTTACACATTTATTATAAGAAATAACGCATGACGCACGTTTCGGTGGAACTTCACCTTCTTCAGATGCTAATGGCAAACTAACTATGATTCTCTGTTATATCGAAAACAAGAAATGACAAATTATGTAGAAGGGGTAAATACAAAGATGGTTACAAGTAATTATTAGAAAAGGAAAAACCAATTCTGAACTGCTAGTCAGGTACTTCGGTAATTTTGAAAAGATTAAGAAGGGGGCTTGAAGTATGATCGATTTGGCTATTCAATAGGAGACCGGAATGCTTGTATTTATTCATCTGTAATGATTCTAAAAAATTAAGTTTAATTCCCTTACTTTCAGTATTTAATATTTTAAAATCGAAATTGAATGTGTGATTTTCTTGGATTAAATGGTTTGCATAATGTGAATCCGACTTCTGATTAACAAAGCTACGTTTGTGTTCTGAAATCCGTAAATAATAATTATGATCCCAATATTATAGACAATATGATAGATTAAAAGTTTTTCAAAAATGCGATTAACCAGGTGTACCCCCTTACTAAAAATAATATCAAATACAACAGCCTCACTTTCATCGGAAATTCAAGTAAAAAACTTAAATCTCTCTTATCTAAGCACAACATTAACATTGCTTATCGTACCGGTAATAATTTAGGAAATCATATAAAAAATAATAAATCCAAAGTTCATAAAGATAATAAATCAGGAGTTTATAAAATTAAATGTGGCGATTGTGATAAGTTTTACATTGGTAGAACTTTCAGAAGTTTTCAGACTAGAATTTCAGAACACAAACGTAGCTTTGTTAATCAGAAGTCGGATTCACATTATGCAAACCATTTAATCCAAGAAAATCACACATTCAATTTCGATTTTAAAATATTAAATACTGAAAGTAAGGGAATTAAACTTAATTTTTTAGAATCATTACAGATAAATAAATACAAGCATTCCGGTCTCCTATTGAATAGCCAAATTGATCATACTTCAAGCCCCCTTCTTAATCTTTTCAAAATTACCGAACTACCTGACTAGCAGTTCAGAATTGGTTTTTCCTTTTCTAATAATTACTTGTAACCATCTTTGTATTTAACCCTTCTACATAATTTGTCATTTCTTGTTTTCGATATAACAGAGAATCATAGTTAGTTTGCCATTAGCATCTGAAGAAGGTGAAGTTCCACCGAAACGTGCGTCATGCGTTATTTCTTATAATAAATGTGTAAATTGTTATTTTTAACCAATTTCATCTCTTCAGTACTTTTTGACTGACCCTGTATACTTAATTTTTATTTAGTGTGATAGATTCTGAAAAACCCTTAAATTTTTGTATGTTAAACATTTTTCGCTAGCTATCTTACTTTAGTGAATAATCGACCGTTTCCATTCATATCAGATACATACATATATATATATATATATATATATATATATATATATATATATATATATATATATATATAATATACATATATTTATATATATATATATATATATATATATATATTATATATATATATATAATATATATATATATATATATATAAATATATATATATATATATATATATATATATATATATATATATATATATATATATATATATATATATATATAAATATAATAGCTTCCTTGAAAATGATAATAGAAAGTTAATGAAAGCTTGGAATCTGTGTACAGAGTACTCTTATTGGCCTGCTGCATATCCTCCCAAATATTAAAACACAAACTCATTTCTCAACTAGTCAGCAAACAAGACTACCCTTTTCCATATTTATATATATATATATATATATATATATATATATATATATATATATATATATAGTATATATATGTATATATATATATATATATATATATATATATATATATATATATATATATATATATATATATATATATGTATATATATATGTATATAAATATATATATATATATATATATATATATATATATATGTATATATATATATATGTATATATATATATATATATATATATATATATATCTGATATATAAAGGCATCTAGGATTGTTTTTGAGGCAAAACGAAACTTAGCTTTTCGCGATTTTTTTTTTCTTGATTAATATAAATTATTTTTTAATTTTAAATTAGGTTTGCTATTGAAGCGAGATTTTCCAAAACATAATTTATTTCGCTCGAATCGCATCTCGACAAATAAAACGACCTTACTAAAGGAGCACTGATCCTTCCGCGTTTTTTTTTTGTATTTTAGTTTAAAGAATTCATATATGTGTAAACGTAAAGATATTATAAACGGGATATTTAAAAAAAATCCATTTTGAATGTATTTTCTAAGACACAATTCAAGCGATTGATTTTGTGCCACAACCACCATTTATGTGGAACAGATTCGTTTTCAGCATTTTATTGTTTTATATGATTAATTGGCTCATATATATGACAAAATAACGATTTTCTATTGCATTCTGGCTAAGGTTTGTGCGAAACAAACGAATGAGATATGTAATTCATTTTTCCAAATATCTGGAAAATGCAGTAAAATTCGGGAAATACTCTTACTAGACAAATGAATTCTACATCGAAATTTATCAAATTTTAAAAAAATTTAATATGAAAAAAATTCTTACATTTTATAAATACTTCATTAATATTTAACATAGGATGATTTGGAAACTATTACATTATTTAATAATCTAGTTATTACCAAAGGTCAAGGCTCTATACAAATTTCGAAAAATTTAAATAAACGTTGTAACTTCTACACTTTCGAAGTCTTTATTAAATGAATGATTCTCATCTAGCAAATGATTGGAATAATTGGACCTCTCTTATTGTTTACGAAGCGGCGCTCATGTTCTTCAATTCATTTTCCGAAATTTCTGTGTATTCTTCCTTCCTACACAGAACGAAAAACGTACGTAAATATAATGAATAAAACCATTGTGATAATGTATTCGGACATCAATTTTCAACCGATGCTCGAGTTCATTGATTCAATGTATTATTATTGATTGCTTGATGTTCA
Source organism: Cynegetis impunctata (assembly GCA_030704885.1). Taxonomy (NCBI): domain Eukaryota; kingdom Metazoa; phylum Arthropoda; class Insecta; order Coleoptera; family Coccinellidae; genus Cynegetis; species Cynegetis impunctata. Next base: position 1,383,374 of record JARQZK010001452.1, on the reverse strand, counting down.
AGTGATTATATCAATCCCCGAGAGGCATTAATTTCATCACCTGGATTTCAGAACAAAGTACATTCTACTAATGACCATTGTGTATCAGTCAATCAACATCCAGCATGATATTAATGTTTTCTGTACATCAACCCATCAATTGTATTCATTGAATTAAGGAATCCAGGACATTGACTCAATCACCGATACATTAATTCTAAGCCATGCGCACAATGACTTTCGAACATCGTTCAATGTTCGAAGACGTTAATATAATGTAAAAATACATCGATCTGAGCCTACAGGTTGCACTTTTTGTTTTCATAAATAAAATAGACTAGACTTCTAGACTCATATATATATATATATATATATATATATATATATATATATATATATATATATATATATATATATATATATATATATATATATATATATATATATATATATATATATATATATATATATATATTTTATATATATATATATATATATTTTATATATATATATATATATATATATATATATATATATATTATATATATATATATATATATATAATATATATATATATAGATATATATATTATATAGATATATATATATACAGTGCTTTCATGATGAAAGGAACAAATTCATTAAAAATATTAGGTTTCTATTTCATGTTAAAATCCTCGGACAGGTCGATTTAGTATTTTTTATTTGGGCATTTTTCGCAATAAAAATTTTGTATACAGGGTGTCTCTTTCAAGAGCTATGGCTTTGTCATTAGTTTTTTTAAAAGTAATACCCTGTATATTATTTCACTTTACAATTCTACGATAAATTCTTATCAGCTTTTTTGTGAACATACCATATGCCTCAACTCGATGGATTGCCAGAAACGGAGATAGTGGTAATGAGAGGTACGATATGAAAACACACAAATGTAATTACTAATGTTAATTTTTACATTATGTTCAATCTGTTGTCCGTTTACTTTTCGAGACATTTTTTTGAAGTCGATTCAATGTTTCCCGTTGCACATTTTCAATTACTTCTGGACCTGATAAGTCTTATTTCCTGCTGATTCTCTCTTTTAGATCATCAATATTAGTTATTTGGTCTATTCAAATAAACTTTAGACTTCAAAATAACCCATAAGAAAAAATCCAATGGAGTTTATGTCCGGTGATGATCTTGGCGGGCCACTTCAATCGGACCTCTCCGTCCTATCCATCTGTTTGGGAAAAGTTGCATCAAGAAATTGTCGAACAGCGATTGAATAGTGAGGAGGTGCCCCATCTTGTTGAAACCATATCTCGTTTATTAGGTATGTCAGGATCTTGTGGGTTAGGAAACAAAACAGCTAAAAGCCGGAATGAGTTCGAACTGGAGAAAGTTCAAGTAGTCCTCTCCGTTTAGTGTTCCTTCAAAAAAATAGGGACCAAACTATACGATTTGGAACAATCGCTGCGCCATGTATTAATTTTTTGAGGCCGCTGTTGTGTGGCAATTCTTGCATCCAATGAGGATTCTCGCGTCGCCCAAATACTATCAGTTTTGTCTGTTTGACGTGGCCATTTAAAGTAAAAGGTGGCTCATCAGAAAAAATTATGTTTGTAATGAAATTTAGATGTTTGATTATGAATTTCAAGAATCTGCTCACAAAACTGTACTCTGGCGGTCAAATCGTCTTCTAATAATTCATGTTACCAGCTTAATTTTATAGGGATGCATACTTATTTACCTTAAGTATTTTATGCACGGGACCCTACTGATAAATTGAAATTATTGGAAATTGTAGTAATGGATGTATGAGGGTTATCTTTGGTTTTCTAGTAGAACGTTCAGCACTGTTTCTTCAGATACTCTCGGTGGTCTTCCTTTAGGTAAATCTCTAACGTGGCCGTATCTCCTGAATTTTGATTAAATTTTGCTGACTGTCGATCTAAGTAATTGGCGGACGATCAGGATGATTTTCATTGAATAGATTGCAGACTTCTTCTTCCTGAACGCACCACTATCCCCAAACCAATCATCAATTCAATCATAAGTACTCAATACGTTCTCTCTCAAGTAATTGCATTTTCTTAAACAATGAAGTAGTGTAGTGCCTGGAGCGTTAAAAACGTGAAAACTGCGGACTATACAGCACCAGTGAATGAATTCAGATGGTACATGTGAAATTTCATTCTTCAGATTTAATGACAATGTTTACCTAAATTTTTTTTTGTACTTTTAATCCACATTTTAAAATCTCCAGGTGCTCCACTATCTCCGTTATAATCTGGGAATTCCATCAAGTTGAGGCATATGGTATGTTCACAAAAAGTGATAAGAATTTATCGTAGAATTGTAAAGTGAAATAATATACAGGGTATTACCTTTAAAAAAAGTAATGACAAAGGCCATAGCTCTGAATGAAACACCCTTGTATACAAAATTTTTATTTGCAAAAATTGCCCAAATAAAAATACTAAATCGACCTGTCCGAGGAGTGATTTTAACATGAAATAGAAACCTAATTTTTTTTAATGGAATTTTGTTCCTTTCATCATGAAAGCACTGTATATATATATATATATATATATAATAGATATATATATATATATATATATATATTATATATATATATATATATATATATATATATATTTGAAATAAAATCACAGTCGTACTAATTTGAATTTAGAAGGTAAGGGAAATCGACTAAAAGTTGAATATTAATCTCTTTATTCTACGCCAAGCTTTCGAAACACATTTGTTTCTTCCTCAGGGCTACTACAAAAACAGTTCACAATTAGAATTGGTTTTTATATAAACGTAAGAAATGAACTTACGGAAAAGTGAGATAAACAAAATTTTTCATTTACAGTGAAGATGATCATTGGATTAGCTGAACTAACATAATCTGCAATATCATATCTACAAATATTTCCTCATAAAAATAGAATGACAATTGACATCATTTAATCCGTCAAACATATGACGGAGAATTCTATCTCTGTAATTTCATCATAGAATTCTCCGTCATATGTTTGACGGATTAAATGATGTCAATTGTCATTCTATTTTTATGGGGAAATATTTGTAGATGTGATATTGCAGATTATGTTAGTTCAGCTAATCCAATGATCATCTTCACTGTAAATGAAAAATTTTGTTTATCTCACTTTTCCATAAGTTCATTTCTTACGTTTATATAAAAACCAATTCTAATTGTGAACTGTTTTTGTAGTAGCCCTGAGGAAGAAACAAATGTGTTTCGAAAGCTTGGCGTAGAATAAAGAGATTAATATTCAACTTTCAGTCGATTTCCCTTACCTTCTAAATATATATATATATATATATATATATATATATATATATATATATATATATATATATATATATATATATATATATATATATATATATATATAAATATATATATATATATATATATATATATATAATTTATATTTTATATAAATATATAGATTTATATTTATATATATATATATATATATATATTATATATATATATATATATATATATATATATATATATATATAATATATATATATATATATATATATATATATATATACATTTTGTTACAATCACCACACGATAATTTATAGACACCCGATTGTGAGACTTAATCCGTTTCTGATTTATTGTTTTTTATAAATTGGCCTAAAGAACTGTTTGTACGGTAGAGATATTGAAATTATTATGTGAAAGAATTGATGTTAGTTTTTCACTAGGGTTACCTATATAAGTTAAAATACTGAATTTATTTTCAACATCGTTGGATAGCGGAAAAACTTGTTTGATTGCTAAATTGGAATTCTCTTTGTTTATAATATTGTCAATTAATTTTGGATTATAATGCATTATTGGTAGCAATCTGTTTAATGATGTTCAATTCTCTTTCAAAATTTGCATGTGACATCGGAATGTTAAGTAGTCTGTGGACCATACTAAAAGGTGGTCCAAAGAGTTGTTACATTTTTGAAATCAAATTTTAAAAAAAAGTGTGCCCCACTTCTGTCTTGGCAGTCCTGAAGCCGATCTCTAAAATTTCTCATAACGCGGCGGCAAGTGTCTGCAGTTATGACGATTTCTTGTCAAATATTGTTCTTTAGATCTTCCAGGGTGGCGGGTTGGTTGCGGTACACTTGACTTTTAAGATATCCCCATAAAAAAATCACAGGGCGTCAGGTCCGGCTTCGGGGGTGCCACTGAATGTCTCCTCTTCGAGAAATCAATTTTCCTGGAAAAAACGCTCGAACGACGGGCAAAGAGAGATTCGTAGTGTGAAAGGTGGCTTCTTCCTGTTGGAACCAAGTGTCACGAGTGTATCCTTCAAATTCTTGAAGAGCGGGAGTGAAAAAGGTTTGGAGAATGTCGACATAATGCTGCCAATTCACCGTTACTAAGCGGCCTTGGTGGTCTTCGAAAAAAAAAGGACCGATTATTCCGGATCCCGACATTGCAACCCAAACTGTGACCTTTGGGCTATGCAGAGGCCTTTGATGTTTTTTTTTTAGGATTTTCCACACACCAGTACCGACAATTTTGAGTATTGACATGGCCATTCAGGTGGAAATGAGCCTCATCGGAGAATAAGATGTTGTCGACTTCTCGAAATCTATTCATTATTTCGTTAGCGAATAAAAGTCTATCAGCAGGGTCCCTCGGCTTCAATTCTTGCACTAACTGAATCTTGTAGGGGTGCATGTGTAAATCTTTGTGAAGGATGCGAAGCACCGACGATCTTGAGACATTTAATGCTGCTGCACGCTTTCGTGTCGATAAGTTCGGTTGTCGGCGCACAGACACCCTCACTCTTTCAATGTTTTTAGTGGTTCTCGCTGACATTTGACGACCAGGTACGCGTTTATTTAACGTTGAAACAGTTTCCTCAAACTTGCGAACCCATTTAGTGATCAACGGAAGGCTTGGACATTGCTGAACATCGTGCAAATTGAAATGTTGTCGAAATCTACGGCGAGCAAAAGTGGCAGAATTGTTGTTGCGGTAATACTCGCGTACACAAAACGAGCGCTCCTCTCCCGTGTAGCAGTGCATGGTGACTAAATTTCCCTGAGTCAAACTATCGTTTGACTCAGTTTGAGTCCGACAGCACCATAATACTCCTCCTACCAAATTTTCTACAGCGCTACTAAATATTAACAACTCTTTGGATCACCCTGTATTATAAGCTGCAATTTTATGTTGGAAAGCATGAAGTATTATGTATATAATTTTATACTTTATTTATTTATCAGAGAATCAAAAACAGCTTTAAATCCAAACTGGTACAGGAGCCTTTATTGCAAATTACAAAATCTCCTCCTCAACAAAAAATTCAAAAACAGAAATAAATTCATACATAAACATTTATCAGAAATATTAGATATTTTGCACATGAATAGAGTTCAAATACTTCCTTAGGTTATTGCACATTTTTTCAGTTGTCTTTTCTTCTTTCATCATTAGTGGGATGGTATTATATTTTATACGGGATGGTATTATATTTTATACATCCTTGATATATGGGAGCATTTTGTCCTTTGTGTGTTCTGGCATATTCATTCCTAAATTCCTCTCTTCTGCGTGTTTGATATGGGTGAAAATCTGACTGGTGTATGAGTCCTGCTTGAGGTTTTATGCTTCAATTTTTTATAGAATAACTAAGTTTAACTTGTTCCACAGTTTTAATAACAAAAATTTTCAAGTACTCTATAGTCTGGTATATATATATATATATATATATATATATATATATATATATATATATATATATATATATATATATGAATATATATATATACTAGCTGACCCGGCAAACGTTGTTCTGCCATATAAATCATTTTTATCTATTCATCTATCTGCCGATGTATATCTACCTATCTTACTCTATATCTATCTATCTGTCTATCTATCTGCATATCTATCTATCAATTTATCTGACCGGGCAAACGTTCTGCTATATAAACTATTTTTATCTATCTATCTTTCTATCTATTCATCTATCTGCCGATGTATATCTACCTATCTATCTATCTAGTTATCTATCTTTCTATCTATCTATCTACCTAACTATCTATCTATCAATCTATCTGACCCTGCAAAAATGTTAATCATTGGGAGTATGAAAAATATATTACGACATATTCTCAAACCGACTATTGTTATTTTCGATTGCCATCTTGCAGCCCTACTGCGGATCTGTGGATAAAATTTAGAAAATGAAAAGATGAAAAAAAAGGGGTTGATCGTAGAAGGGTAAACAACTGAGAGTAATATGAATTTTTCTATTCTAAGTCATGACAAAATGAAAATGACATAGATTAGAAATAATTTTATATGGTGGGTAAGTATTCTCAAATTTTCTAATTTCCCGCGCAATTTTCTTGACTGTTTCTTTCATAAGAACCTTCTTCTGGCAATAAAAAACACAACAAAAAATGAATTTTAGAAATAATTATATATAAAGAAGATATATATATATATATATATATATATATATATATATATATATATATATAATATCTTCTTTATATATATTATTTCTAAAATTCATTATTATATATATATATATATATATGAAACCATACAAATCGAGCTCCAGGAGCTGTAAAACGCTTTTAAAAATGGATCCTGCACTGTTGACTTTCCATACAGTTTATTTCCATAGAAAATACGATTAATAAACTAGATTATGAAGAAAATGGTACTCTAATCCAAAACAAAAAAAAAGTGTTTTCAAATGTCCCAATCTATATAGCATTCTGGGGAACAGCAAACTAATATAAGGGAATACGTGCCAAATTATTGGAAACGGTTATGTGCAACATTTCGATTAGAGCATAAAAATAACAAACAAAAACACCACCGGAAGTTATCCCCCATAACATTTGTGTCGCATCTTTTAGTTCCCGTTACAAAGGGATCCCTGTATTTCATTCGAATACACGTTAGATCAGCGTTTCTCAAACTTTCAGGATGTGAGGCCCAATTTTCAATCATAATTTTCATCAAGCTTACAATGAAATATAAACAATAATAATGCATTTTGAGATTTTCGGTTCGAACCTATACTACGACCTTGATTTTAAACTAATAGTAGCAATAGGTAGGCACTAGAAACATTCACTAGAAACATTCACAAAATTGTATTTTTACTTTAAAAAAAACTCTATCGCAGCGAGCTGCATTAGAAGAGCAGGTTTTCATAACGTATCCAGTTTGAGAAATATATTCATTAAATTATGATTTTTTTTCCAAATTCAAAATCTGGGGGGATCAACCCCCCAAACAATTTGTACCAAAACCAATCACATCCAAGGTATTATGCGAAACTACGTACCTACAAACTCTCCCTATTCTATAAAATTGCGCCCTTTATCGTGTAAACAAGATTTATTTTCTCCTCTGGGGGGTCAACCCTCCAACCAATTCATATAGAAATAAATAGTATTCAAGATATCGTACGAAACTACCTACCTACAAAGTTTCAACCCTATGGTACCAAAATTGCGCCTTTTATCAAGATTTATTTCCTCCCCTAGGGGGTCAACCCCCCATTCAATTCAAGCCAAAACCAATTCTATCCAAGATATCATACGAAACTACCTATTTACAAACTTTCAATCCTATTGCTTCAAAATCGTGTAAACAAGATTTATTCCTTACCCCAGGGGGTCAACCCCCAACCAATTAGAACGAAAAACAATCTTATCAAAGAAATCATACTAATCTACTTATTTACAAACTCTCAACCCTATGGCTACAAAATTGCGCTATTTATCCTGTAAACAAGATTTATTTTTCCCCCAGGGGGGTCAACCCCCAACCAATTCGAACCAAAAACAATCCCATCCAATATATTGTACGAAGCTACCTATTTACAAGCTTTCAACCCTATTGCTTCAAACTTGCGCCCTTTATCGTTTAAACAAGATTTATTTTGACCCCAGGGGGGTCAACCCCTCAACCAATTCGAACCAAAAACAATTCCGTCCAAGATATCATACTAAGCTTCCTATTTACAAACTTTCAACCCTATTTCTTCAAAATTGCGCCCGTTATCGTGTAAACAACATTTATTTTGCCCCAGGGGGGTCAACCCCAAAACCAATTCTAACCAAAAACAATCCCATCCAAGATATCATAAGAAACTACCCATTCACAAGCTTTCAATCCTATTGCTTCAAAATTGCGCCTGTTATCGTGTAAACAAGATTTATTTTGCCCCCAGGGGGGTCAACCCCCCAATCAATTCGAACCAAAAACAATCCCATCCAAGATATCAACCTTATTGCTTGAAAATTGCGGCCTTTATCGTGTAAACAACGCTAAAATACATAAGCTTATACATAGATATGAACATATATATATATATATATATATATATATATATATATAGAAAGCAGAATTCTTCGTGTTTAACCGGACACGTTCGTGGCCAATAAAATCAAGTACTAGGACATTTATCTGAAACTAATCAAACAACCTCCTAGCGGAGCTGGGTTATACGAAGTTCACGAAACCAGCTCCGCTAGGAGGTTTGTTTTGATTAGTTCAGATAAATGTCTAGTACTTGATTATATATATATATATATATATATATATATATATATATATATATATATATATAATATATGTATAGAGATATATGAAATTGAGTTTTTGGTGCCAAGCATCATAAAAAGTCATGAAACGAAAAACTATCATGGTCCTAGGTCCAACTTGGCTAATCGCACCCATTTTAATAAGCAGGTTAAGTGAAAACCCGCTAATAAATAATAAAATTAAAATAAAAGTTTAAGGGGAGCTCCCATACAAAAACTCCATTTTTTGCCTATTTTTGCTCGATATGAATAAAAAGTAACAGGTAGGCACTTGAAATATTCACAAAATATTTAATTGTATAGGTATTAACTTTAATAATAAATGATAAAATTGAAATAAAATAAATATTCAAGGGGGGCATAGTCAATGGTACGGAACCCTTCGTGGGCGAGTCAGACTCTCACTTGGCCGGTTTTTAATCCTACTTTTGTGAAACTGGATTTTCAGCTGTGGCTTCTTTGAAAACCTGAAATAGATCTCAGCTAAATATAAAAAAAACTGAGTATCTATTTCTAATATTAAACATTTTTCGAAAAACTTTGCTCTGCAAGACAGGCCCACACTGAAAAAAATAATCCGTTGTGAATACCGAAAGATAACTATATTATACCAAGCGTTGTGGTCAAATAGGCGCCAATCACTACATTTATTAAATATTACCACTACAAAATAGTATGATTCAAACAATAATAAATACTGAAGCTTGAAGCATCAAGTACTTTTCCTGTTTGGTTATTATTTACCACTACAAACAAGTAACTATCCCACTTGTCGATTTGTTCTTATTTATCGGTGCCATGGAATACTACATAACCAAATAAGGGTATTACCTAGCATTTATATGACAATGTACACTAAAACCTTTCTATTTTATCCATAAATCTATGGCTATTATTTATCTGCACTGATATAATATTAGAGACTTTTGCAGGTTCATTATAACTTCACTAAATGAGTATTTCATATACATACTTATATGTTGTTTTTCGGAAACATAACCAATTTTAATTATGTAATAAAAGTAAGACAATGTTTACAGGCTTGTTTATTGAACTTTAGTAATCAATATACAGGGTGTTGGAAATTGATTCATTCGATGCTCTGAAGTCCTATCCCAAAGATTTAGAACTACCCTCAATGTTCACAATTATTGTACTTTAGCCAGTTGCTTTCTTCTTAAAGTTGTTCATCTACTATTTCTGAAAAATACAAAAGACTAAGGTTCCACACAATTCTACACAAACAAGTATGAAATAATTGGTAAAAAAACATTTCTCTCCACAAACTAATGGAGATAAGTAATTAATAGGTAATAAAAACTACTTAATGATAATATTCTATGGAAATTATAAGCAGGTGAGTATATTAGGTATTAGGTATTGGAATACTTTTGGGACATTTGCAGGGAAATTATCGCTTTTCAATAATATGCAGTTAGTTATAAATTTAATATGGAAAAATGTAAGTCATATGGGTATATACTTACATCTATCTAGTTGATTAGGTTGATCAAATTTCAAAAAATTAGGAGATACCCACTGTGTCAGACAAACCTACATGCGATTATGAATTCTGCCTTTAAGTCGATACTGAGTATGACTTACCGTTGATTACTGGTATTCAAATATTCAAATTCCATTGAATCAGTAAGCTTTCCATTCTAGGTATCTATTCGTAGTCATTGAACTTCAACTTTGAACAGTAGTACGAAATTAAAACGATGAGAATGGGTGCACAACTCACGAACAGCAATACAGAAAACAATAATGATAAAAATGGCGACACATCGGAAGCATATCGGAAGCTGGAGCGTCGTGTGCTTGTTACTTCGGAATCTTTCGGCTTTTTTACTACTCTTTGTAGTGGTAAATCTTGACATCACAGGAAGTAATCTCATACGTGCTATCATTTGTAGTGGTAAATAGAACTATTAAATAAGTTATATTCACCCTGAACGTGATACCACTACAGAAAAGATATTTAATAATTACCTGTTATTGAACATTTCAACTGATGAAGTAGTCAATAATAATTGAAGCTATCATCATTTGGATGTGGCATGCAATAGATTTGTCGTGATATTGAGCATTCATAAAAGTAGTATCACTGACATGTTAATTGTTCAATGAAACTAAATCGACATAACCATTCATTTAGTACACGGAAAATATTTTCTTTTTCTCAGTGCAAGAAAATAACTAATTGTTATTAAATTCGTCTTTAATTAAGTAATTTCGATTTAGAACGTTTCGATTCAGTAAGTTGTTTGGATAAATTTTTTTTGAATATTACTTTCTCTGTGATATGCTGCTCTCCCCCCCCTTTAGCGTGCCCGCGCCCCCTATGGGGGCGTGCCATCTAAGTTGAGAAAAAGTTAATTATTGAATATTATGACGAAATATATTTCATTGTGTATGTGTGTGTGTGTGCAGTTCATTAATTTTTAAAATATTATTTTCTCTGGGATATGCTAGCGCCGTCCCCCCCCTACAGTGTGTTCGCGCCCACAGGTTGAGAATCGCTGAGTTATATTCATTCGCGTACCTGGCAGTTAATCAAACAAATGTCACATTACGAATTCAGGACTCCAAACAATATAGCAAACACCTAACTCATCCTTTACATCTTTCACGGCGAGAAATACATAGAAGCCAGATATTTGTTCGCAAACAGACTTCCTCTACTCCTACTGATTTTCCTTCGTATACGCGGAAGGCTAAGAACAATACCTTCATAATCCCATCCCTACCTAACTGCAAATTTAGGCTTGCGAATTTAACTTTGATAAATACCGTCTAAGTTGTTCCAACCTGAGCACACAAAGGCGTTGTTCGTGTTGCACACTTGAGCATTATAATACATTCGATAGTTATGCACAACGCTTATAAAGGGATTGCGAAAAACTTGGCGATGTCCCGTTGAGGTTTACTGCTTACGACAGGATTGAGGGAATTCTGAGCTCGAGAAGTACGACTTTTTAAAACATCCTTGCTCTGATATTTATTGAAAATGGCTGCTTTTTTGCCTCATTTCGTATCAGAATCTAACAATGAACGTGATTTTTCAATTTTTCATAAACCGTCCCATACAGATACAAAAATTAATTGAAAAGATTCAAAGAACCGAAAATAAGCCCATAAAAAGTATACATCGTTTAGATTAGCATACTCCCACTCTTCAGTATATATATATATATATATATATATATATATATATATATATATATATATATATTAATATATATATATATATATATATATATATATTATAATTATATATATATATATATATACCTATATATATATATATATATATATATATATATATATATATATATATATATATATATATAACATATATACATATATATATATATATATATTATACCTATATATATATATATATATAATATATATATATATACATATATACATATATATATATATATATATATATATATATATATATATAACTTTTTGATAATCATTAGCAGTAACAGGCTTGGTGAATCTCAAAAAACTCTATTTTATTAAAAACTTTTAATAAAATCGAGTTTTTTGAGATTCACCAAGCCTGTTATTGCCTAATAATTATCAAAAAGTTAATAATAGTTCACAGGCAACAACAATTGAATAAACAACATATATATATATATATATATATATATATATATATATATATATATATATATATATATATTATATACACATATATGTATCTGCAGCAAACCAAATGAGCTGAAATTAAGTACCTATCTGGGAATTTCTCTGGACGTAAAATAAAAATCCTAAAAGTTTGTGTAAATTAGGTTCATTCACAATATCTGTGTACGTGTTCAATTTTGAGAATTTTCATCTGTGTAAATATATATAATGTATATTATATATTATATTATAATAGTTACAGCATATTATGAAAAAAGTTCTGATATTTTATTTTCATAATTCTTTGGTTGTTCACGATTATCTGTTGAGTGGTTATTTACGATGTCTTGAATTTCTTCAATTTTGAGGAATAATATCTATATAAGTACGTGAATCATATCATGAAAAATTTTGATATATTACACATAACCGTGTTCAAGAAGGCACCTCACGTATTTGTCACTATCATTTTCCTCTTTCCCTGAAAGTCTTACAGTTTAGGCTATTCAAAACTTCCAACGCATCCTCAATCTCGTGATTGGAAAAGTATCGCAATGAATTTCTTATTGCTTTCTTGACGCGAAAGCTTCGCTATGTAGGACTCAAATATTTCGCAGAATCATCTTTTGTATCTGGTTATGTCGAAAAGTATATATAGAATCCTATTCGTTTTTAAATTGAATTTTAATCCTCTGTATACCTACCAATTTCTTTCAGATTTTCAATTAATGGCCAATCTTAATTTTTAGCAGGTTTTCACTTTGAAAACCTGCTTATTAAAATGGGTGCTATTAGCAAAGTTAGACCTGGGACCAAGATATTTTTTCGTTTCATGACTTTTTATGATGCTTGGCACCAAAAACTCAATTTCATATATATATATATATATATATTGATATATATTATTCTGACATGTCCGATGTACAGTGGCCTGCGAACTTTGCTGGTCAAATCCGAAAGATACTCAGATGACCTTGATACATTGTTAGCTTCAGATGATATGATCGTAATGCACAAGCTTTACAAGTTTATAAGCGAATCAATGAAGCTCAGATCATTCATCCTAAATGAATAGCTGATAACACCTCAACTAGTACGAACTTTTTTTATACTTTTCATTTCTCTTTTATCCAATTCACTTCTAACCTTCTCTTCTTCTCTTGTTTATGTATCATGTTGTAAGTAAGTATTATTCGTGTTAAACGGAAAACACGCCCGTGTTTATAAAATTAAGTGAACTAGGACATTTATTTGAAACTAATCAAACAAACCTCCTAGCGGAGCTGGTTATAATAGTTCACGAAGCATCGAAATATCAACATCTACCCCAGACGGTAATTGTTCGAACAATTATAACCAGCTCCTCTAGGAGGTTTGTTTGATTAGTTTCAAATAAATGTCCTAGTATAGTAGATATATATATATATATATATATATATATATATATATATATATATATATATATATATATATATATATATATATATATATATATATATATATATATATATATATATATATATATATATATATATATATATATGTTCATATGTATGTATGTATAAGCTTATGTATTTTAGCGTTGTTTACACGATGAAGGACGCAATTTTAAAGCAATAGGGTTGAAAGTTTGTAAATAGGTAGTTTCATATGATATCTTGGATGGGATTGTTTTTGGTTCGAATTGGTTGGGGGGTTGACCCCCCAGGGGAGAAATATATCTTGTTCACACAATAAAGGGCGCAATTTTGAAGCAATAGGATTGGAAGTTTGTAAATAGGTAGTTGCGTATGATATCTTGGATGGGATTGATTTTGGATCGAATTGGTTGGGGGGTTGACCCTCCAGGGGGGAAATATATCTTGCTTCTCCGACAGAAGGCGCAATTTTGTAGCAATAGGGTTGGAAGTTTGTATCTAGGTAGTTTTGTATGATATCTAGGATAGGATTGGTTTTGGTTTTGACTTGGTTGGGGGTTGACCCCCCGGGGGAAGAAATAAATCTTATTTACACATTATCAATATCGCAATTTTGGAGCTATAGGGTTGAAAGTTTGTAGGTAGGTATTTCCGAAAGATATCGTGGATGATGTTTAGTTTTGGTTCGAATTCGCCTGGAGGTTGACGCTCTGGGGGAAGATATAAATATTGTTTACATGATAAAAGCCTTTGAAGCAATAGGATTGAAATTTTGTGAGTAGGTAGTTTATTATGATATATTGGATGAAATTGGGTTTGGTGCGAATTGGTTGGAGGGGAGAAAATAAATCTTGTCTACACGAGAGAAGGCGCAATTTTGGGACCATAGGGTTGAAACTTTGTAGGTAGGTAGTTTCGTATAATATCTTGTATAGAATTCATTTCGATGTGAATTGGTTGGGGGGGTTGACCCCCGAAGGAGGAAATGAACTTGTTCACGCGATGAAGAGCGCAATTTTGTAGCAAAAGTGTTGAAATTTTGTACGTAGTTTCGTATGATATCTTGGCTGTGATTGGTTTCGGGACGAATTGGTCGAATTGAACAGAGGGTGACCCTCCGGGAATTAAATAAGTATTGTTTACACATTAGAGGGCCATTTTTTTTGGATTTGAAACAAAAATCATGAATGAATGAATAGATTTTTCAAACTGGATACGTTATGAAAACCTGCTTTTCTAATGCAGCTCGCTGCGATAGAGTTTTTTATTATTTAAGGTATCGAAACACAGTTTTATTAATTTTATATTATATATTTACAAGGAAAAAATTTGATTTTTCATCATGCTGAATTATCTTCATGTTAATTGGTAAGTTATGTATTGATAAATTAATCTATTAACAGGGGAAAAAATCCCCTGAAGAAGTAAATAACTATTCTCCTTGTTTTTTTTTGTAGAAACAATTCAATTTTCAATTCTTCGACTAATTTTTTGAAATACACAAGTAAAAATATCAATAAACTATCTAATCTAGTTAATACAATAATACAACAGTTAGAATATACTTCTTTCTATTATGAAATTGGAATAGAAAAAATTTTATTAATAATGAAACGAAACAATATATTCGATTCATTTTTAATTAAAAAAATTTCTTCTTCTTTTCTTAAAACTTTGTAACAGTTTATTCCAATTGACTGACAATGAACTGTGATGAAAACAATAATGCTATATTCTATTGTTACATATTGTTATGAAGATATGCAATATATTCATAAAAATATATTTAACTTTTTTTTTTTGAGTTACCGCCGAGGAAACTCTGGACGTATTATTATTTACTCCATATAAATGTTTAATTACCAGTCTTTTAGATTACAAATCGTCAAATAAAAGAAAATTGTTTAATGAACCCCACAGGAAATCACAAATCAATCCTGAAACATCCGAATATTATTCAATATTTCTGTTGACTTCTGTGAAGCTCTTTGTAGTGGACAGATATCAAATAATCAATTAGCATTTAAGGCAAATATTTACCGCCCTTTCAATTATCGTCCTTTCTGTAACACGAATCAATGGCGGTTGTCGTTATGCGATAATCTGTTTGTGGTTGTATTTCCCCCGAATATTGCGATAAGGTGCGGTTTTTATATCCGTTTCATACATCCTGGGCCACGATTTTCGAGGTTTATTTGATGTTTGATAGATATATTTATCAATCAATACATGTATAATATACTAGATGGCCTTGTTCAATTTCATATATCACGTAAAGTGAATAAGGAAAATTCGAGAAATCTTCATTCACATCGCAACAGTGAATTATAAAAAATTCTATCGCAGCGAGCTGCATTGGAAGAGCAGGTTTTCATAACGTATTCAGTTTGAAAAATAAATTCATTAAATTATAATTTTTTTTCCAAATTCAAAAAAAATGCGCCCTCTAATGTGTAGACAATATTTATTTCCTCCCCTGGGGATCAACCCCCCAACCAATTCGTACCAAAACCAATCACATCCAAGGAATCATACGAAACTACGTACTTACAAACTTTCAACCCTATTTCTATAAAAATGCGCCTTTTATCGTGTAAACAAGATTTATTTCCTCTTTCGAAGGTCAACCCTCCAACCAATTCATATAGAAATAAATACCATTCAAGATATCGTATGAAACTACCTACCTACAAAGTTTCAACCCTATGGTACTAAAATAGCGCTTTCTATCGTGTAAACAAGATATATTTCCCTGGGGGGCCAACCCCCCAACCAATTCGCATTGAAACCTATCCCATTCAATATATTATACGAAACTACCTACTCACAAACTTTCAATCCTATTGCTCCAAAATTACGCCCTTTCTCATGTAAACAAGATTGATTTCTTTCCCCAGGGGGTCAACCCCCCAACCAATTCGAACCAAAACCAATCCCATCCAAGATGTCATGCGAAACTACCTATTTACAAACCTTCCACTCTAATGCTTCAAAATTGCGACCTTTATTGTGTAAACAAGATTTATTTTTCCCCCAGGGGGGTCAACCCCCAACCAATTCGAACCAAAAACAATCTCATCCAAGATATCATACGAAACTACCTATTTACAAACTTTAAACCCTATTGCTTCGAAATTGCGCCCGTTATCATGTAACGCTAAAATACATAAACACATACATACATACGAACATATATATATATATATATATATATATATATATATATATATATATATATATATATATATATATATATATATCTATATATATATAAATATATATATATATATATATATATATATATATATATATATATATATATATATATATATATATATATATATATATATATATATATATATATAGAGAGAGAGAGAGAGATATGAAATTGAGTTTTTGGTGCCAATCATCATAAAAAATTATGAATCGAAGTGAAAACCTGCTAAAAATGTCAAGTCACCCTGACTTAAGATCTGCATAAAGATGTTCCGATCTTATTAGATATCTTCAGTGCAGCTTACTTGACTCGAAGCTTACAAAAATTATTTTTTAGGGCTAGTATGAAGTTGAATAAATCCAATGAAACCTCGAACTAAAAATTCTTTCCGTGTTAAAATAAAGCATATTTCTTTTATATAAATTCAGAATAATTTTTCAGTGCATATTTGAATTAAATTAAAACTTCAAAATTAAACACACTTGGCTTAAGTTTCACTATATACAAATATTTAGATACTGTATTTAAATTACAGTTACAAATTTTGCTACTCAAATTACGCATATAATTTATTGGGAACAAAAATACTTCCCAATAAATTATGTGCCGAATTTTATTAGCAAAATTTGTAACAGACTATCGAAAAATAACGTTAAAACAATTTGTACAAATAAAAGAAACTTGAAGTCATTCTTGGTCAATAATAAAGAAAAATCTGACATCGGAGAAAACAGTGGTGTTTACAAAATATTTTGCGACGAATGTCCTGCTTTCTATATTGGACAAACAGGAAGGAATATAAACATTCGTGTTGAAGAACATAAAAAGTCAATTTTACAAAATGAAAATAACACTGGCTTCTCCGAACATTATATAAAATTTAATCATTTCCTGGATTTCAACAAAACTTAATTGTTGCATTTTGGTAACATAGAAAAGCGCTTTGACCTTCTTGAAATTCTCGAAATATAATAATTCTCCGCGCATAATAGTAAATTACCCCTTGTAAACGAACAAATTGATTTTCAGATATCACCTTTGCTTTTGTCTGTTTTATGAAATAAGATGTAATACTCTCCTGTAGTCAGTCTTGATAATGAGTTCATAACTCGAAACATGTCGACTATACTTTACTGCTAAATACAGTATCTAAATATTTTCATATAGTGAAAGTTAAGCCAAGTGTGTTTCATTTTAAAGTTTAAACTTTATTCTTCATGATGTTTCACCAAGTGATGTGCAAGAATTCAATCTCAGTTATATTTGAATTGTTTATTAATTCTCCTATAAAGTTAGTTCAGATACTGAAGAAGCCCAGGTAGAGGAGAAACATGCCTCACCATGAATACAATTTAGTATAAATCCCTTAAAACAAACGGTTTTATTTCCTTTCTAATTTTCGGGGTTTCTTCATGAATCCGAGAAAGTAGATATTATCCAATTCTCTCATTGTTTCAGTGATACCGGAAGGTAATCCGACCATCGAGGGTATGCGGGACAGATATCTGGTTGGAGATCTTTTAGTCGCTACTTGTTCATCTGGATTCGGAGATCCGAAGCCAAGCATCGCCTGGTACCTCAACAGCCAAGCGGTAAGCATTATAGGCCAGTCAGTTGAGTTAATCAATTGACAATAATTCCAAAAGTTTTCAAACTTAAATGTAGGGCCGGGAAAGAGATAAAAACAAACTATGAAATTTTGCAACCTTTTCCGAAGTCCGGAACATTGTTAAAATTGCAATAACATTGAATGGTGCTTACTGCAGCGACTGATCAAGAGTTCTGACCGCCCTAGGCTAATCATGGGGACGCGCCCCTGCCAGGTGTGTTACGAACTGCCTAAAAAGTAGTGAGTGAGTAGAGTAGTAGTGCGAAAAATTTGACATGGTTCATATTACCTATAAAAGTTTTCAGATCGATCTGCAAGCAAAACTAACGTTATCCTTGAATCTGCATGACATTCAACCTTAGGGTGGCAAATCATTTTTTTAAGCAGACCGTACATAGAGGCAAAGTAGCTCATGCGTTATAATACCAACATCATGACAAGTGACTGCAGGCTGCCAAGTAGAAAACCAATTTCATGTAGTGTTTCGCCACATGACTTGTATTGGCTTAGTTTCTATAGACAACTTAGTTGCCATTGACCATGACGTGGTCATCTAGTGTGTGAAGTTGCTTCTACTTGAGTATTTTTGAAATATTCACACTCCTGTTATTATTTGAAAAAAAGAGGAGATGCATCATACAAGTGAAACATTTTTGCAACTGATTCATGATTTATTTGAAAATTATAGTAATTAAGTAATTATTATTAGATTATACAAAAGTTTTTTTCGTGCTTTGGCGATTGCAAATCTTTCCACAATTTTTTCAAATTCAATAGCTTGTTAAAAATCACTTTCGATGTACATGCAAGTTTTTGCTGGCGGAGTGTGGAGCGAAAGTAATTTTTTACTCTTTTAAGTGCTGAAAAAGACCTTTCGCCGCTGCAGTTAGTAACACTTATTGTCAAAAAAATTCTTGAAATTGTCTCTACATTCCGAAACATGCATGAAATATCAAAACTTTTTATTAACTGCAAAAAACTTTTTGGGGTTCTGGCAGAAATAGAATGCTCGGTCTCGGTGTCAGATTTTAAAAACTGCGCCAAATGGACGCATTCTTCTGCAAAGTTTTCTTCTAAATCAGTGGCATATATAGGCTCTTGTACCGTATATTTAAAACTGAGTTTAATGATGAACCGAGTTCAATTTGACATTTTCGCTTGTCAAATTAAACTCGGTTTATCATTAAACTTGGCTTAATAATATACGGTGCAAGAGCCTAATAGTTGTTTTCACTCCTTTGCTTTGCTTCTAATAAATTCACTGTCTTCTAGTTCATGCAATTTCCATAAGAAACCAAACTTTGTGTTTACTGTATTATAAATAATTGCCGGTTTTTTAAGTGCACTTTAAGACAATCAATAGCTGTATATTAATTATCAAAGATGAAAGAACCTAGACGATAAAGAATGGAATACGATACAATCGATACCGAGTCATGTAGCCGCAAACGCGATAACTAGTTTGCGCTGTTAAAATTCCAAATTTGCGAGGCGAATCAAACAAAACTAGATACTCTTGCCAGCTTACCCACTCGCTTGACCACCGACCGATTCGAATAACAAGTCAGCGTTTGTTTTACGCGGGCTTTTTAAAATTTCAAAATTTATTGTTAAACTCAGGGACTCTCAAGCTCATTTACTTTTAGTATTTTGTCTTGGTTTAGTTGAAATATGTAGGGTACATGCAATGATGCTAGATCAGTGCATGCGAAGACACGATTTCTGCGCGCCCCCCTGATCCTCGCGCCCTAGGCTGCAGCCTAATTAGCCTAAGGGTTAATCAGGCCCTGGTGCTTAGGCTTGTTAAAAAAATTCCAAAAATTCTGCAAACTTGACATAGGTATACTTCGGAAAAATATAACGAACAGTTGTATAAATTTGCAACCTTTTGCGTTGACCGGAACATATTTATTTATAATTTTTTTAATTCGTGGTCATTTTTTCGGGCAAGATGGTCTCGAAATAATTACAAAAGTTTTGAAACTTGGTTGCAAATTCAGAAAATATCTATTCTGATGCATATGCAAATTTGCAACCTTGTACGCGGTCCGGAACTTTATGCAATTTGCAAAAATATGATTTTTGGATTTTTATATTTTTGCAAATTGCATAATGTTCCGGATCGCGTACAAGGTTGCAAATTTGCAAATGCATCAGAATAGATGTTTTCTAAATTTGCAACCAAGTTTCAAAATTTTTGTAATTATTTCGAGATCATCTTGCTCGAATAAATTACCACGAATAAAAAAAATTATAAATAAACACGTTCCGGTCAACGTAAAAGGTTGCTAATTTATACAACTGTTCCGTAACGTTAAATTGACTGCAAATTTGATAGGTGATATGAAAAATAGTTATTTATTATACAAGGGAAAAAAGTATTAGATTTTAGCTCGAGGTTGTGTTGTCTCCCGACGCGAAGCGGAGGGAGACAAAAAAGCGAGAGCTAAAATCTAATATTTTTTCCCGTGTATAATACATCATTTTTTTCTGTGACGAGGAAAACGACGATTAAATATTGACAATACATATTGTTATAATATATTAAAGTCAGAAAATTATAGATGCGAAATTTGAATTTTTAAAATGGTAGGCTGTTGTACTTTCAGCGACAATTAGACCTGCGTTGCTAAGGAATCCTTTGAAGTAAACAAATATCTGTCAATTTAATTCTATTGATTTGATTTAAAAATTGCGAACTTAGTAGTTGTTTAATAGTTATTTTGAATAATATGAAGTGAAAAAAATGTCTGATTCCGAGTTATCTCTGACTGCACCGTCATCAAACTAACTACATTTCTGAAACAAAATGGGAAAGGTTACACGACCAAGAAAGCTGCAATTTTCACGAGTACATAAATTAGTGATTTTTCAAATAATGCTCCCGATGAATTTTATTTAATGGCCAAGGTTGTTGTTGTATTTGGAATTGCAGGAGCTTGTCGAATTTATGAAATCAGCCAGGTAACATTAGATGATATTGAAGATTCGGAAACGTTATTAATTGTGAAACTCAAGCAAACAAAGAATGAAGTAAGCAGGAGATTTGTAGTTACCTACTGAAGAATATAATTTCGACACAAGAAAATTCCATTGTTGTACCGAATAGTTCAAGGAACTATTATTACATATAAAGGAAATGTAACTTTTGTATAGTAAAATATTCTAAAATTAAATATCTACCTTCACTTATGTGTATATATATCCGGGAAAAAAGTACTCACTTTTTTCCCGGGGAAAAAAGTAATTTCAAAAAGTGATATTTCTTTACCTGTCATCAGAGACAAAATGTCAAACTTTTTTCCCGTCACAGAAAAAATATATTTAATACTACTCCAAGTTTGCAGAACTTTTGGAATTTTCTTCACAAGCATAGAGCAAAATTCAATATTATTGCAATTTTAACAATGTTCCCGACTTCGGAAAAAGTTGCAAAATGAGGTTTGTTCCTTTCTTTATGTGGCATTCAGTTGACCAAAGTTCAAAAACTTTTGGAATTATTGTTGAATTTTCGATTTTCAATGTCTAAACTGAGAGGCCTGTTAATAGAATATTGAATTTAGTTGCTATTCATTAGAACTTAATTGTCTAGTATTGAACTAGTGAGAGGCTCCATCGCCTATCAAATAGATCCGTGAAAAATATAGATCGATAAAAATATAGTTTCTCAAACGCCGAGGAGTGCTAAGCCCGTCCCTGCCTCTTTCGAACGGTACGCGACGCGTCAAGTGCTGAGCCCGTCCCTGCCTCTGTCGAACGGGCGCGCCATCTGCTCGCTGTCAATCTCGAGTTCGTGCGGAATCGGCTAGATACTACGGCCTCATTGGGCCTCCCCGTGCCGAAACTTCTCGATAGAATTCGACCCGTCCAACTATCGGCTCCAGAGGCGGTCACGTGAATTCGAGTCCATGTGACGCGAAAATAGTTCTTAAGCGTCGGCACTGCTGTCGTTTTCGCGAATTTCGGAGAAACGTCAAACTTTAAACGTTCGATATCGAAGATCGGCGTCGCGGTCGGAAACGGGACATAGCCTAAGCACTACAAAAAGGACGTGGGCGATCGACGGGGCCGATCTCCTTATCTCGGCTTTATAAGTTTGCTATAATGCGGCCTTCGGCCGCCTGCATTTTAGGAAGTCCAAAATGGCAAACCAATTATTTATTTAGTATTATATACTAAATCGAACAATTCCGCACTGCTTATTTCATTCTTTAGGACTCACCAATCTACAAAATTGAGCAAAAGAGGATGTAAAAGAGGCGGCGATGTATATCACACAACAAGGAAAATAATTCAATAATTTGAAATTATCAAATAATATTCCAAAGGAGGTGTCTGTGAGTATTACACGACGCGTTCACAATGCATCATTGAATCATGATCTGCATACAGTGGTTTCGATCTTATTAATCCTCTTCAGTGCAGTTTACTTAACTCGTAGTGAATTGACATATTTTTGGAACGAAGTTCCTTACGGCAGGCTTGGAGGAGATAGGGATTTCGCTGCAGGACAAAACTGAAAAATATGCGAGGCCAAAAGTGTAACGAAAGTAGACTGACGAAAGTCACGCTTTTAGTTAACACAAGCGAATATTGTATGCCTTTCTCTTTCTCCCTCTTTCTTTCCGTTCTCTCATCCCTTCTCTTTCTGATCCCACTCCGCCACGTCAATCGCCAATGCATTATAATGTACTCATTAATTCATGTACAAGCAACTCGAAAACGTCAGATGTGAAACATCGAAATAATTTTGTTTAAGTTATATGCATGAAAGAACAGATTACGATAGGAATCAGATATGGCATATTGAAAAGATAAAGCTTTACAAATGTGTTCTATAAAATAGTGACTACGTATTGTCGGTTTATATTCAATTATATAGCGTGGCGATACGTTATCCTCTCGTTGTATACACTCTTGCATCTAAACTTTACATTGCGTTGACGACCGAGTGGTGTAAGTACTGAACCCTGGTGTGCCGTATTTCTGGGTTCGAATCGCAGAGGTTACTCCTGGCTTTTTTGATTTTTTTATTTACAATGTCGTAAGAGCTCTTAGCCCCACATTTCAATATTAATTATTTCAACTTGGATTAGTATAAGTTATCACTTTTGTCGTGCGCCCCGACACGCACATGTTTTCTGTGCGAGTCGGGGCGCACAAAAAACAGTGATTTGTATTGGGGAACAATTAGAAATTTGTTAATTCACTCCAAGTCAAATTAGCTGCATTGATGAGATCTAATAAGATCGAAACAGCTGTATGAAGTTTTTGAGTCGGAGTGACTTGACGATTTCTATAATTCACTATTGGATTGTGAATGTTAAATTCTCGTCGAGAAATACATATAATCAGCTCCCTTGGAAATTTTAGATTCCAAATACTCATGTCGATTGGAACATATTGCGTAAATTTCATATTTAATTTAGTTCCCCGTATCCGCAAAATATGCTTGGGGTACATTTTCAGAATATCTTTTGATCATGAAGCATATCATCTTTGGAATGTAGCTGCTTTATAAACACGACATGATACTGTTAGGGGTAAATTGTCCAACGTTCACGACCTCAGGGGGTTGTTCAGATTCCGGTTCTGACATATTAATCCTCTCAGACCTAATTATTTCCTGTGGTCGAAGACAATTACTTTTACACTTATTAGAAGGATCAATTAGATGATTTTAACTAATGAATAATTATTTTTGAGAGTTATCTAATGGGTGAAATTATATTTTTACAATTTAAGTAAAAAACTCGAATCACTTTTATCAAAGCGCTATATTAAGTCTTTGCCGAAAATAACTTTGAAAAATATATAAAAAGTAATTAATCATATGTAAAAATTCAATAAGGTAGTTGCGATAAGTTTTATATTGGTAGAGCATTCATAAGAATTTCATCCCTAACTTATTATTGATAGACATCATTTTACAGTGGCGTAGATAGCTTTTTGCGATGGGGGGGGGATATGACTTAGTATGAAATTTTCCACTAAAGTTCTATTTTTGTTGATAAATAATCTTTCATGTAGTACAAAATAAGCAGAAAAATTAAATTAAATAGTAAAGTTGAAATGAATTGAATTGGAAAAAATTAATTGAAAATTAGTAAAAAATTATATCAAATTGGAGTTTTACAGCTTTGAAAACTTTTTTGAGAAAATAAGAGCAGAAAATCGAGGTTTCGCCGTTTTATTGACAATTCATTTATAGCCCAGTCAATAAAGGTTTTGATGGGAAAAAAATTAGCGTAAAGCTGAATTTTTTCCCACTACCAGAGGATCATTTTCACAAAAGTCCCCTGAAATCCCCTTGGAGCTTCACCCCCTTCCCCCTCTCAAAGAATGAAAATGTCAATATCTGCGGAAAGTCCTAAATCTACGATACTAAACTTCGAATCAAGTTGAATTGTTTTTTCGTTGTGTTTGTTATGATATGAGCTCTAATAATGGTCCTCTACATTTTTACGTTAAACCTAATAGTTTTCTCATAAATGAATGTGAATGCGCGACAAAAACAATTTTTTAACTCTTTATATTTTTGCGTATAGGCTTTTTGGATATCATATTACAGGAAAAAACCTTAAATGAAAATGGTAGATTGTATAATTGTAAATTTATTGGTGTGAAGGTTCCCTTATTCCCGCGAGGGCTTTCACAGTAGAGGGGAGGATGCAGCAATTTTTAGCTGCGATTACGGGCGGCTGACTATTTCGTTGATCCGTTTTAGTGTATTAAAATATACGAAATATGAAGTCATCTATTGCTTATGCCAATTTTGGTTCGGGGGCAAGGAATTCCCTAACCATTTTATTTGATTAACGTTCCATTATCCACCACCTATGGATCTGCCGTGTCTAATTATGGCAGAATCGGCAGCTGTTAACCACAAGGTGACAGCTTTAACAGCATCACGGAGCATCCACCCAGCACTAAACTAAAGTAAAAATATATCCTTTTAAAATTCTTACTTTTTATAACAGACAGTTCATAATTTTTAATATAGAAATTTAATGAAAAGTATGTAGTATTCTATTTACAATATATAAGTCTTTATTCTATTGAACTTGGATCTGGATCTAATCTATATTCTTCGGAAGAAATCGGCGAGTTTGAACATGACAACCCATGACAATTCTCACACATTGCAGAAGAAACTATGTTGGCTTTCCTGCACCCACAATATCTTCCACATCCTTGTTTGCAAGCACAAGGCAGTTGATGCAATATATCATCTGGGGTAAATGGTTTTGATGTTGTAACCGGTTTCAGTGTTTTTTTCAATCTTCCATTGTTTTCTAGAGTTTCCATTTTCCATCCACACTTTGTGGCGGGAAGTTTATTTCCTAACCAACTCTGTACTTGTAAATAAACTCCAAGTAAATGTTGATGACATGCTTCAGAGGTTGGTGGCAGTTTTGCCAGGTCAAAGTGACATCTTAGTGTACTCTTCTTTATCAAAGTTGTAAATCTGTTATATCGGGCATTGTTTAAAGTTGAATATTTCTTCAAACCACATGAATGCAGTACAAATTTCTCTTCTGCAGCCATCAATACCTCATACCTCTTTAGATGTGTGAATAACTTAGTCAAGTCTTAAGTGTCAGGTGACTCAAGCTATTCTATTGCTTTTAATTTACCTATGCCAAAAAAATAAGAGGTGGTATAACAACCAGTTAGTGCATGTGCAAATAGTAAAAGTTTTCGTGAACTCTGGTGCTTGTAAATTGAAGCTTCCATCTCGTAAATGGTTGTTGATGATATAGCACCTCCTTTCTCTTTTAGAAAATTTATATTTTTCTGTTCAGAAGCCAGCGCAATTGACAATGTTATTAGATCTGTATCTGAGCCCACAACTACAACAATAGAAGTAATTTTAATTCGGTTTATAGCTGTCATTGCAATATCTACAGCGGCATTTTTTTCTTCTGTCATCACCCGCAGATCATGAGTTTAAAGTTCTGACACCAGAGCAAGCAACAAGTTCTCTTCACTATTCTTATTCCCCAAAAAGTCCTCTTTTGCTGTAACACAAATAGCGTTTCTCTCGAACGCGATAGCGCAAGATGAATGGCTTGATACCCTTCAGTTCAGCTCTTCATTCTTGATAGTAGGCTCTTCAGGATATCCGTCAAAATCAATTATAATATTTTTCTAGGTTTCATGTTTTCGGGCCTTTATTGACTGGGCTATTATGACTTCGTCAGCTATGATTTCAATGTCATGATGAATTTCCAGAGCAGCCAAACCATTTAATAACAAAAAATGAGATAACCATGAGTTTTTAATTTGCAATTAATTTCATATAGTCAGAAGGGTCATTACAAAGTCACTTCTTTTATCGTGCTCCTTTGAATCGTTTATATTCTCTTCAAACGTCGATACCGGCAACGTAGCTAATATTGATATTCGGAAAAAAAATTTCTAGGCAATCATCTAGCTCTTTCAATGAACTTTTAGGCCTAATATCGCCTCTACGAATTAAATATTTTTTCCACACTTTCAACTCAACGAGAACAGCAGGTGTGGCAGTAAGAAATTTTTGACAAAACTCGTCAGTTTTGATGAATTTATCAGCTGCTTTGTCAATTTCGTATAATCATTCTTAAGAAGTACCTAAAATCCTTCTAATATATTCTCATGAGCAGTGAATCTTCTTTCAAGATCCATGATGCAGAAGACCAGAAAACCATCACACGAAACTTTTACTAGAGTTTTACTATATTAAAGAGTAAATAAATTGACAACCAAAGCCAAGATTTAGTCTTATTTTTTAAGAACCTCATATTTTGAACACTCCACATTAACAAATATTAAATATTGATTGAAAATCTTCTATGAGTAGAAGTTGCGCTTCTTGAATGTGAACAAGAAGTTTAATAGATTACTAGGACCAAAAAATATGTTTAAAAGAGTTCAAATGGATGTTATGGAAAATTTTATTTACGAACTAAGAAGTCAACCGAAACATCCTCGCTCTGCTTCTCTTTCAAAATTTTATACTACACTATTCAACAAACCTGCTCGAGCTTTATATATAATACTACAGTATTAAACAAAAGCTCGAGTATTTTTGTTTAATAGTGTAGTATAAAATTTAGAAAGAGATTTAGAAAGAGAACAAGTTCAAGATACCTATTCTTGGCCGTTCTACAACTTCGTAGTAGCAACACAGAAGTAACTGATTCTTTATGTAAAATAAAGACATCTACTGCAAAACAAAAGAAAATGAACGTATGTCGAAGATAATTCACAATGATTCATTCTGTTTTTCAATAATTATGAAAACGTTCACAGTTTATATTTGATACTATCCTAATTCTGTTAATTCCAGGTGAACAGCAAATCTCTCAAAGATCTTTCCCAGAGAATTAGTTCATCTTACCATGAAGACGACAAGGTTAAGCTGAAAAGGACTACAGTTCAACTTCGCCTTCCTCTTGACAAAAAACTTACAGCTAACAAATCAAGCACCACCATAGAGCTAACTTGCTCACAGTCCATGGAAAACTTGGGAACTACCGTAGTATCTCCACGTAACATAACGAAGATAGTACGCCTTTCCACTGACGATCAGCAAGTCAAAAATCAGATGCTCTACGGGCATGGTTGTGCTACGTCAGTCAGTTGTGCTACTAGTATATTTCTGGTGTATGTGGTGATCACCTGGAATCATTTATTTTAAAAACTGTGATATTATTTGTTAATTAAAGGACCTCGTAAGTTCATGAAGATAAAAACGAGCGAGTGGAAGAAAACAATGTGATTTGTTGTACGTTTCAAGTATATAAGAACTATAAGTAATCAACTAAGTCAATTCAATTCTGGCATACTTCAATGTGTGAATAAGTTTTTGTTTCAATTAAAAGCAGTACTGAAGTAAATGGATTATTTTATTTGAGAAAAGGAATCAGCACTTTTCTAAAGATTCATCAGGCGTAAATCAACAGAAAGAAATAAACTAGCTCAATATAAGCTATAAATGCTAGTCTGTAACAAAAAAACACTGACATGGTTAGTATAAATTAAAATCAAAATTATTGTGTAGCCTCATATGGGAAAATAATAAATATATCGTTACTTAGAAAAAATGTTATTTACATAAGAGGTACTCATTCTAGCTATTCACAACTTGTGGAGGACTCCCGTCTAGGGGGACGCGAGCACAATAAAGGGGGGAAGCGGGCATATCCAGAAGAATATAATATTCAAAGAATGATTGAAAATTGTTCAACGAAAGGTTGAGAAACGCTGAGCTAGCCAGTTGATAATTTATACTGAAATGATAATTTCACCAGGGGCGTAAAATTCAGGAAGTGTTAAACGATCCCTTGCCCTTGTGGTGCGCCTCTGGAAGTTGCAAGAAATTTTTATATAACATTATTTGGTATAGTGTATAGTACCTTTACTTCGTTTCAAGTATGATATAAATACTATAAATAAATTTAAAATATGGGACATAAATCAATTTAAGATGTTTAACCCTCAGCTGGAATCGTCATTTTTACTTACGTAACTGGTATCTTCAGGTCGATTCTGACCCGATACTTTTAAAAAAGGTTGATTATTTAATCAATTTCTCGCAATGTATACAACAGGTTTAGAAACAAAAAAATCTTGAATATAAATACACTTTATTGTAGGAAAAAAAATACAAATAGGTACTTCGTCTGAAAAAGTGTAATGCAATATAATTTCCAACATTTCAACTGAAACATCAAAATATCAAAAGAACAATATGATGGGCCCTCATAAAATATATTTAACCTTCACATTTTACAAAAAATAAAGAAATAGAGTCTCGTTTAAAAAAACGTTCAATAACAATTGCATAACCTATCACTCGCTTTTTACATTTTTCACATAATAATGTAGCTGTGCTCTGCAGGTCCTTCAAACACGTGCCCGTTACACTTATTACACTTTGTAAAATATTTACTGCCATTTTTCGATTTACACAGTAACATCTTCGTCGTCTTTTTGCCCTACTTACTGCATCGGGATCAGGAGGCGTGGGCTGAGAAATTCACGGCCTACTTTCACTCGTTGTAGTTTCGCCACATTTAAGGGCTCTTTGCCATCATCTTCACTGTTCAAGAACAATTCACGTTCTTTTTCGACATACTGCCGGCCGTCAATAAAGAGAAAATCCATAGTGAAATCAATTCAAAACACACAAGCAACTTTATCCTCGGGTCAAATCTGACCCTAACGCGTACAATTCGGCCTTTGCGATGCTCAAACTGGCGTTTGAGGTATCTATTTGTACAAAATGTTTATGAGAAGTCACAGAACCAAAACCACATAAGTGCAAAAGCGCCTGTCCTGTGATGAAATGAAGATGCGCCGGGTCAATCCTGACCCGACGATACCAGTTAAGGGTTAAATAAAACAACCTGTAACTTTCAACAATGTCTTGTTATATTCACTATTTTACTGCCTGTCCATAATTCAGAAAAAGCATCATACGCCTTCACCTCCGTTATTTGATTTATAGCTGTTGTACAAAAAAAAATTAATATTTCGTTTACCGAAAATGGCATCCTCGATGTTCAATACCGCCTGACATATCTATAGATCCAGTAAACAAGCTTCGGGGAAGCTTCTATCAAACCAATCCATTCCTAGACGTCGCTGAGAGAGAGGATGTCCTTTCAGCAGCGAATGATTAATGTGTTCTGTTGTGATATACTGAGAATTCTCTCTGCATATCTGAGGTTACTATATTTCATTTGTGTTCACTCGTTCCTGTATGAAATACTGGATTTCCAGAAATCCTCTTCCTTTTAACTATTGAAACCACCTTGAGTTTCTTTTCAGCGGGTTCATACGAGATTGAAATTTCAATTCCCCCGAGAAATTCATTTTGGGTTGAAATCGGGCCCAGCTCTTCATAACATCAACCCGATGGTTAATTCATGAATTTTTAAAAGCACCAGGCAACAAGAAAAGTTCATAATTGCTACGGTTCGAGTATTTTCTCCCCGAAATAATTTTCTGTGCATTTTTCTGAGTTATTCGCATCCAAAATATGAATTTTTTTATTTTCTCAACTTTTTTTGCGTCAACATGTTCCCAATGTTATATCAAACAAATTTAGTCGTATAGAGAATATTTAAAATATATACCTATATATATATATATATATATATATATATATATATATATATATATATATATATATATATATATATATATATATATATATATATATATATATATATATATATATATATATATATATATATATATATATATATATATATATATATATATTATATATATATATATAATATATATTATATATATATATATATAATATATATATATATATATATAATCTCTTGATAATTATTAGCAATAACAGGCTGGTTGAATCTTAAAAAACTCGATTTTATTAATAAACCACAATTAGGGTGATTGTCTTCCGTATCAGAGGATTTTGTTTGTTGTACTATTTTCATCTTCAAATTTTCAATCCAATGCTTTGCTACGCCGTTCTGATGAGGACCAAAGAGTCCGAAACACGTGTCAACGGCTGCTTCCATATAAACGTACTATACCGATAATTTTACTCCACATCTTTAATGTTTTCCCATGACTCATTTCTTTGTTGTTAGATAAATAATACCCTATTATTTTTATTTTCAAACATTACGTAGGTAAAGGTTTCTTTGGTTTCCCTTACCATCTAATGATAACATTTTTGAATGTTAATATTAGACTGAATAGCATATAATAAATAACTAGCAAGACAAAGCAGCCTTATTTTTTCAATTTTTTTCAATTTTTTTCAATTTTTTCACATCAATAAATGTCAAAGAAATTTCAATTACGAATATCGAAGTGAAACGTCAACTCTTTAATAAAATCGAGTTTTTTAAGATTCAACCAGCCTGTTATTGCTAATAATTACCAAGAGATTAAAAATAGATCACAGGCAACAACAATTCGAATAAATAATATATATATATATATATATATATATATATATATATAAATATATATATATAAAATTTAGGGTTATGTAGCGGCTGTAAAATATCTATTTGAATATTGTTTTTTTAAGGGGAACGCAGCCTGTTTGATTTAAGAAATACTCTTTATACGGTGAGAGCTTTCGGAATTGTTTTATTCCTTCTTCAGTCACTCTAAAAATGATAACAAAATGTGTCAAAATTACATAGAATCAACAAAATTATCCACTTACCAAGTATGTGAGGTTGACAATCATAATTAAACATATAAAAAAAAAACTACAGTAGTTTTTAAATACAGTGATTATTTTATTCTTGTTGACCTAAAGTTATAAATTGTTTGTGAAATCATTAAGTTTGAGAAATTAATTGTTCTAGTAATGTCAAAAGTATTAATTTGGTTTTGTCACCCCAAATTATAATATGTTTAATTATGATTGTCAACCTCACATACTTGGTAAGTGGATAATTTTGTTGATTCTATGTAATTTTGACACATTTTGTTATCATTTTTAGAGTGACTGAAGAAGGAATAAAACAATTCCGAAAGCTCTCACCGTATAAAGAGTATTTCTTAAATCAAACAGGCTGCGTTCCCGTTAAAAAAACAATATTCAAATATATATACACTAGCTGACACGGCAAACGTTGTTCTACCATTTAAATAATATTTATCTATCAATCTTTCTATCTATTCATCTATTTGCCGATGTATATCTACCTACCTAACTATATATCTATCTATCTAGATAGTTCTCTATTTTTCTATCTATCTATCTATTTAACTATCTAATCTATCATTATATCAATCTATATGACCCGGCTTTTAAATTATTGAAATGGCTATTAAAAAATATGGGTTGTTGATAAAAGGGTGAAAATTTAGATTTTTTCAATGCAACATCATAAAAAAATAAAAATAAAACATTTTGTCCAAAAAATTTATAAAAATGTTTGTGGTGAACCACCCTAATAACCTAGGGGTATGAAAAATATATTACGACCTATTCTTGAACCGACTATTGTTATTTTCGATTGCCATCTTGCAACCCTATTGCGGATCTGTGAATAAAATGAAATAGGGGTTGATCGTAGAAGGGTAAAAAATTGAGAGTAATATGAATTTTTTCATTCTAGGTCATGACAAAATGAAAATAAAATTCTTGCCAAAAAAATTGAAGTTTATAATTGACAACTAAAAAATAGGGGTTGATCGTAGAAGAGTAAAAATTTAGGTTTGTATGTATTTTTGAATGCTTAATCATAAAAAAAATAGAACAGAAAATTTTGTCTGAAAAATAAAAAAATTAACATTTAGGTTGATGAAAAATAGATTTTGGCCGATTCTCAAACCTACCCGATATACACACAAAATTTCATGAGAATCGGTTGAGCCATTTCGGAGGAGTTTAACTTCCCCCATATATATATATATATATATATATATATATATAGGGTGTTCCAGAATAACGTCAGAAAATTTCAAGAGGTTATTCCTGAAGACATTTAAAGAAAAAAAGTTCCTATGAGTGTAGGTCCGGAAATTTTTCCTTACCGGAATACAGGATGTTGAAGTTTGAAAAAAAATTAATATATTATATTAATATTATATAATAATAATTTTTTGAACATCTTCGAAACCACAAAAGCTATTAAAATGAACTTTGGAACATTGTTATAGCTTCCCAAGCTCCATACACTAGTGTTTCAATTTTTTCCAAAACTGTTCATGGGCGGAAAATACAGTGGCACCGTGAGTTTCATTAACCTATATTTTTCAGGGAGGGCATTATTGGTAAATAGAAAAGGGATAAGCAATGAATTTGAGTCTATTGAATAAATTTTGTCTCTTGCTTCAATTTGATATTCTCAAGCGTTTCCTTTTTCAAGAAATAGAAAAAAGCGAACACCCAAAATACTAAATCTAATTTTGACATAAGTTCGGCATTGCGATTGCGAGTAGTCATGGCAACCACATTTTTAATTCTTAAATATTTTTTCCAGGAAAATGTTTTAAAGGAATTACCCACAATATCCCACTATTATCTGCTCCTTAACAGTTTCGGAAAAACTTTAAACAGAAGTGCATAGAGTTTAAGGAGCTATAACAATGTTCTAAAGTTCATTTTGATAGCTTTCGTAGTTTAGAAGATTGAAAAAATGACATTTTTTTTCAAACTTCAACACCCTGTATTTCGGTGAGGAAGCATTCGTGGACCTACATCCATAGGAATTTTTTTCTTAAAATGGCTCAAAGAATAACCCCTCGAAATTTTCTGACGTTTTTCTGGAACACCATACATATATATATATATATATATATATATATATATATATATATATATATATATATATATATATATATATATATATATATATATATATTTATATATATATATATATATACACACATATATATACACACATATATATATATATATATATATATATATATATATATATATATATATATATATATATATATATATATATATATATATATATATATATATACCAGCTGACCCGGCAAACGTTGTTCTGCCATATAAATTATTTTTATCTATCTATCTTTCTATCTATTCATCTATCTGCCGATGTAGATCTACCTATCTAACTATCTATCTATCTATCTAGATAGTTATCTGTCTTTCTATCTATCTATCTACATATCTATCTAACCCGGCAAACGTTGTTCTGCCATAAAAATTATTTTTATCTATCTGTCTTTCTATATATTCATCTATCTGCTAATATATCTCTATCTATCTATCTAGATAGTTATCTATCTTTCTATCTATCTATCTATCTGACCCGGCAAACGTTGTTCTGCCATATAAATTATTTTTATTTATCTAAATAGGGGTTGATCGTAGAGGGGTGAAAATTTATGGTTGTATATATTTTTGAATGCTGTATCATAAAAAATAGAACAGAAAATGTTGTCAGAAAAATAAGGAAAAAATTAAAGGGTGGACTACCCTTAACATTTAGGGGGATGAAAAATAGATTTTGTCGGATTCTCAGACCTAACCGATATGCACACAAAATTTCATGAGAATCGGTCGGGTCATTTCGAAGGAGTTTAACAAATAAAAAATAAGGGTTGATCGTAGGAGGGTGAAAATTTAGGATTGTATGTATTTTTGTATGCTGTATCATAAAAAAATAAAAACAAAAAATTTTGTCTAAAAAATTTAGGGGTGAACTACCCTTAACATTTAGGGGGATGAAAAATAGATGTTGGCCGATTCTCAGACCTACTCAATATGCTCACAACATTTCATGAGAATCGGTCAAGCCGTTTCGGAGGAGTATGGGAACGAACATTGTGACACGAGAATTTTATATATAAAATATATATATATATATATATATATATATATATATATATATATATATATATATATATATATATATATATTTAGATATTTGGAATTGATATTTATTTGCGCCAAAAAATGGGCACAGCGTGTATGATAAAGATAATCATACGATGGAAATTTTATTTGAATATCATTAATCACATCAACCCTCCAACGGAGCTAGTTTCTTGAGACATGACGACATGGAATTCCCATTCATTATTCGAGGGAGAATATTAGAAAATTCGACATCCGTGCCACGCCCGATAAAAACATTAGACATTCTATTTTGCCTTCAACGAGCTCATCTGCAGTATCTCGTCCATCGCTCAAGTGGGCAACGTCATCGAATCCACATAACAGTCTAATAGTTTCTAAGGAGAGCGATCAAAATCACGCTAATAATAACGGTAAAACAATTTTTAATTCAATCATACAAAATTTGAATAATTCATGTTATTTTCTCTCGAAAAAGTATAGTTTTCTATTTTTTTCAAGAATTGAGAGGTAGTGCCAAAAAAGTTTTCATACGATGAAATCACAATCAAAATTGATGAAGGGGTGCAAATCACAAAATAAGTAATAATATAGATAAATCGATGTACCCCCCAAACTAAAAATCGACTTGTCTTTGGAATTTTTTCAAAACTTCATATTGAACAAAATATTCAAAATTTTATCTGGGACATCCTGTATATATATATATATATATATATATATATATATATATATATATATATATATATATATATATATATATATATATATAGATATATATATATATATATATATATAAATATATGTCTGGATATAAATAAAATAAATTTCTCAGATATTAAAATGTCCTTCAACGGCGAATTTAATGGAAATAAATTAATGCCGAAAATTAATCGCACTTAAAATAGCGGAAAATTCCTCTAACCGGAATAATCTACCTCGATTGGAAGCAAATAAAAAACACACCGATTTCAATTATTCTAAATAGGTACTCTATTTGATGAGTTCAATTTCAATTGGGAAAAAAGTTTTTTATCATAACCCGCACCACAGGAATACAAAAAAACATCTATTTGGGATACCCAGATGAAAACGACTTGGAAAAATAAAGTCCGGGGGGATGAAAGTCAGCCCAGCCCGGAATCCAATTCGTACTCTTGAAAAACTACCTGCCTCAAGTGGGATACAATTCGACTCCGTTGGCACAAAAGGTCTGACGAAATTAAATGCTTCACTAGAACATCCTTTGTCTTGTAAAATCGATATCTGGGAGTAATGGGAAGAGTTCATAAAGAAACATAGTGTCTTTGTGTAGCTAAATTGACCCAAAAATTCGCGTCGTTACTTTGGAGATAACAAAACTGAAATTACTCTCGTAAAGTTAACAATATCTGTTGGAGAGTCCTTTAAATGTAAACCTAATGAATGAATTCGAAATTGCTGATTAATATATCAGCTGCTGTGTTTGTAAATCAGTCTGGTTGGGTTATTTTATGTGAATCACCAACAGGGTTACATAATGAACTCATTATTTTCCCCCTCATTTGTGTTATTTGTAGATCCTGCAGAAATGCATGAAATTTTTACATACACATTGTAACGGTGGAAAAAAAACATGAAACCCCCAAATAGTACCTCCCTGACGTGACACCAACAGTACAAATTTTCATCCTTCAAACTGAATTTAGGGTAGCCTATTTGGAGCCTGGAATAAGCCAAACATGGAGAGTACGTTTCCAACCAGGAGTAATTAAATTTTCTCTTTGAATGTTTGGCGTCTTCCGCAAAATTGTATGTCGAAGGAGGAGACCAACATTTTCCAGCAATTCCTTCTTCTTTTCGGTTGATAACAACGATGCTCGACCAATAAATCGATCGATGTCATTTTCGTTGCAGTAATCTATTGAAGAATCATGATCCAAATCCAGATCTTTAGATGAGCAAGGTATCGGAGTGTCAGCCTTAGAATCATCATAAAGACTTATATAAGAGTCCGGAACCAGTTTCTGAGACTGAGTATCACTTTTATGGGTATCAAAAAAAACGTTTTTCAACTTTTACAGTCTATCAAAAAAAAAATAACCTTACAACACAATTTATAGCAATGCTGGCCATTACAATAGCCAATCAGCGTAGAGAATAATTAGACAATTGATAACAATTATGTACACCGCAAACGCTAGCGTCGGAATAACTCCGACTTAGGACTTCGATATCTTTGCATTTGACTACATGAATCTATAGGGGGGGGGTAACTGCCCCTACCTTCTCCCCCTTGTCGACGCCCTTGGTAGCTATAGACATTCGACATTCCTTTAAATCTCTTGAAATTTCGACATAAAAATTAAGATGATGAAATAAAATTAAGATGGTGAAAGAAATCTATTAAAACCATCACTGCCGACTTCCCTAACAACAACCAAATTCACACCCTCAGTATGGCAGTAAGCAAAACCTCAAGAACATCAAAAAAACATTAACTACAGTGCACTTCCTTAAAATCAACGCAATTCACGTGAAAACTTTCAACCATTTAGCTCAATCTAAATGAGCTGTAAAGGTAAGCAAATCGTTAAACACCTGGAACAAATCAAATACCTATACATAAAAATAGCGGCGTTAAGAAGAAAGAGTATACCACCAAAAACCATTTCCCTAATATCAATTCAATCTACGTACACATTTCCAAACCTTTAACTCAATTTGGAGTGGGTTTGGGAAGTGCAAAAATCCTCCACAAACCGTTTTTTGCTACATGTATCTTTCAAAAAGTCCTAGAAGGCTGAATTTAGGATATTTTGTTCATAATTAATTTACACGTTTTTTCCACTAGTTTAGATACTACAGTTTCGAGTGATAATACACATCTGAAGATGAAAGAAAGTACGAAACCCCATTAATGCAAATTGTACACATTTTCTGTTTATTGCAGCTGTATATTTCTATATTATGAAAATATTATTATATTAATATTATATATTATAATATTTCTATATTATTGTTATTGCCAACAGAATATCAAAAAAAATTTTAAAAAATAATCGAAAAGTTAGATCCATATATATATATATATATATATATATATATATATATATATATATATATATATATATATATATATATATATATATATATATATATATATATATATATATATATATATAAATGTATATATATATATATATATATATATAGTATATATATATATATATATATATATATTATATATATATATATATATATATATATATTATATATAATATATATATATATATATATATATATATATATATATATATATATATATATATATATATATATATATATATACATGTAGGTATGTATATATTTGGCCCTTCAGTATTCAGTTCTTTTATGATAAGTTTTTGTCAGAAATATACAAACGGATCTGAACGAACGAGTGGAAAATTCAATGAACCTCTAAGCCACAGACGGATTGTGAAAATTTCCCGATAATCAAATATTTCATTCTGTCAGAAGCTACGTATGGCGTATCGAAAAATCGACCAATTTACCGAAACCCGGTAAATGTACGGTTTTCTTTTGAGAGATAGCTTCTATTATCTTATTTAGACTATTTTATAGACCCTTATCCAGTTTGACATTTCGTTAAGATAGAATCACCGGAAAAAGTCTGTGGCAGAATAATCGGAAATCGCTCGGACCAGTGCAAACTATAAAAGGGGGATACAGTTGATCCCCTCGGATTTTTACTAGCGGTCGTCTTACGAACCGATAAATCCTCTCGGCAATCGATTCAATCGTTTCTAACCTGCGGATATATCTTCGCGTTCGTCGCGACACAAGCGCCCTTCTTTGTTTAATGCCACTCGTTATATTTTTCGAAACGTTCGCCGTCGTAGAGATACCGATGGAGTCGAATTCTACGCGATATATATCGGCAATTTAGGCAACTTAATCGAGGCTGAACGTTCGCGTGAGATGCTCGAGAATGAATAATTTCAGATTAGATAGTTTCGTGACGATCAAGAAGCAACTCTAGGAAATTGTCTCGAAACAAAACACTAGCTATTATTGAAAAATAAAGTTTCTTATCGAACGTTACACTTCAGACACATGCCGAATGAAAGATAGACTTAAAGCTGTGTCCGTCACGACTGACTGGAAGTTGCTAGTCTATTCGTATATACGTATAGTTGATATTTGATTAATAAAGAATGAATTATAAAATGTGAAGAGCAACTCAGGTAAGTACTATTGCTTGTAAACGTTAGTAAGATAAAAAAATAAAGATTTGAATATATATATATATATATATATATATATATATATATATATATATATATATATATATATATATATATATATATATATATATATATATATATATATATATATATATATATATATATATATATATATATATATATATATATATATATATATATATATATATATATATATATATATATATATATATATATATATACCGGGTGTAAATGAGTGATGGGCCACCCCTATAACTTTTTAATGGATTCTTCGATTTTATTAAAAATTTAAATGACACACTCTATATATTTTTATATATTTTAATTCTGAGGCCTCAGATACATACATTCCATTTGTCAAATGTCAATTCTAGCGCCGTTTCAATTTTGTTTTTCATTCTGTTTTTTTTATCGTAGATGGCTGCGACGTCGTCTAAATCATAGATAATTGATTTGAAATAACGCCTGAAGTAATAATTTTTCAAAAAATTCATTCTCTTGAAGTTTGATAACGATTAAATTCTTTTTCGAACTTATACTCAGTTTTTTAAATAGAAACATACATGGGCCACCCTTTATATCAAAAAGCTTCTTCAAATTCCTTCAAAATGATTCACACATCAGTTTTCTCACTTCCTAAATAACGAAGTAATTGTTAAAAATCTTATTCTTATTAGTTCCCTTTGCTCCTGAGACCGACCCTGTTTAGGAAATATGAAAAATTTTTTTGGCAGATGTATGTATGTATTTGAAGCCTCAGAATTAAAATATGTAAAAATATACAGGGTGTTCCATTTGAATTTTTAATTTTTATATCGTTTTCTTTGAAACCGGAAGTCAGCTATATTGATTTTGTATGTGAAAAAACTCAAAATTATGTCTGAGATAAACCACCCAAATTTTAATAAAATCGAAGAATCCATTAAAGAGTTATATATATATATATATATATATATATATATATATATATATATATATATATATATATATATATATATATATATATATATATACATATATATATATATATATATATATATATATATATATTTACACACTTTTTCCCAATATATTCTTAGATGTGGAATCGTACCTTGGGGTGGAGCCTACCCAACGAAAATGATTCTCTACTCCAAGGAATGCAGAATAAGTTATTAAAGATAATTAATAAAAATAATTTCACTTATGAAAATGTTCCCTACAATTTAGAACAACAATTTGTACTTGAATCTGTTCCTTATCATTATGACACGATATCAGAAATTGTTTTCAAAATCACAAAGTAAAATACTATACAAAAGTATACAAATACCTAAAACAACCAAAACAATAAGCAGGTAAACGTTACTATATAAAAAATATCCTCATATTTAACAATTTGCCCAAGGAACTCAAAAGTACCTACTTGAGAGTAAAAAAAAGATGAAAAAAAGATTAAAAAATGAACAATAGAAAACTTTAAAAATGTATAGGAAAAGAGAAAAAAAAGAAAGGAAAAGAAAGTGGGAGGAAAGAAGGAAGAAAAGTGCAATAATAATCAGGCGCGTATCCAAGAGGGAGGGCGATCGCCCTCCAAAAATAATTTTTTTTATTTACAGTTAATTTTTACCAAGATAATTTTCCATATGCGTGTATTCGCCCCCTAAAAAAGAGTTTCTGGATACGCGTCTGATATATATATATATATATATATATATATATATATATATATATATATATATATATATATATATATATATATATATATATATATATATATATATATATATATATATATATATATATATATATATATACATATATATATATATATATATATATATATATACATATATATATATATACAGGGTGATTCATTAAGGGTGGCGACCTGCCGTATCTCGGAAACCGTGTGTCCTAGAATTTGGGGAAAAAAATTCTTATATGAAAATCTGCCCTAAAAAAATGATTAAAAATGTTTTTGATTATAAAATATAATTGGATTTTTTACGAAATATTCTTCAATTTAGGCTGGTAAAAAATATCAACTTTAGAAACTACTGTCCTAATTCTACAACTTTCGTTAAAGTCATTTTTCTGTATCACCTATTCTGAAATGGTGGGGGAGGTTCTCTTTCTTTGACATAAAAAAGACTGTAACTCCATAATGCATGAACCGATTTTCGAAAACGTAGACTCTATGCAAAGAGTATTGAATGTAGATTTCAATAACATACAACAAAAACACTTTTAATTTTCCAATCGGCAACTAGAGGGCGTTATGTATTACCTAGCTCTATTTATGTTTTTTTTGAGAAATTTCAAATACATTGCTATGAATCTAACTAGCTATCAAAAAGCCAAATTTGATGACTTATTGACCTGTCAAAACCGCGAACTGATATCTCTTTTCATTCTAAAGATATTGGCCTTTTTTGATGAGTGTTGATGATTGTTGGCTCGCCCTGTAAGGTGGAAGAGAAATTATGTTGCTGAAATTGTTTTGAAAAAAATAACAAGTAGAAACTCATCATGAAAATATTTATTAACA
The DNA here is from genome assembly GCA_030704885.1 of Cynegetis impunctata. Classification (NCBI taxonomy): domain Eukaryota; kingdom Metazoa; phylum Arthropoda; class Insecta; order Coleoptera; family Coccinellidae; genus Cynegetis; species Cynegetis impunctata. Next base: position 1,341,784 of record JARQZK010001452.1, on the reverse strand, counting down.
TTACATAATGAAATGAAACTAGTCCGGTCAAATTAGACCAAAAAATAGGAGTGAAGTTACAAAAATTCGCACCCAGCTGAAAATCGGTAGGATTGTTCAAAACACCATTATCAATGAAATCTGAAAAGTCCTCATCGATCGGATACGTGCAAAAAAATTTACTCGGGGTCGAATGTCACAAAAACGGTTTTTTTGCGATTTTCAGCAAAGCAGTAAGTTTTATCATGAAATTAGTAGGTATAGACAAAACCTAATTATCTATAAAAAACGTTTGAATAATTTTTTTTCCTCAGAGCCACCGTTTTTGAGATTAACGATTCAGAAAGTTGAAAGAAATGCAAAAAAACACAAAGGTGGCGTTGAAACGTGCATATTATGGCGATTACAGTTCTTTCAACTTTTTGAATCGTTATATCTCAAAAACGGCGACTCTTAGAAGAAAAAGTATTTTGAAATTTTTCATAGATAATTGTCTGATCTACAATTTTTGTCTGGGCTAATTTAACGCTGTTGTGAAATAATATGATAAGGATGCATTTTATAATCCTTCAATATTCTCTGCACCAAAGAATAATTCAATCCTAGATCTCTTGCAATTTTTCGAATACTCAAATGTCTATACCTACTAATTTCATGATAAAACCGTTTTTGTGACATTCGATCCCGAATAAATTTTTTTGCACGTATCAGATCGATGAGGACTTTTCAGATTTCATTGATAATGGTGTTTTGAACAATCCTACCGATTTTCAGCTGGGTGCGAATTTTTGTAACTTCACTCCTATTTTTTGGTCTAATTTGACCGGACTAGTTTCATTTCATTATGTAATGTTAATAAATATTTTTATGATGCGCTTCTACTTGTTATTTTATTTTCAAAACAATTGTAGCAACATAATTTCTCGTCCACCTTACAGGGCGAGCCAACAATCATCAACACTCATCAAAAAAAGCCAATATCTTTAGAATGAAAAGAGATATCAGTTCGCGGTTTTGACAGGTCAATGAGTCATCAAATTTGGCTTTTTCTTAGCTAGTTAGATTTATAGCATTGCATTTGAAATTTTCCAAAAAAAATCATAAATAGAGCTAGGTGTTACATAACGCCCTCTAGTTACCGATTAGAAAATTAAAAGTGTTTTTGTTATTTGTTATTGAAATCTATATTCAATACTCTTTGCATAGAGTCTACGTTTTCGAAAATCGGTTCATGCATTATGGAGTTACAGTCTTTTTGATGTCAAAGAAGGAGAACTTCCCCCACCATTTCAGAATAGGTAATACAGAAAAATGACTCTAACAAAAGTTGTAGAATTATGACAGTAGTTTCTAAAGTTGATATTTTTTACCAGCCTAAATTGGGGAATATTTCGTAAAAAATCCAATTATATTTTATTATTGCTAGATTGCGCCACCTAGCGGAAAACTATGGACTCAAAAACATTTTTAATCTTTTTTAAGGGCAGATTTTCATATAAGAATTTTTTTCCCCAAATTCTAGGACACACGGTTTCCGAGATACGGCCGGTCGCCACCTTTAATGAATCACCCTGTATATATATATATATAAATATTTATGTATATATGTATATATACATATATATATGTATATATGTATATATATATATATATATATATATATATATATATATATATATATATATATATATATATATATATATATATATTTATATATCTATATATATATATATATAGACCATCATCGGGCCGATTGAGTTAAGAACTCAATCTGCCCGATGATGGTCTAGTGACCGAAATTGCAATCGCAGTGTTATATTTTTCAAAATATTTTGTGATAATAAACGTAGTAAATTCAAATTTAGTTTTGTTACTCATGTTAAATTATCACGTAGTAACGACGGATTCCATCAACTATAGATATATATATATATATATATATATATATATATATATATATATATATATATATATATATATATATATATATATATATATCAGGGGCGGCTAGTCAAAGGAGGCTAAGGAGGCTAAGCCTCCTCAATAATATTCCGTGTATCACTAAAGTATTATATTGAATAGTCAGCATTCAGCATATTCATATTAATCAAAATCATATTATTTTATGCACCTACCTTCCTTTCAACCTACATTATATAATATAATTTATTAATTACGATAGAAGGTATTTACATTTACTGCATTTCATTCATTTCAAGATTTGTGGCAACGCTGCGGAGGCATGGAAAGGTATATTCTCAACGTTCATTATGCCTGCACAGAAAAGCAAACAACGGTGCAAATACTCCGAATGAATACTTCATTGGAATAGAAAGGCAAAACACATGTAAATGGCAACACCGATCGCGACCCAGTCTTATTCAATGTCGACCAATCACAACTATAGAATTTCGCGTGACATCGAGCGAACTCGTTGGAAATCGCATTGTCTAATGGCCGGCGTGTTTACTTATTTTTTTTGGTTACTGATGTTAATTTCAAAAATTTCAATGGTGACTTAGTGGAATATTTGTTATCCCATAACTTTAGTGTACTAAGTTATGAGGATAAAGTTTTAATAAAAACATTGCGACCTACCCCTGAATTAAACAATTTGGTGCAGCGTAACAGAAAACAAAACCGCGGTTTTAATTCACGGAATTATGAGAGACATCCTTGCCTAACCGGATCACAGGTAAAAAATAAATTATTTTGTTGGCAGTGTTTACTTTTTACTAGTGAAAATGTCTCTGTTTGGGGCTGCTTAGGATTTGAGGATTTAATTCTATGCCTAGTTGAAAGTGAGGAATTTTTCACCGATAAAGTAACTTTAAATACAGCACGCGGATTAATATCTTACTTACAAGATAAGGAATTTAATATATTTTTTGAACATCTTTAAATTAATTTTTGAACAAACAGAAATAGTTTTTCAAATCTTACAGCACAAGTTTTCAGATGTAATTTACTCACGAAATCGGCTCAAGTTTCTTTTGGAAAAAATTTCAGAATTTCGTGCAGTTTATTTTAAAAAACTATTTTCTGTATTTCAAACTACTGATGATACGACTCAATTTAGCCCAAAACGAAAGAAATTCAGTTACGCAGATATGGAGCTTCACTATAAGCAAATATTTTATGAAATTTTGGATACTATTAGGGGTCAAATAGAAGTAAGGTTCTCTGGTTTGAAAGAACTGCATCACCTTTATTCATTAAATCATAATAATTTCTTTACATAATTAGATGTTACTTCTAAACAATGCCCGAGAGCACTGGTATCGATGTATTTAAACATACAGAAGTGTTTGAAAAATATTGAATTAAATTTAGATATAATTGTAATAAAAGAACTGCATTTCTTCGACTTACTCAATAAAAATTTGTTAACCGGATTTTCGGCTAATTTTCCAGATAACCTTTTGGAAAATTTATGTCAAAAATACACTTTTTTTGATAAGGTGGCCATAAAAAGTGAACTGTGTGTTGTTTATAATGACAATGAAATTTTGGGGCAAAATGAAAATCATGTGGGGACTATTAAATACCTTTTTGATAATGATTTGAATCAAGATTTACCTCAAGTTTATAAACTCTTATGTCTAATTGTTTCTATCCCGGTGACATCGGCTTCCGTAGAGCGCTCGTTTTCCACTCTTAAGAGAATTAAAACTTATTTACGAAATTCAATGAGCCAGGATCGTTTGAAAAATATTAGTTTGTTGTCTATTGAAAAGGAATTGGTAAAACTTTTGGCGAAAGACAAAAAATTTCATGAGGATATTATAGATCATTTTGCTAACGTTAAAGATCGCAGAATCCCGCTTATCTTCAAAAATATAAAATAACTTTTCATTTGCTCTCACCAGCTGTTAACAAATTCGTTAAGTAGGTAGGTACCTATTTTGTGAAAGAAAAAAAAATTGATGAATAGATGAATTGATTAATTGGCTAAGAAGAGTTTTTGTGAATATTGTAAATAGGAGTTGTAGGTCTCAAGGTAGACACTCGAAAGTGAAAACAAATTAATAGCTTAGGGTGCTTGTTTTACTTCGATTTTCTTCAAATTATAAGGCGGTTGACCTTGAAATCCTAAAAATTTTCGCCTATGGTGTATTTTTTAACAGCTCTTGTAGCCTCCTCAAACCAAAACCTCACGAGCCGCCACTGATATATATACATATATATATATATATATATATATATATATATATATATATATATATATATATATATACATATATATATATATATATATATATATATATATATATAAATATATATATATATATATATATATATATATATATATATATATATATATATATATATATATATATATATATATATATATATATGTAGTACAGTAGTATATCATGTCCGAGTAATATACGATAAAGATTCAGTTTTCTCAGTAATTCCTCAACAATTTTCTACGGTAAAAGAAGAAAGATGATACCACTGAAACCGTCATTTTATAAAAGAGAATGGTTTTAACACGCATCTTGGTAAAATATTCGATTAAACTCTAGTCGTCCTAGGATAAAGGTTTGAAAATAGGGGAAGTAGTACGTCGTATATTCATATTACCTTGGACGTGTCTGAAAGTTAGTGGGGCGTCGGAGCTCACTTGGGGGTGCTTTATCATGCATTATTATTCACGTACGCTTGTTCTCTAGAAATCCACATTCCCACAATATTCATCTACATCAACAACAAAAATAACGAATAGAGCTCTAAAAATTTGCCTAAAAGTATTATTTCGAGCAATATTTGTTGGACTCCATTTTATTTGATGTTAATTACAATGGGCATGTCAAACTATAGACATTCACCTGACTATAATAGTTATTTATGTACCAAGTGCGTTATATAAATCCTAACGCCCGGAGGAAAACATTGTTGCCCGATGGGCGTTAGGATCTAGTAACGCACGTGGTGCATCCAAGATTTTATTTTTCACGAAAAAATTGTTTTAATATAATGAAAAATCGATTTTAAAATCGGTTCATTGCTCCTATATTTTCCATCTTCCTTCTCATAGTAGGCATGTCATTTGTTAATATTTTGACGTTTGTGAATATTCTTGTCATCATATTTAGTGAATTAGTCATTGCTGCTCTCTTTATGCGGTCTTATAGAAATAATGGAAATGAAAATGAATTTGCCCACGAATATCATAGAAAATGCAGCCACAGCAGCGAATAATTCATTGCCGGAGAAGTCCAGAGTCGTATACGACAAGGATCAGTGGCGTAGATAGGGGGGGGATCAAGGGGATCAATCCCCCCCCCATGAGCCTACGAAAATTATAATAGAATTGAATAATCGGAAAAATATGAACAAGGTGTCATTCGATTCGAAAGAGCATGAAGATATTTTTTGAAATGAAATTTAAGTTCCGTTCTCGAAAATTGTAAAAGTTATAATCAATCTACTGAATTTTTTGATATCTAAATACATATACAAGAAGAGAAAATTTTTTAAAGGAAAGTCTCCCGGAACTGTAGGATTAATATTTATAGTTTTCTCAGAGTAAAAACATGGCCGACAACGGGTAGTCTGGCTTGCGAAAGTAACGCTCAATTGGGACACTTTAACAATAAACATTTTTCAACTATATTAAATATGAAATTAAGGAATGAAAAATTTCAGGTTCTTACTGGATAGGTAAATGAACAATAATCCAGTGACAAAACATTTTTATCTCGATTTTTCAATTGGTTATGCAATAGTTTTTTTCTGCTTGAACAAGAACATTGCAAGTGTAATAACTGTTAAACTATAGATCTGATACATTTTTTCTTTCTTGGAGCTAGTTTCGAAAAAATGCAAAATAGATTCCTGTTAAAAAAAATAATTTTTCAGTTTTATATTAACAATTTACGCACTAATTAATCATAACTTTCTTTTCTTGATTCTCTTATAAACAACGCATTTGTTTGTGACCATTTGTTAAACAATAGGAGATGAATATTGAAAAAACCATTTCCATGTAGCTTCCGATAATAAAATACGGATCATTAAAATTATTTAAAAAAATTAATTTTGATTTTGCAGAACTATACCTACGTAAATTGTCAATAAACAACTGAAAAATTGATTTTTCAATGGGGATTTACTCTGAAGCCTTATAATAATAGCTCCAAGAATGAAAAATAGTTCAGATCCATAGTGAACAGTTATCACACTTACAATTTTCATGTTCAAGTACCAAAAAATTGTTAATTAACTATTGCATAACTAATTCAAAAATCGCTATTATCGCTGGATTATTTATTGCTCATTCATCGATTTAGCAACTATCTGAATTTTTTCATTCCTTAATTTTCATATTTGATATGGAAAAATGATTGTTGAATTGTTCTAAATGGGCGTGACTTGCCCAAACTAAATTACCCGTTTTCGGCCATATTTTTACCTATCTGAGAAAATTATGAATATTGATCCTACAGTTTCAGTAGTTGGGTCTTTTTTTGGGAAATTTCCTCTTTTTTTCGAATCTTTCTTCAGATTTCAAGAATCTCAATTAATTTTTGACATATTGGCAAAGAACCAAACCCCCCTTTTTTCAGTATATTGTTTACTTTCACAATTTTCGCGAGCGAATTTTTATTTTTCTCAAGAAACGTCTATATGCTATTCCGAATCGAGTGACACCTTGCTCATATTTTTCCGAGACTGCTGCAAAAAGTTGAACAAAAAAGCACTTTTTGACTAGACTGAATATATTAGAAAGATTTTCGATGTTTTTTCACTAATTTTTGATAAATTTTTTCTTATTCGAATAATTTGAATTTTTTGCAATTTAATTCAATTTTTCTGCTTATTTTCTACTATCTACTTGAAAAATTAGTTTCATCAACAAGAATAGAACTTTAGAAGAAAAACTTATGACATTTTGCACTAAGTCATATCCCCCCCATCGCAAAAAGCTATCTACGCCACTGACAAGGATTATGAAGTATTTAATCAATGGAAGTTGCTTCATTTCTCCTCGTACAATGAGCGGGCGTTATGATCCATAATGCCCGCTCATAACGCCCTAGGGCATAATGAGTGTATTCATAGCAACCGTATCTAAGGTAAAATCAACAAATAATATACAAGTGAAAAATAAAATTTATTATAACTTCTGTTTTTAATTTCGAAAGTTTTCCTCATTGTTAAAACAGTTATTATTCCCATTTAAATCATTTTCTCATATATAGACAAATTATTGTAGATAAAGAAGTGGACTGGACAAATTTTCTGCTTGAAATTGTGAATTTACTTGATATATTTGATGCTTAATTCATGTATAAACTCTTTAGGTTGATAAACTTATTTAGGAATTCTTTATTTTCGTGTATCTCTATTATTTTCGAGGAAAATACGAATAAAAAATTAATTTAATTAATCCGGAGTTCATATACTGCTTCTCACCGAGTACAATGCTTGTTAAATATATGAAACAGGGTAGGTACTCCTTCAGTATGAAAAAAAAATTAAATATTATATTATTTGAAAAACCGCCTCTTGTATGGCAATATCCTTCATAAATAGAAACCACCAAATTTCAGAAAATTTAAGTCTTCATATCTGCCAAAAGACTGAAATTCAATTACCTGTAAATTTCAGAAATTCACAAAGCATTATATGGCTGTCAATCAAGCAATATTTTGGGCCTTCAAATCGACATACCGGCTTACACATTCTATTTTAGAATGTAGGAATAAATACATACAAACGAAAGAAGAATATGATGCACTGCTTCATGTCAGATCTCAGTCACATGCAAGACGAATTATTTTATGAGAGAAGTCTAAACTATTATGGAGTATAGTCAGCGAAATAGGAAATTCAAGTAATAAGGAACAAGGAGATGTAAAAGTACCCTGTGATTTCGATAAATTATTAAAAAATTTCAAGTGAATAATTCCTTGGGATGTACAAACCGGCCACTTGGCCTCTAAATTAACGAAAAACATTTTCTTATTGAAATCGATGTCAAGTCGTTTGTCGGTTAGCATCTTAAAAACTGCCTATTTTTCCCTGATTGAGTCCATCTTGAAATATTCTTTGTTAGCGTGGGGCTACTGTTCTACGCGCACCCGTATTTTCTCTCTTCAAAGAAGGGCTATCCGAATAGTTGCTAGGCTTGATTATCGTGAATAATGCAAACATGCATTTATTGAAAACAAAATTTTGACTCTTCCCTGCCTCTATATCCTAGAGGCTCTGATATATGTGCATGAAAATAAGGGTATGTTTAATCAGAATAAAGACTTCCGCGACTATCCTACAAGAGCCAGAGAAATGATTCGAAATGATTATTGTAGGCTATCCAGAACTCAGAAAGGACCTTTTTTTTTATTTATCTAAGAAATTATACAATAAAGTCCCGGAAGAGATGAAACGCCTTTCTCCTATTAAATTCAAGACTATCATTAAGAAATTTCTGATTGAAAGAGCCTTTTATGAGGTTGAAGAGTTTCTTGTTTGCGACTTTGGATGACTGTCTCTCCCTTGTGGGTATTTTTTATCTTTTTCTGTTGTTCCTGTGATGACTGTATTTTAACTTTGAAATTGTATTTTATTTTAAATATATTTCTAATTGACGAGTGTAAACATATGGAAAATGTAAAGCATGAATAAATATTACTATTACTATTACTACTTGATAGATATTGCAAAAAATTAAAATTTTTATTGTAGGTATTAAAATAAATATGGTGTTATTTTCTGTGGTAGAAGTTATCAATTTCAGAGTGTTTTCATTTTATAGGAAAGAGTATTGAAGATTATAGCAGATTTGTTTAGAGAGTCATGTAAGGGAGTTTTCAAGAGATGTTATTTTATCTCTCTATATCCAGTTTATATATCTATGAGGTGCTTGTGTATTTTTTTAGATACGATTCTCTCGAAGAATCTTCAATTCAACATAATCACCAAATAAGAGATATGAATTAAATTTATCCAAAGAATTTGCTAACTTTCTATGTAAGTAGTCATTTGTATAATGAGCATTAGACCCTTCAGCAAGCTGCATAAACATATTAAGAGTACATATCATGTAATTAAAAAAATATTTACTTTTTTTGAGCTGAGTGAGACAAAGAATGAGTCGACCGAAAGCTCTTAAATACTAGACTCGAAAATTTTGGTTGTTTTTCTCCTCCTGAACCCATTGAAATTAATTTTTGCACAATCATAGACAATGTTGATGTAAAGGATATAGGCTATACCGGGTGTCCACGGAAGGTGGCTCGCCCCTATAACTTTTTTGTTTTCGGAGATAATGAATTAAAATTTAGAGGATCTGTCTGATGCATAAAACTGAATTTTTTGACAAGTAATTCAACTTCATGCAACTTCCGCTTTCACCGGAAGTGATATAAACTTTCGATTTTTAAATGGGACACCGGGTATAATTTCAGTTTTTTTGTCTCCATATGACATTAAGAATACAACCATGTATCATTTGTTACTCTTTGAAACCATTTTTTTATTTTTTTTTCGAAATAAATTTTTATTCTAGAGGGCTATGGATGAATTCAAATAACTAATTTCTGTCCTAAAATGTATGTTAAAATACAAATTCACTGTTTTCGATCAAAATGTTCCAGCTATGTGAAGTTTAATTTTAAAACTTTTATTACTATTTTTTTTCAAATGGCAACATGGTGGCTCGTCTGGTCAAAAAAAAAGATAATTTTATTACGATTAAATTGATACCGCACTCTAGGTATTAGGTTGAAAGAAAACTTTCGATAAAAACCTGAAATCTCATAACCTTAGAACTTTCTTCAAATGAAGAATCTTATTGAGATTAAAATAACATTTGAAATCATCGAGTAGCCTGTGACCAACACAACTGAAACAAAATAAGTCCGCCCACAAATCTACGTCCCAGGACGGTAAACATTTTAGAACCGAAATTATTTATTTGAACGCATCTATAGCCCTCTAGAATAAAAATTTATTTCGAAAAATAATAGAACAACAGTAAGTTATAAAAAGTAGCAACTGATACATGGTTGTATTCTAAATGTCATATTCCGGTGAAACCGGAAGTTGCATGAAGTTGAGTTACTTGTCAAAAAATGCATTTTTATGCATTAAACAGATCCTCTAAATTTCATTTCATTATCTTTGAAAACAAAAAAGTTATAGAAAAGTTATAGGGGCGAGCCACCTTCCGTGGACACCCGGTATAGATAAAAAATAAATTGCATCAAGGAGAAATAATCACGGTAGAATAATTTAAAAATCAGATCTCTCAAAAACTGTCTGTGATAAGTACAGAATTTTTGCGCTAAAATAACAGAATGATCAAGCGAGAAAATTAAAAATCGTACAAGACACGGAAGAATAATCGAAGAAAAAAACAAATACAAGGTTAAAATAGTCCACGTGCAAAATTTGGAAATCGTGATTTTTTTATAGCCCATAAAATAAACTCATTAACTGAATTACTCAGTTCAACATTGCAAGAGCCTACTTCCTTGCAGGCCTATTACTTTTGGATTTTTTCTTCAAAATCATTTCAATTTTATATAAATATTTAATAATTAAGTTATTTATAAGTAATGAATGATTTTTTTTTTCTTTTTCCAACAAAAGTTTCACTGAATTCATGAATTGAATGTATTTTATGTTTTCATAAATGTATTTGAAAATAAAGTTGATTATTATTAACATTATTTAGAGTATTTAATCCATGACAAATCCCCTACTTTATGTGTTTATTATGTGCCCTGAAGATAGACGTATATGTAGAAAACTAGTCCACTAAACGATATCATAATTATGTAATGCCTGGTCCTGGGTGTTAAATGATGCACAGGTTCATACTATACTTTTAGTCTTTATTTATAGCATTACTGAATATAGGCTTAGCGCTGACCGCTCGGGCAGCGTGACGAGTCTATCTCTCAGTCTTACTTCCTTTCTATCTTAGATTCCCTCTCATTTATATATCAGTGTTTATCAATATATCGGCCTTGGCCTCACGTACTTGCAGAGTAAGTGTATCGTACTTGCAGTTAGTTTACAAACAATATAAAGTATAACTATAACATTCTTCATCTGATATGGAATACAATCGTAACATTCTTCGTTTACTCATCGCGACACTGACCTACTGATCTACATCCACCACACCTCTGGGGCTAATTGAAAGAATTTTATTGAGGTTTACTCGAGAAAATTCTGTCTCGTTTAAATGTATGCTAATTTAAAATTTTCCTTTCAATTTCCTATGCATGGTTTAATTACCATATCCATTCCTGGAGGTGTGCTGGAAGTAGTTATAATTACAATAACAATTTTTAAAGCAATTCATTTTAGGTACAATCTCTATACGCGCTGTTTAACGTCCCTATACTCTCGTGATGATACGCCATGTTTTTGATATATTAATAATTATTTCATTTCAGCCATAGTACTCTATATAAATTACCTTTTACTTTAATTTGTGGACTCTTTCATTTATCTCATTTATCAATTAATATAACCCTATATGTAACCACAATACTAACCATAATTCAATATATAAATATATATATCCACAATAATAATGACTAAGGTTCCTAAAACTGATTATATTCCCTTGCCTTCCTAATAATTGAGAGCTTTTAATTCCATTCTTCTCTACAGATAGCTTCTAAAATTCTCAACATTTCGTCTCGCGTCAATGCCGATCGAATATTTAGATTCTGTAGAGTGTTGCAACATTAGTACTTACCGTGTATGATTTATTCTTGGCAGCTTCCAAAATTCTAAATAACATAGCTAATGGATAGCTGTAGATCGTCGCAACACTATTCCTCCATAAAAATTTATATATACTCATCTATATATTTATTTCTTCATTTCTCATTACCATATCCATCTTAACTAAGAAGTGGTCGCTATCTATATATAGCATACAAAAAAATATATGTTTCATCTCATTTTACCAACGACCTCATAATTTCATGAAATAGTTAACAAAGTATATGAAATTTTTCAATAATTTCATGACAACTTCTTTTTAACACATCTATAAAAATTTATCTAATTGAATTGGTAAAAATCTAACTACTTCTGATGGCATAATTCTTTTGAAATACATTTTTGACATCCCAAGATTATAACAACGAAAATAATTAAAGGAAAAGCAACCAGCACTGCTCTCAAAATATATTTCACCGCCGAAAATCGCCTGTAAAAAAGAAAACAAAAAGACACAATTCTTATACTTTCATCGGAACATCTGTACGGTTTTTTGTTGAACGCTTAAAAAAAATGAAATATGGAGGAAGGCTTCTCGAGGAAAGTCATTAAAAATTGATCCACATTCCCCGGCTTTCAAATTAGCCGTGAAAGAGTAAATTACACGAACGCACTTTCCGCGGAGTAGAACATTAAAGGAAAATTTTTGAGCTAGATAAAGACTTTACGGGCTCTGTTTCCATTTATTTAAGGGGTCAAAATGCGAGCTGCCTGGTAAAATGTATTAAAACGTTTCAGCAGAACTCACTGAATTGTAAACCGTAACATTTTTAGTGCAAATTCGAAGGAAATGTTATATATATATATATATATATATATATATATATATATATATATATATATATATATATATATATATATATATATATATATATATATATATATATATATATATATATATATATATATATATATATATTATATATATATATATATATATATATATATATATATATATATATATATATATATATATATATATATATATTATGTCACCGGAATATAACAAGATCCGCAAGTTTATAAATTTCCTAGGAAATTTATGAACCTTCGTAGAATTCTAAACGAGAAATAAATTGTATTATTTTACGCCCACATTTTCGCAAATTTATCAATTTGCGACGACTCGTGGTACGTTTATAAACTGACGGATATCCATTCGTAAGATTCTAAACGGATCGTCCAATCACAGAAGAGCTTTTAATGTTAAGCTTCTTTAAAATACGACAAATAACACACTGCTCTCTGATTGGTCAATGTTGACAGTGGCAATGCTTGAGTCCATAGACTTAGGTACAATCAGACTTGCCAAACTATGAATTTATCAGTTTCGATTACCTACCTACAGTATTTTTACTTTAAAACTAGGTAGGTACCTATAATACAGGGTTACTTTTTCACATAATATGCTTATGACCCCTACTTCACTCTACCAAAATAAAACAACAGAAATCGTGTTCTACGATATTAAAGAGGTTCTTGAAAAAAGAAAAAACAATCATAAAACATTTTAACACTATCTTCACCATTTTTTCTGTCCGCTGCTTCTAGGTTATTCATTATGGGTCTAGTTTAGTAACCTTAGCAATATAAAACTATTTTCACAGTTCCATTATAGTTAAAATATCAAAAACTTTACAAAAACACACTAGTAACCGGTTTGTTTATGTTCCGTGGCGACCAATGGCGGTGGAGAGGAAGAAAAAGGAACACGTGACTTATTCAACCAATCAGAGCGCACATGGCGTTCGGTTATTGCTCACTTATTATTTTACGCCTGAGTTCGGTAAGTTTATCAATTTGCGAAAATGTGGGCGTAAAATAATACAATTTATCTCCCGTTTAGAATCCTACGAAGGTTTATAAATTTCCTAGGAAATTTATAAACTTGCGGTTCTTGTTATTTTCCGGTGACATATATATATATATATATATATATATATATATATATATATATATATATATATATATATATATATATATATATATAATGATTTTTTCGGATTGTTGTTGCGATAACGGGCGCAATTTTGAAGCAATAGGGTTGAAAGTTTGTGAATAGGTAGTTTCGCATGATATCTTCGATGGGATTGTTTTTGGTTCGAATTGGTTGACGGGTTGACCCCCTTGGGGGAAAATAAATCTTATTTACACGATAACGGTCGCAATTTTGAAGCAATAGGGTTGAAATTTTGTAAATAGGTAGTTTCGTATGATATCTTGGATGGGATTGTTTTTGGGTCGAGTTAGTTGAGGGGTTGACCCCCGGGAGAGGAAATAAATCTTGTTTACACGACAAAAGGCAATTTTGCAGAAATAGGGATGAAAGTTTATATCTAGGTAGTTTCGTATGATATCTTGAATGGAATTAGTTTTGGTTTGAATTGGTTGGGGGGTTGACCCCCTGGGGAAAGAAATAAATCTTGTTTACATGATAAAGGTCGAAAATTTCGAGTAATAGGGTTAAAAGTTTGTAGGTAGGTATTTTCGAAAGATATCTTGGATAGAATTGGTTTTGGTTCGAATTGGTTGGGGGGTTGACCCCCTGGGGGAAGAAATAAATCTTCTTCACTTGATAAAGGGCGTTATTTTGGAGCAAAAGAATTGAAAGTTTGTGAGTAGGTTGTTTCGTATGATACCTTGGATGTGATTGGTTTTGGTACGAATTGGTTAGAGAGTTGATCCCCCGCGGAGGAAATAAATATTGTTTACACATTACAGGGCGCATTTTTTCTTGAATTTGGAAAAAAAAATCATAATTTATTGAATATATTTTTTAAACTGGATACGTTATGAAAACCTGCTCTTCTAATGCAGCTTGCTGCGATAGAGTTTTTTTTACTTTCTCTCTCAAATTACCCAAAATCTTGCCTTGGAACCACAAACGTTTTAACTCAAAAACGATCATAAAAATATTTTTTTTATTTATGTGTATCATTCTGTTAGAAGGGTCATTAAATAGAGAAGTTCGTGAAATGAAGCTATTAATTTTTGTTACTTTTTTACATTGAATTTTCAAGTTGATTTTTTTTCATAAAATCAATTATTTTGTTAAATCGAAAACATCGTATTTTGGTACATTTGGTACTATCAATTCGAATGAAAACTATTAATTATAATGAATAGCAGGGCCGGCCTAAGGGGTGTGCGAAGTATGCAGCCGCACACTCAAGCCTTTTGGAGGGGCATTAAATTGACTAATTTTTGTAAAAAAAAAATAATAAATTTGGCAAATTTTTAGAAACTGATTTAAATATTGGGCAGAAATATTTAAACTATACTTGCCGGCATATCATTCGAAGCTTGGACCCTAAACAGCTGTACACTCCCCTCTACACCCCTCGCCCAGCGTCGTTGCCAGTTTGAGGATTGACAAATTAATTCACACAGCTAAAAATCCCAAGCATCCAACGATTTGCCACCGACTATAGAAGGAATTTTGTCTTAAAACTATTACAGTTAAAATTCAAGGTAAAACCGAAGATCTACCCGGCTACCCCAATGAGTTCTGAAATACAGTAAGTCTGATGCCCTTGACCAAGGTCCAAGGTCAGTAGAACAGTCGTCTCGTGGCGGGACGCGGAAAGTGTTGTGACTCATCTTCCTGCCTCCCTCCCCCTTCCCCGGCTTTGCATTTCTAGCCAATTGGCGTCTGAAATTAAGATAGTAAATTCATTCTCCGAAATGAAAGCAAAGAAAAGCCCTTGTATAAAATGTATAATAAAAGAGACTATGTACTATCCTAATAGTTAATAATTTTTTTTGTGTTTGCGCCTTTAATAAACACTGTTATTATTGGTTCACTATGTTCTGTTGCTTTATTTTCTTTTACCCATGACATATGGAAATTTATCTTAGGTCCGGTGGACGGTGATTCCCGCATTAGCTAGTAATTGCAGTATAAGCATCATTGCAACGTTACCTAGAGTTAAGCTTTCATTAGTTTATTTGACATAATAGTGGTTATAGTACAAGTAAGAGTTTTGAACATATCAAGTCAATCAATAATGAATCAAAGTGTCATACATAAATTTAATGTTCTACAAGGCGCAAAAGTGCACAAAAACTGTGTTTTTGGACCTTAAATTTCAAAAAACTCCATATATCCCAGACCCCCTTGGCAGGGGCATAAAATTTGAGTCTAGCACACTTGCAATTTTCGCCTTAGGCCGGCCCTGATGAATAGGCATACATTGCACGTACTATTCGATGTGATAAAGATGGACACAAAGTATATAGACTTCAATCAAATGAAGATCCAAATTATTGGATCTTCATTCCAATAATTAAGGTGAAAAGAACTCGTAATCAAGTTACGCAAAATACAATAAAATATTCTTATAGCCTAAGAGGGCTATTCGTGTATTACTGGCACCAAAACCATTAAAGATTATTATTCGTAGGTTTTCACGGCCCCCTCTTCATATAATCGTGAAGGAGGGAGAATCATCGTGAAGTAAAATCAATTAAATAAATTTAAATAATGAGATAATCAACTTTTTCTAAGTTTTTAAAGGTTTAGACGTGTATTTTAGTCTATAACATTTTATGGGTATTTTCTGACAAATTTGCGAATTAATTTTGCGCCTCTCAGCATGTTGCGCTTCTAGGCCTGAGCCTATGGGCCTATTCGTAAACATGATTATTCGATACGTAGATAAAGTCAATATAGGTACATCAGCGATACTTAAACTGCGGCCCGCCAGGCTTTTGAAAGTGGCCCACCCGTTGTAGCTCCAAATTCTATTTACCTATTAACTATTTAAATTTCCGAGGGAAAAATAAGCGCAGCTTTTTTCTTTACGTCAAGAAATAATGCTGTTTTTACAGTGATAAAAATTATCATGAACTGCAAAATAACAACACCGCCATTTGTTAGCTTTTCTATGCGACATAATTGAGAAACTCACAGCCTTAATCGAAGATTGCAAGGAGAAAACAATATAATTTTACAAATGGCAAATACAGTATTTGCTTCAGAAGAAAAACTAAGTATTTATTACGAAAAAATTCAAAACAAAGTACTTCAAAATTGTTGAACCCTTACAAGTGTTACACAGCACTGTACTGATATTTTCGAAGGAAACTATTTGATAATTTCAAATTACATATCTGCACTATCAGACGAATTTAAAAGGGGATTTCATTACTTAAGAAAAATTAAAAATTCGCTACTGCTTATAGAAGGACGGACCGGAATTCGGTCCCGCTGACCTGACTTTTTCTAACCTTACTAACCTAAGGTCCCTGTGAGCAGGTAGTCCCTTCCGCAGGTAGCGGGACCGAATTCCGAAACACCGTTATAGAAAATACATGGTACTTAGAGCCGATAAGTATTCCACAATTGGCTTCAGTTTTGGATTGTAATTATGTAATTTGACTTGTTTGACAAGTTCATTGGAATGAAAAATGATACGAAGTTATTTTTGAAGAGACGAGAGAGAAGAAGGAGTATGCTGAACTTTGGACAATAGTGCCCAAACAAATTATGACTGTGATATAATGTGCTCAAATTCTGCTTACGTTGTTTTGCATCGACATATCTTTGTGAATCATCTTATTCCAAAATGAAATATGCCAAGAACGTATATAGAAACCGACTTACGGATTCTCATCTCGATGACGTTAAAATGTTCCCAATATCATAGTTATCACTATAATATGATAAATAATAGTATATTACAGAATAAGTGTGGTCACTAGGTTTTTAGCACACGCTAAGTGAAGTTTGAAAAACGAGCCGCAGGCGAGTCTTTTCATTCACTTAAGTGTGCTACAAACCTTCACCACGCGAGTTATGTATACTATTTCATCTAAAACCGTTCGTTTTGATTAAATACAAATTAATTATAGTCTAAAATTTTCCAACTTGGTCACCAGCAATGTTTTAACTTTTTTTATTGTTATGAAAATTAGGATGTCATAGCGACAAAAAAAAGCAACGCCACTTTGAAGTTGTCAGTCAAAATGTCAGTCGAAAATATGGAGATTTCACGGCTAGTTGAAGCTGGTACGGCGAACTTGCTACCACAGAAATCCGGAATTCGCCACGAAAAGGCCTATGATATGTTAATCGAATGGTGCTCCCATAAAAAAGTGGATAACATTAATGAAGATGTATTAATTGCCTATTTTGAAGATAAGTTCAAGGAAAAGAAGTCGCTTTGGTGCTATTATTCAATGCTGAAGTCCACCTTGTCCATAAAAAAGAATATGAAGATAGACAAATTTGTTAAGTTTTTAAGTTATGTTTGTGTGTTAATTTAAAATTGCCAATAATTATCATTTCAATAAAAATTCAACAAAAATTTGTTTGATAATTTTTTACCGCACTAGTGCGTTAAACTGATTTTTACCGCACCAGTGCGTTAAAGTAATAGTTACCGCACTAATATGGGTGAAACATAATTTACGCACGGTTGTAGATGAATAATTAAACGTTATAGGTTTTTTATCAACACCTAAATAACAGATGTGATTTGCGTAGGTAGCGGCCCGCGAGACACAACTAAAATCTGAAAGGGGCCCAAGAAAACAAAAGTTTGAGTACGGCTGAGGTACATCATGTAACATCCTTCAATGTTCAAATTCGACAAATTTTATAGCGCAAATAAATCCGGAAATGCAAATTTAAATCGCTTTCGTTGCACCGGGCTAACATCATGACCACAATTGAAGTTCGTTGGCATCTTTCCAGGATAATAAACCGCATCGTGGTTTGAAACATCATTAAAAACGACGAACACATTGTGCCGCGATATAATTTCTACAGGAATTATGGCATAAAATAGGGCATAAGGATGCACGCGTCATTTAATCTCCACGAAGAATTATGAACCGAACGGAATGTTACTGAATTCACTTTGCCACCGAAATGAGATTCTTTGTTCAAATGCGCAATTAGAATTTCATTAAGTTGATTGTTATTGTGGACGTTATTTCGAGTGACTTGAACGACAATCTTTTGGGTGAGTTGGAATAAAAGAAACTGATTAACAATTTTGAGGTCGTGTTGTATTTTATATAGACAACTGATGCTCTTCTTGAATAAGCTCTGCTTTTATGCATGATGACACTTCAGTCGAACATTGTTCAGTGATAACAATAATGGGTCGACTCACATATCGTTGTAACTTTACTTCAGCTGAAATGGCAAAATTGTCCGTGAATTATGCTTGTTGTCATTATTCGATGATACATAACTCATTTGAAAAATCCATAACTGAGATTGAATTCTCGCGCATCACTTGGTGAAACATCATAAAGAATAAAGTATAAACTTTAAAATAAAAAACACTTGGCTTATGTTTCACTATATGAAAAATATTTAGATACTGTATTTAGCAGTAACGAAAAGTCGACATGTTTCGAGTTATGAACTCATTATCAAGACTGACTACAGGAAAGTATTACATATTATTTTATAAAACAGACAAAAGCAAAAGTGATACCTGCAAATTAATTTATACGTTTACAAGAGGTTATTTACTATTATGGGCGGAACTTATTTCGAGAATTTCAAGAAGGTCAAGACGCTTTTCTTTGTTACCTGAATGTAACAATTTGGTTGTGTTGAAATCCAGGAAATGATCGAATTTTATACATTGTTCGGAAAAGCCAGTGGTATTTTTGTTTTGTAAAATTGACTTTTTATGTTCTTCAACACGAATATTTATATTCCTTCCTGTCTGTCCAATATAGAAAGCAGGACATTCGTCGCAAAATATATCTAACTGCCTATCTGTACCGGTCCAAATACAAAAAATATCATCTACATAACGCCTCCATAATAAAACGTTAGTAATTAAATTATTATTATTTTTTGTATTTGGACCGGTACAGATAGGCAGTTAGATAATTTCCTTAAATATATAAATACTTTCTACAACTCGATTCAATTTAGAAAAGAAGTAGAAAACGAAATCGGTACCTTGAATTTCTTAGACGTTCAGATTGCTAGGAATTTGAATTCTCTTACTTTCAACATTTATAGAAAACCAACCTTCACAGATACTTTAATTCACAGCGACAGTAACCAACACATTAAAATAAAACTCAGTGCTTTTCATTCGTTCATACATAGGTTGTTCACGATTCCATTATCGGAAACAAATTTTCAAACTGAAGTTAATACAATTAAATTATTAGCTACTAATAACGGTTACAATGAAAGTCTTATCGACAAGCTCATTGGGAAAAAACGAATAAAGTATTTGTTGCATTCAATATACATCACGCAAACTATTAATGAAGAACAAAAATACTTCCCAATAAATTATGTGCCTAATTTGAGTAGCAAAATTTGTAACAGACTATCGAAACATAACGTTAAAACAATTTGTACAAATAAAAGAAACTTGAAGTCATTCTTGGTCCATAATAAAGAAAAATCTAACATCGGAGAAAACAGTGGTGTTTATAAAATATTTTGCGACGAATGTCCTGCTTTCTATATTGGACAGACAGGAAGGAATATAAATATTCGTGTTGAAGAACATAAAAAGTCAATTTCACAAAACAAAAATACCACTGGCTTCTCCGAGCATTGTATAAAATTCAATCACTTCCTGGATTTCAAAAAAACCAAATTGTTACATTCAGGTAACAAAGGAAAGCGCCTTGACCTTCTTGAAATTCTCGAAATAAGTTCCGCCCATAATAGTCAATTACCCCTTGTAAACGAACAAATTGATTTTCAGGTATCACCTTTGCTTTTGTCTGTTTTATAAAATACGATGTAATACTCTCCTGTAGTGAATCTTGATAATGAGTTCATAACTCGAAACATGTCGACTTTTCGTTACTGCTAAATACAGTATCTAAATATTTGTTATATTGTGAAACATAAGCCAAGTGTTTTTGATTTCAAAGTTTATACTTTATTCTGAAAAATCCATGTCTAATATTGCAAATAATCGCTTAACCTTCCAATGAAACCGGATAGATCAGTAACAAAGAGTAACACAGATCACTATAAAAGAAGTTCCATAGGAACGTTAGTAGTTTCAGCTATTGCACATAGATTACGCTGCAGTTTTAAATACCTCAGTATAACTGTCGTGAAAATAAACGAGTTTTGAAGATGCTAAAATACCAAGCTACTTACAGTGTTGCCAATTTAGCGACTTTGACGCTAGATCTAGCGACATTTAGATTTCTACAGCGGCTTGAATTATGTGTCTAGCGACAAAAAAAATCTGGCGAAGATCTCAGCCCAGAAATCTATCTTCTCTATATTCGGAACTGCGTTCCGAAATCGGATATCATTCTGACAAGTCTGTCTTTTTCCCAACCTTTGACTGAAATAGACTCTTGTCAGAATAATATTTATCCAATTCTTATGCTAAAGCCGGGATTCCCTCAATGCTGTACTTGTGTACAGGGGAATCCCGGCGTGAATTACAGTGCGGAAAACAATATAGAATTATTAGAAGAGGTACGTGAAAGAAGTGCGCTCGGTTTCCATCCCTATTGCTCAGTCTACTGGGATCATTTAGCGACTTTTGATCTCTGTCCATAGCTAGCGACATTTAGCGACTTTTCAAGCGTACATTAACGAGTTTTTGACATGTAGAGTTGGCAACACTGGCTAGTTAGTCAAGTACTTCGCGTACGCTGTATTTGGGAGGTCTCGGGTTCAAACCCCGGGGCTGACTGGTCTGCCATGAGTTTTTTTCAGAGGGTTCCTCATGGTAATGTAAGTCACACTACTTGCAAACTTATAAGGCGAATGCTGGGCTAGTATTAATCCTCTGAACCCTACCCACACTTCCTATGTTCCATAAATATCCCGTCTCACCTATCCTCAATGCACTTGTACATACAAGTGCATCCTCTGATCTGGCTGAAGGAGTTAATCCCAAACTCAAGCTGCCCGCCTCCCTGACACATACTTCAGGGAGGAATGAAACACGTGTTATTCCTTTTCCTTTTCCTTGTCAAGTAATTGAATATAAAGAACTTATCATGAGCTCATCATAGATAGTTTATTTCAAAACTAAACCAGCCAAGTTATCATAATATATCGTTAACCCTTTAAGGGCAACTGGTTAGCTAGGAAGACCACAGTTTGTTAGTCATGAGTAAAACTGCTCGTTGGCTATTTCAGTATACCAGTGTGTTTTGTGGGTTGTCTAACATAGCAAAATTTGACGTGTTCATCGAAGACAGACCGAAATGAGTCGAAGCGCGTATAACGTGCATTTGTTTACTATAGTTGGACACTACTTAGAGGATCTGCTGAAACTGTGTGAATTTGTTATTTTTATTTATGAATGGTGGAAAAATGGCTCCAAAGTTATTTACTTATATCTTACTTATGCATTTTCATGAATATATTGGACGTAAATGTTTCCTTTTTTTCGAAATTACTAATTTTGTTGGGGTCTCCTGAAGTGACCACTGGGCACTTATGTAATCGTGTTATCTTATTTTAGTTCTGAGGAAGCAAGTTTGGAGTACCTACCTACTGAATAGGGTTGCCAATTTTCGAAAGGACCAACCCGGGAGATTTTTTTAAGGAGTTTAGTAGGGAGGGGGTTGAAGAAAATGTCAATCATTTATTTATTTTTAATTTATATATACCTACTCTGCTTCTAATATTTGACAGTTTTTTACCACAAAATCATAATCTTTAAAAATCGAAGTTTGATTAGTAGAGCGCGGTTGCGTATAATTTTAAAAAAACTGGGGAAATTAGCCACCCCGGGAAGTCGGGAGGTTGACCATTATTACCGGAGTCATCCGGGCAATCCGGGAGGGTTGGGAACCCAATAACTGAATATTTAGAAAATCTTCATGCAGATGAGTTCTATGATTTGTAAGAAATGTTCAGCGTTCAAAGTAGAATTGTGTTTGAAATATGACAAAAACTGTTTTATGTTATATTACGCAAAATAGGTTATATTGTTTGGTTATATGTTCCTACTGGTTATATGGAGTGACCACATCCTGCAGGATAATCCTTGTGTTTTTTTATCTTGAAATTTGTTTCATTTTCTTCGAGTATCTCTAATAAACCATTATCAAACCATACATAATATTTTTTCCACAAAAAAATAATTTGGGCCGAAAAGGGTTAAATGAATACTTACCATCCTAACACTAACACATCATCATATACTGAACTGAAATGTGATGTGTTTTCATTAAAAAATTCAACTAAGTAGGTCGACAGTTTTCATTGACACTCTTAAACGTGTAGTGAACGCTCTACGTAAATTTTCCTATATTAGCCAAACTGAAAACTTTCAAAACGTAAGAAAATAGTATGTACTAGTCCAATCAGTTACTTCAAATAAGTATATTCGAAATATTCTTTAATTGATATGATGAAATATCAGATGCAGAAAAAAAGGGAAACAAGCGCTTCTAAAATGAAAGACCCTGAGAGTTAGGCTACTGAAAACCGCAAGCTTTTCCTACAAAAATTTTCCAATTCGACCAAATTTGATAAGTATATCATAACACTAGATACTTCGTCAGAAATTTGTATAATCCTCAACAAAAAAAAAACAGGTGAAAATTAGAGCTATGAATGTATTTTCCATCCCTCCACCCTCCAAAAAACCCTAGGAAGCTGAATTTGGAATATGTTGTCAGTAATGAGTTTCCAATTTTTCCGCCACTACTTTTTTCGACGTTTGTAGGTACAGTACAACCTCGATAGCAAGAGTCTCAGGGGGATTTGGAAAACACTCTGGTTATCGAGGGACTCTCCTAGTCAAGGTTCTTGCTATCAGGGTTGTGTAGCCTAAAAGTCGTGCTATCAAGGTCAGAATTATAATACTGTAAATGAAAATTCACAACTGTTAACTGTTTTGACAGCGTGAGCGACTACTCAATAGCAATTGTGCAACTGACGATTTTCATGTTAAGACCTGTGAATCATTGGCCGGAAGCCGGAACGGCTGATGTCGTGCTATAAAGGTTCAGCTTCACAAACAACGTCTTATAGAGGTTAATGTCGTGCTATAAAGGTTCAGTCCCACAAACAACGTGTTAAAGAGGTTAAGAGCATTCATCTGAACTGGGGATAAATACGTGCTATTGAGGTTTTAAAATAAAATGAGTCGTACAATAGAGGTTATTTTAACATAGAGTGTTATGACAGTTTCAAGGGGATTAGAAAAATGCACGTCTTATCGAGGACGTCTTGCTATTGAGGGTCGTGTTAGCGAGTGGCTACTGTATATAAAATAATTTTCCGAAGAATGTTATGTTGTCATCACAACCCGAATTTATGACTGAAATATAAATCGACATTAATAATAACTGAGCTTTATTGAATTCAGTGGTTGGAAAAATATCATATTTAATATTATATCACATATATTTCGTATTGCACTGAACAATTTCCAATTATGAGTATATTGAAGTTCATAAATTGCATTCTTTCACATACCTGAAAGAGTTTATTGATTTTTCATAGAGCATATATAATATGCCCTTTTTGAATAAATAATGCATTATTATACCATTATCAAGCAAATCAGAATTGTGTTCAAGACGAGAAGATTTTGTTTAAATATTGCAGTTCTGCACCAGAACTATATCTTTTTAGGGTTCCGTGCCCAAAGGGTAAAAACGTAAAATAATAATTTAAGGGGGGCTCCCATACAACAAACGCGCACTTGAAATATTAACAAAATACTCAATTGTATTTTTAGTTTAATAATAAATAATAAAATTAAAATAATATAAATAAATATTTAAGCGGAGCTCCCATACAAAAAACGCCATTTTTTGTCTATTTTTGATCGATATCAATAATGGCAACAGGTAGGCACTTGAAATATTCCCAGAATACTCAATTGTTTTTTTAGTTTAATAATAAATAATAAAATTAAAATAAAATTCAAATTTAGCGGGGGCTCCCATACAAAAAACGCCATTTTTTGCCTATTTTTTCTCGATATCAATAAATGGTAACTGGTAGGCACTTGAAATAGTCACAAAACACTTAATTGTATATTTGCTTTAATAATAAATAATAAAATTTAAATAAAATAAATATTTAAGGGGGGCATAGTCAATGGTAAGGAACCCTCGGTGCGCGAGTCCGCGGCACTTGGCCGTTTTTTTGAATTTAGTGTGGACGTATGAAATCTCTTATTTTCCACACAGGATATGAAGGAGGTTAGAAAATATATCTTACTTCGAAAACTCGAATCTCCAACATTCATCATATTTTCAGCAAATTTCAACTAAAAGTGAGTTAGTGTACCTAAGAAAGAAAAATGCTTTCTCAAATCTCGACCGCTGGATATACGAGCGTTTCCTTCCAGATTTATGTAGTTCGAAAGATAATACTACTATATCCTCTGTTTATACGCCCATTAAATGATACTTCGGTGGTTTACAGCAAAAACCTCTTTTAGAATCCTCATCGTGAAGTCTTCATTCGCCAGCTTTATGGACAGATCAAAATTATTACGGGATTAACTTTCTGTAAAAAACATGCTTTTTTGTGAAGCAGGCCAAACCTCAACTTGATTCCAATTTTCAGATATACTAATTTATTTTATATTGGCACGAACTGATGCATTGAACTTTTCGTCTGAATAAAATTAAATAAAATTTCGGAAAATTCATCAAGTAGGAAGTAGTTACTTCTGCAGTTGAATATCCTATCTAAAATTTTATAAAATTAAATGTATCGTTAATAACGTTCTCTTGCGTGTGGTCTATGATGAAGAATTATTATTTTAAGAAATTTTCATCAAGTACAGAATTAATGTCCGACTTGCATATTATTTCACACATATCGAAATTATGTCGAAGTCATTTAAATACAAAATGTTACCCTAGAGCGTTATTTTAGAAAAATAACTACATAAATTTATTTTGTTTGAACATATACAGCACATGGAAACAATTTTTTCTACGACCGTGCGTTTTAACCCACTTTCCCGCACGCATTTTAGTTTTGAAAGTGTCACTTTCCCGCACTAGTGCGGGAATGGAATAGCGGGGATTTTTCCCGCACGCTTTTATTAAAGAATAAACTGAATAATGATATGTCTCTATGCACCGAACGCCACCGACGACGTTACTATGGAAGCGACATGTGAATTAACATAATATGTCATTAGTATCAAATTATTTGAATATTTCAAATTTGATCGGTGTGTTGAAATCTAATCGATCTCGTATAAGCGCTTGTAGAAAAAATAATATATCAAATAAAATTATATTATATATTATATTATATATATTATATCAAATAAAATTCTCTGTACTACAAATGACTTAAAACCGTTGCCGTCACCGTCATCGTTATCTTTATGCGACCTGGAACCGATGCCACCCTCATCGACGTCATCTACCTTCCAGTTGAAACCAAATAACTCCACTGGACCGGCAATTCTTACAGAATGCAACAAATTGTGTTTTCAATAATAATATTTATAATAATTAGTAGTTTTTAGTTAAAGTTTTGTATATTATTATTTTTGTTGGAATAAAATAATTTTTGAAAAATAAGTTGGTGTACTTTTCTGTATATACGGTCGTAGAAAAAATAATGTTCCTAACTCATGCGTAAAGTGTCTTTCCCGCACTTGACTGCTTGCCCGAACTCCGCTCCGCGTCGTTCGGGTCAACTGCAGTCGCGTGCGGGAAAGTATCACTTTCCGCACTTGTTAGGAAAATAACTATTTTGTGAAAGCATTTCGAAACGGTCAGTTTTCGATATTAGAGTTTCGAAATGAAATTTTTTTAGGCACTAGTAGATACCTAAAAGTGACAGTTTTAGGCACTAGTGCCTGAAATTTAAAACAACTTTGACTAACAGGAACTCTTTGTCATCGGCTTC
Source organism: Cynegetis impunctata (assembly GCA_030704885.1). NCBI lineage: Eukaryota > Metazoa > Arthropoda > Insecta > Coleoptera > Coccinellidae > Cynegetis > Cynegetis impunctata. Next base: position 1,315,233 of record JARQZK010001452.1, on the reverse strand, counting down.
TTTCATAAAGCTTTTTTCTGCTTTGTTAATATTTTCGATTTCTTCGGCTTGTATCCGACAGCTTTCCTTTTTAAAAATGCAATAAGGTTTGTGAATTTGCTTATATCTACGTTTTTGTTCAGGTAAATCATGGTGCGGATCATCAAATATTTACTACACAGAGCTGATGGCCTTGAAGTAGTGGATAACTTCAGGAAATAGACTATACTAAAGGTATAGCAATACCTTTTGCTGTAAAATTCTCAAAATTTTTTTCTATAACCCAGGTTTCAAAGTTGTTGTAGGTGGTCTCGTATAATGTTTTCAATTTTTCGGGCACCAACATGCATAGCGAAGTTTCAGCAGCTTGTTCAATATCCAAAGACTCGTCATTATCACTCATTTTTTCACGATTTGTTTAAAAAACTTTGTAGGAAATACCGCGACGTTTCAAAGTGACAGAACCTTAACATTAAACAATGCATAATTCATTTCCCAACTTGTTACATAAATAGCTATTGCGATTCACGCGTAAGAATGTCGGAAGTAGAATCTTCCGCTAAAGTTATTGTAGCACTTGTGCCAGAAAAAACTAGGCGGATAAGTTTTCCCATTTTGCTTTAGGAACTGTTGCAGAGAAATCAACTTTACATTGCTTCTTATCTTCTTATGAACTATTAATTATTCACGTAATAATAACTTATTTGACAGTTCGCTGTTTTGTTTGACAGTTCACTATTTTGTTTGGCAGATCGCTGTTTTGTTTGACATTTAACTGTTTCATTTGATAGTTCACTATTTTATTTGACAGTTCTTTATTTTTGTTGTTGTAAAACATTAAAAATTTTATATATTTCTACTTATTCCAAATAGAAACACGCAAAATACAGTTTCGCATCTGGATTAAACATCCTAGACATCCCGGTAAAAGTATTTACTAGATAAGACAAATGTGTACAGATCCATTAACCACTTAGGTATAAAAATTCACTTCTCTGACACAGAATCAGTCGCGGAAAATTATTCTTCTTCCCCAAATTCATGCTTGGTCATCGTATTCCAGAGTAATGGATGGCATTCTTCCAATTTCCATCAATTCCACCACCAACGTCTTCACTATTTATTCGAAATAAATGAAAGATTTCATCGAATGAGTTCTTGAAAAGTTCGACATGCCCACGATATGAAAAATTTCATATCCTTCGAAATAAAAAGTATTTTAATCGATATTCTAAGCAACCCCCTCGAAATGAATTTATCTATCCCCCGTAGGGATCAATCCAGGCCACTTAAACTTAAATACAAAGTTGAGCGAAGGGTTCTGAAATAACCTTCAAATTTCCGATCAGTTCGACGAATTCGCTCTAGGAAATTGAAATATTCATGTCGGGAAACCCGAACATTGCATAGCTAAACATCTTGAGAAACTAATTAAATCTGAATCCATTCATTCTGAAAGATATTCCTAACCGGGATAGATCATTTATGGCTAGATTTAGACGTGAACTGCATATTATCGAGTGGATCGAAAGGAGCTATTCATCTATGTCGGTTACATAAGCTGGAGTAGCTTGTTGGTGATGCATTCTCCAATATTGTATGACTAACATATGATATATGGATGGGAAAATGGCACATAATTATCCTAGTGCTTTTGAATTGAAGTGGATCGCAACCAATTTGTTGCATATTCATCGACCTGAGCTAATTTATTATTTAGTTGACGTTTTTGTGACTCTCGTTTTGTAATTAACGTTCTTTGTAGTTGTCTCTCATGCCAAAAGTATTTCAATGCGGTATCTGGAATTTCAAAAATATTTTCGTCAAAATTGGATATTACGTATATATATGAGAGAGATAAACTCCAAAACCGTTTGACCGATCATAGCCAAACTTTACACGTCCATGTTCTCTCTCATGGAGAAGGTTTTTATGTAAAACAATCATGAAAATCAGCTCTATAGTTCAGAGCATTAATTTCAAACCTTACAAATTACCAAAAATACTGAGATTCATTAACATTTGGCAACACGGACGATCGTCAGCATTGGAAAAACTAAAATCCTTAGCTTTTTTATTGTTTTGCGTCTACCATGTCGGACAGTTTCGCGGTTTTGCAAGAAGTTCCAATTTGTCTCGACCATTCTAGAATGTAAACAAGATGCCTTTTCGAGCATGCGCATATATAATTTAGTAAGTCTTGTTTGAGAAGGTTTTGATTTAGTTGTTCAAATTCAATAAGTTAATCATTAAATATAATGTCGAAATATATTCTGTTTTGTATAATATCTTTGTGGTTGTCTTTCAGTCAGTTAATCAAAGTTAATAATTTTTTCAATATTATTTTCTCTTGTTATATATGCTCGCCCCCCCCCCCTCCAGTGTGATTGCGCCCACACTGGTTGAGGAATCACTGCTCTAGTTTCTGTAAATGAATTTAGTAGATCTTTTTTACGGGGCTGTTCTAAAGCATTCGCCAATTTGTAATTGAAAAATAAATCTCAGCAACGCATGCTCGTGGTGCTAGTTAAATTATAATGACCTTTTATTTTTAAATTAATAGGTAACTAATTTCACTTACCGGAAAATGTGGGAATTAAATAGGATCTGTTAATTCCGAAGGCGCTAAAATAACGTGAAGAACAAAAGTTGTTTTAATCCCTAAACTATAAGTGTAGATTTATTTTTGTGTTAATTGAAGTGGTTGTCAAATTCATCCTGCAATACAGTACAATTTTTTCTATCGCAGCTGACCCTCGCTAAGAATATAACTTGCTTTAATTTTTGTAATTTCTCATTCAATTTGCACATTTTTAACAACCACTTCACCACCCACAAACCTTTTTTGAAAAGCCAACGATATGAAAAAAATCCTTTCTGGATTTATTTTCCAGGTAACAATAAATAAGGGTAATCCTAAGGGCCATCTATGTGACCATCTGCGACAAGTACGGTGGAGGCTCCACAAATCATCAAATTCATGTGATGTAATTTTTGGATTACGTCTGAACGAACTACTTTTTATAGAGGAAAATCTACATATAGATTTTAACATGTAATTATTACAAAATTAAATTGATTCGCTTAATACTAAATCATTAGACTTTCTAAGAGGGAAATATGGTGCTAGACAAACAGAATTAATATCTTCAACGGAAGAAACTACAACACATGATGTATGAGTGGTAAGAGAGTGGCTAGACAAACGATTTTCGATGCATTGCATTGATAGAGAGGGTTTTATAGAATGGCCGACAAGATCTCCAGATCTATAGCCCCTTGACTTTTCTCTATGGGGCTATTTAAGAACGTTTATTTTGCTAAGCGTTACCGAAGATATTCGACAGGACAAACTTAGAATACCTAACTAAAGAATAAAAGAATTTTGTGAATCATTTTGAAGACATTTTATCAATGCACACCATGAGTCAACATACCTAATTGAATTTCATGTATTTATTTTTTCTTGAATTAGTGTAAAATAATAAATGATTCAGATTTCAGACTGTATAATTTCGAATAGAATGCACTGTATATATTGAGTATATTCTCGAACGTCGGAATTCAACTAAAAGTACCTAACTATATGTATACACAATACTCGTTAAAATAGTTTGCTAACATAACCTAAAACTCGCTAGACTGCGATGAACTTTGTGTGATGATTGCCACAAAATAAGCATTAAACACAGGAATTTACAATAATTGACCATCCCCAATGTACTAATAGGAACAGAAACTACACGATATTACTGATTGGAGTTACTTGATTGTTATAGAATTCAATCAATATAAGTTCATTAATTGATGCAGAATTCCGTTTTCCGCATTGTTCTCTCGGCTTGATTTGAAACAATCAGCTTAACGCTGAGAGTTGTTTTTTGTCATAGCGTATGCATCAGAACTTGATGACTCAGATATTCCTTTCATGTACTCTTGATGAAGGTAAAAATCATTTCAATTCCTATTCAACCGAAGTGGTGTGTGATGATGGTTAGGAAAAGATCGGGATAAACGAGGGGAGCATTTTCGTGCAATCAGTAAAGCCCGAACCGATATATTTAATACATATCTATTCATTGAAATAGGGCTGGATTTACCCTCTTCGGCAACAACCCTGTCCGGGCCCCAAGTATTTTCAAGTTGATAAAAAGATGTAAGTAACTTCCAGATGATCGACCCCAGGTATCCTGTTACTTCAATGATGTCTTATGTGATATTGCAACAACATGGTTGCTTTGCCTTGATGCTGCAGCATCACATTAGCTGACTCGTTAGCTTTATTGAAATGGTCTTAATGAATAGGTTATAGACAAGTGATGAATGATGATCCAGGTTGCATGATGAGTTAGGAAAGAGAAATGAGACGGGACGCGGTTATTTTAAATTCGATCTTGTTAAACGCAATAAAATACAATGAACTAAAGAAAACAGTTTTATGAAGTACAAATTGGAAAAAGTCAACTTCCAAGATATTCATCTTTTTTGTACAGTACATTAACTCTTCTAACTTTTTTAGAAACAAGATCATTTAAGACATCTTGGAAGTTGACGTTTTTCTAATGCATCATTTCCAATGGCCCTTATTGACAATGAATTCAAACTGTTCTGAGACATTGTTGAACGAAGACAGTTTATTATTTCTACTACTAGATACTAGATGATTCTGTATGTATGAAGTATTTCGTCAATTGACAACATGCGTCAAAAGATATTGTTGAGGAATTTCATGCAAATTTTCATTTGATGCAATTTTTTTTTTCTTGGTGCGTGTACGGGCCCCCTGTCGATGCGGGGCCCCTAGGCAGTTGCCTACTCTGGCTAATGGTTAATCCGGCACTGCATTGAAATCATAATGAAATAAATTATTAATTAAATACATTCCCAAGGTATGTTATGAATTATATCATTAATTAATTACGTACATATAACCTACCTGATGTAGGTAAGTCAGAAAATATGTAAGAGATATTAAAAGAATTACGTTATCTAATACTTCCCTTATAAAAGAAACTGGAAGTAATATTGAGGAAAGAATAAGGAAACCTATCCTCTTCAATAAATATTCCTCTGGTTTTTCTCACGATTCTTCTGAAGGAAAAGAAATTATACATCCTAGTTATTATCGATGTTACAAAAACACTTTAACCAAATTTTTTCTGATTGTTCGAAGATGATTATTTCTTGTGTTTCAGGAGCTAAATCCAAATGTAAGTTCTGATTCTTTCAGCTATAATTTTTTCATGTTCAATTGTGAAAACCTTGAAATCATGGCCTACGTTCAGGGCCGGATTAAACATTAGACAGAGTAGGCAACTGCCTAGGGGCCCCGCATCGACAGGGGGCCCATACACACACCAAGAAAAAAAAATTTCATCAAATGAAAATTTTATTTGAAAATTTGTATGAAATTCCTCAACAATATCATTGCACTCTTTCGACGCATGTTGTCAATTGACGAAATACTTCATACATACAGAACCTTCTTGTATCGAGTAGTAGAACTAATAAACTGTCTTCGTTCAACAATGTTTCAGAACCGTTTGAATTCATTGTCGATCATGGCCATTGAAAATAATGTCTTAGGAAGGGTCAACTTCTAAAATGTTTTAAACGATTTTGTTTCTAAAAAAAATTTGAGAAGTTAATATTTAAACTTACTGTACTGTACAAAACCAATAAATATCTTGGAAGTTGACTTTTTTCAATTTGTATTTCACAAGACTGTTTTCTTTCGTTTATTGTATTTTATTGCGTTTAATAAGATTAAATTGAAAATAACCGCGCCCCATCTCATTTCTCTTTCCTAACACATCATACAACCTGGATCATCATTCAGCACTTATCTATAAGCTATTCATTAAGACCATTTCAATAAATCTAACGAGTCAGGTAAGGTGATGCTGCAGCATCAAGTCAAAGTAACTATGTTGTTGCAATATTACATAAGACTTTGAAGTAACAGGATACCTGGAGTCGATCATCTGGAAGTTACTTACGTCCCTGTATCAACTTGAAAAGAGCCCGGACAGGGTTGTTGCCTAGAGTACCGGACAGGGTTAATCCGGTCCTGCTTACGTTGTTTATTTAGAAAGTTTTTACGTTTCACTATACGTTATTTCCATTCCTTTTTATCCATAAAGCACCTGGTTTAGCCTTTTCTCCTTGGATTCACCTTTTGCACCTTTCGATGACAGTTGGTACTCTAGCACCCAAATAATGTTCGTCCATCATTTTGTTGTCTTGCTTGATGAAACGTTTACGTTACCACAGTTTCAATCAATCTGACATTACTCAAATTGTTTAGGAAGAAGTTGAGATCACTGGTCACTTCAACTTTAACGTCAAAAGCAATAACAAAACTTGCTATACAATAAAGTATTCATAAGTTGTTTGAAATCATTAATTAATGGAAAATTATGTAATTCAATGCGGCTATAATTTACATCGATAACTGAGGTTAAAAGAACATAACTCCAGAGCTTTTGTCTATATTTAAGGTTATGGATACATTCAAACTTCCCGCAAATGAGACGGAGACAAAATTTGACGCGAGAAATGGAATAGTTATTTATGTACCGAGTGCGTTATATAGATCCTAACGCCCGGAGGGAAACATTTGGCCCGAGGGATGAATGTTGCCCGATGGGCGTTAGGATCTAGTAACGCACGTGGTGCATACAAGATTTTATTTCTCACAAACAAATTATTTTATTATAATGAAAGATCGATTGTAAAATCGGTTCATTGCTCCTATACTTTCCATTTTCCTTCTCATAGTAGGCATGTCATTTGTTGATATTTTGACGTTTTTTTTTTTTTTTTTCTTTACCCAAGAATATCATAGAAAATGCAGCCAAAGCTACGAATAATTCATTGCCGGAGAAATCCAGAGTCGTATACGACAAGGATTATGAAGTATTTGATCAATGGAAGTTGCTTCAGTTGTCCTCGTACAATTAGCGGGCGTTATGATCCATAATGCCCGCTCATAACGCCCTAGGGCATAATGAGTGTATTCATAACAACCGTATCTAAGGAAAAATAAAACATATAAAAAACTTTCAATTTATAGTGGAACTGATCAATTTATTTCTTTATCATATCCTATTGTTTATCAGTGTGTTCAGTCTATAAATAGTGGCATGTAAATAGTTTTTTTTTGCTCGATTTGCTTCCTTTCTCTCGGAATCCCCAACTTCATTAGCAAAATGCTCGCATTCGTCTTTAGTCAAAGTTTTCATAGGTATGTTATTGAATTCAACCGGCTGTGATATAAGCCGAGATGCTCATATAGTTAGATCGTTTTGTTCCAAGATTTATTCGCTTCCTTCCAACTTAGTCAAGAAGTTTGCCATTCCTGTTGAAACTATGTACGTCGTTATTCTTTGCTTGTCCCATATTTGACTGAACTCAATGTAAGTACCTATTTCAATAGATATGTTACGGATAATACCAACTACCAGGGGCGGCTATTCGAAGGTGGCTATGGAGGCTGAGCCGCCTCCTCAATATTCTGTGTATCACTACTATACTATATTAAATAGTCAGCATTCGGCATATTCATATTAATCAAAATCATATTATTTTATGCACCTACCTTCCTTTCAATTTACATTATATAATATAATTTATTAATTACGATAGAAAATATACATTTACTGCTTACTGCATTTCATTCATTTCAAGATATAATATCAACAGTGGCAACGCTGCAGAGGCTTAAGAAGGTATATTTTCAAAGTTCATCATGCCAAGTATGCCATGCCACAGAAAAGCAAACAACGGTGCGAATACTGCGAATGAATACTTTATTGCAATAGAAAAGGAAAACACATGTAAATGGCAACACCGATTGAACCTAGCTGCTCGGTTCAAAGCATACGATATTCGACCTTATCTATTCTATTGCAGTGCACGTAGCAAGCCAACAACACCGAGAATATAGGCTGAAGCGTGATTAATCGTGGTGATCAGTTTGTTTTGAATTTTACGCCGGTGCAGTGATTTTTAATTTATTTTGCTCCCGTATTGTTTTTAAAATGAGTTCGGTTACTGAAGTTAATTTCAATGGTGACTTAGTGGAATATTTGTTATCCCATAACTTTAGTGAACTAAGTTATGACGATAAAATTTTAATAAAAACATTGCGACCTACCCCGGAATTAAACAATTTGGTGCAGCGTAACAAACAACAGAATCGCGGTTTTAATATCAGAAATTATGAGAGACATCCTTGGCTAACCGGATCGCAGGTAAAAAATAAATTATTTTGTTGGCAGTGTTTACTTTTTACTAGGGAAAATGTCTCTGTTTGGGACCGCTTAGAATTTGACGATTTGGAAAACAAAACATAATTAATGTTATTGATACTTGCTGGGCAACAATTGATTAATTCCTCGAATAGGTAACAAATTCGTTAAGTAGGTAGGTAACTTTTTTTTGTGAAAGAAAAAAAAATTTTATGAATAGATGAATTGATTAATTGGCTGAAAAGAGTTTTTGTGAATATTGTAAATAGGAGTTGTAGGTCTCAAGGTAGACACTAGAAAGTGAAATCAATTTTTTCCCAAAGAAATTACTACTAATATTTTAGGGTGCTTGTTTTACTTTGATTTTCTTTAAATTATAAGGCGGTTGACCTTGAAATCCTAAAAAAATTCGCCTGTGGTGTATTTTTGAACACCTCTTGTAGCCTCCTTAAACCAACACCTCACGAGCCGCCACTGCCAACTGCCAACATATGTTATAATAATGGAGTAAGTTGATCAATAGTTGATTACAAACCATAGTAATGATTCAAATAAAGGTATATTGCTATTTTTATTTAATCCAGAAAACTTTTGTAAAACGTTTTGAGACAATGTACTTAGCTTCTCCCAACAAATTCGGCTTGATTGATGTGACAGTATGTTAAACTTTAGGTTAGCTTTCTGAATAATGTGAAAAACAAAATTGTTTCATTCATGTAGTCGATCTAAGATGCAAAGCAGTTTATCGTTTTTTTTAAAGAGAACTGCCTTTTGGGTTAAATCCTAAATTATAGAAGTTTTGGTTAAAGTTTAAGCAGCTTTATTGAGGATTATTTCTGAGTAACGTCAGTCTATATGTGGAAGACGGTAATGAACATACGAGAGCTTGGTTCAACACGTCGCAGTCGCAGTAAACGCCGAAGTGAAAGAAGGACATGTGTGTTCTTGTTAGGACAATTTTCCGAGTGCTAACCCGATGAAGATTTATAATTTATAGGGATGTAATAAATTCGCACAGTCTCTATTTCATTGTTTTCAGTTTATGTTATATATGTTAGTTTATTCTTGTGTGCAAAAAATATTTTTCAAATTTTAGAGTTATATATTTTGTGCTATATATAATGTTTGTGGTAACTTTTCTTGAACCTTCGAGTTATATTTTTAAGATTGTTTGTTATTGTGTAAGGTAAGTTTTTTAAAATATCGAATTGTTTTTATTTCTCACGTTGTTCATTTATTTTAACGTTTCGGCTGTAATTGCTTTCGTCAGACAATATTTGAATCCCATATTGTATGTCATGTATCACATTATTCCATTGCTTCTCACACTTCGAACAATAACAATATATATATATATATATATATATATATATATATATATATTTTTTATATATATATATATATATATATATATATATATATATATATATATATATATATATATATATATATATATATATAATATATATATATATATATATATATTTTATATATATATATATATAATATATATATATATATATAAATATATATATATATATATATATATATATATAGTCAAAGGAGGCTAAGCCTCCTCAGTAATATTCCGTGTATCACTAATATATTATATTGAATAGTCAGCATTCAGCATATTCATATTAATCAAAATCATATTATTTTTTGCACCTACCTTCCTTTCAACCTACATTATATAATATAATTTATTAATTAAGATAGAAGGTATTTACATTTACTGCATTTCATTCATTTCAAGATTTGTGGCAACGCTGCGGAAGCTTAGAAAGGTATATTCTCAACGTTCATTATGCCTGCCACAGAAAAGCAAACAACGGTGCAAATACTCCGAATGAATACTTCATTGCAATAGAAAAGCAGAACACATGTAAATGGCAACACGGATAGGAACCCAGTCTCATACAATGTCGACCAATCACAACTATAAAATTTCGCGTGACATCGAGTGAATTCGTTGGAAAGTATTAATTGAATCGTAGTGTGATCGTAGTTACTAATGGCAGCGTGTTTACTTATATTGCTCGCGTATTGTTCTAAATTGAGTTTGGTTACTGAAGTTAATTTCAAAAATTTCAATGGTGACTTAGTGGAATATTTGTTATCCCATAACTTTAGTGCACTAAGTTATGAGGATAAAGTTTTGATAAAAACTTTGCGACCTACCCCTGAATTAAACAATTGGTGCAGCGTAACAGACAACAAATCCGCGGTTTTAATACAGGGAATTATGAGAGACATCCTTGCCTAATCGGATCACAGGTAAAAAATAAATTATTTTGTTGGCAGTGTTTACTTTTTACTAGTGAAAATGTCTCTGTTTGGGGCCGCTTAGGATTTGAGGATTTCATTCTATACCTAGTTGAAAGTGAGGAATTTTTCACCGATAAAGTAACTTTAAATACAGCTCGCGGATTAATATCTTACTTACAAGATAAGGAATTTATATGTTTTTTAAACATCTTTGAATTAATTTTTGAACAAACAGAAATAGTTTTTGAAATCTTACAGCACAAGTTTTCAGATGTAATTTACTCACGAAATCGGCTCAAGGTTCTTTTGGAAAAAATTTCAGAATTTCGTGCAGAAGTTTATTTTAAAAAACTATTTTCTGTATTTCAAACCACTGATGATACGACTCAATTTAGCCCAAAACGAAAGAAATTCAGTTACGCAGATATGGAGCTTCACTATAAGCAAATATTTTATGAAATTTTGGATACTATTAGGGGTCAAATAGAAATAAGGTTCTCTGATTTGAAAGTTCTGCATTTCTTCGACTTACTCAATAAAAATTTGTTAACCGGATTTTCGGCTAATGTTCCAGATAACCCTTTGGAAAATTTATGTCAAAAATACACTTTTTTTGATAAGCTGGCCATAAAAAGTGAACTGTGTGTTGTTTATAATGACAATGAAATTTTGGGGCAAAATGAAAATCATGTGAGGACTATTAAATACCTTTTTGATAATGATTTGAATCAAGATTTACCCCAAGTTTATAAACTCTTATGTCTAATTGTTTCTATCCCGGTGACATCGGCTTCCGTAGAGCACTCTTAAGAGAATTAAAACTTATTTACGAAATTCAATGAGCCAGGATCGTTTGAAAAATATTAGTTTGTTGTCTATTGAAAAGGAATTGGTAAAACTTTTGGCGAAAGACAAAAAAATTTATGAGGATATTATAGATCATTTTGCTAACGTTAAAGATCGCAGAATCCCGCTAATCTTCAAAAATATATAATAACTTTTTATTTACTCTCACCAGCTGTTAACAAATTCGTTAAGTAGGTAGGTAGGTATCTATTTTGTGAAAGAAAAAAAAATTTCATGAATAGATGAATTGATTAATTGGCTGAGAAGAGTTTTTGGGAATATTGTAAATAGGAGTTGTAGGTCTCAAGGTAGACACTCGAAAGTGAAAACAAATTAATAGCTTAGGGTGCTTGTTTTACTTTGATTTTCTTTAAATTATAAGGCGGTTGACCTTGAAATCCTAAAAATTTTCGCCTATGGTGTATTTTTTAACACTTCTTGTAGCCTCCTCAAACCAAAACCTCACGAGCCGCCACTGATATATATATATATATATATATATATATATATATATATATATATATATATATATATATATATATATATATATATATATATATATATATATTTATATATATATATATATATATATATATATATATATATATATATATATGTATATGTATATATTAAAGTGGCCGTCATATTGGACATTTCTTATAAAAAACTGTTTTGCCTTTGTTTCTACTGCCAACTAAATTTTTTATCACAATCTTAATGAACTAGGAATATCTATTAACAGGATTTAAGACATTTTTCCCCCCAAGAAACTATGTAGAATGCCAAATTTTTACAAAAGGAGCAGAATAAAGACAATAAATCAGTCCTCTCGCTAAAAAAATTTGAGAAACGTCTAAAATGGACTTTCAATGTCAAATTTCATTCAATTTTTGACACTCAATTCTGTATAGCGTTTAAAATATTTAGATACTGTATTTAGCAGTAACGTTTCATTCGTTCATACATAGGTTGTTCACGATTCCATTATCGGAAACAAATTTTCAAACTGAAGTTAATACAATTAAATTATTAGCCATCAATAACGGTTACAATGAAAGTCTTATCAACAAGCTCATTGGGAAAAAACGAATAAAGTATCTGTTGCATTCAATAAACCCCACGCCAACTATTAATGAAGAACAAAAATACTTCCCAATAAATTATGTGCCTAATTTGAGTAGCAAAATTTGTAACAGATTATCGAAAAATAACGTTAAAACAATTTGTACAAATAAAAGAAACTTGAAGTCATTCTTGGTCAATAATAAAGAAAAGTCTAACATCGGAGAAAATAGTGGTATTTACAAAATATTTTGCGACGAATGTCCTGCTTTCTATATTGGACGGACAGAAAGTGCCTTGACCTTCTTGAAGTTCTAGAAATAAGTTCCGCCCATAATAGTCAATTACCCCTTGTAAACGAACAAATTGATTTTCAGGTATCACCTTTGCTTTTGTCTGTTTTATAAATTACGGTGCAATACTCTCCTGTAGTCAGTCTTGATAATGAGTTCATAACTCGAAACATGTCGACTTTTCGTTACTGGTAAATACAGTATCTAAATATTTTTTATATTGTGAAACATAAGCCAATTAAGTGTTTTTATTTTAAAGTTTATACTTTATATATATACCTATATATATATATATATATATATATATATATATATATATATATATATATATATATATATATATATATATATATATATATATATATATATATATATATATATATATATATATAGATATATATATATATATATATATATATATATATATATATAATCTAATCTTGATAATTATTAGCAATAACAGGCTTGTTGAATCTTAAAAAACTCGATTTTATTAAAAAGTTGACGTTTCGCCACGACATTTTGATAAAGCTACGAATGTCGTGGCGAAACGTCAACTTTTTAATAAAATCGAGTTTTTTAAGATTCAACAAGCCTGTTATTGCTAATAATTATCAAGATTAGAAATAGTTCACAGGCAACAACAATTCGAATAAATATATATATATATATATATATATATATATATATATATATATATATATATATATATATATATATATATATATATATATATATATACCTATATATATAGATTTTATATAACTTCATTGTCATTGAGACTTATGATTTCCTCAAAAAAGTACTCAATAAAAATCTGAGTGCAAGTAGGCCGGCACCGACCTGAAGAAAGTAATATTCCATCATCGAATAATAACGCCACTTTTTTCCTTCAGTTGGCATACAACTTCCGTTCCGCGTAATAGGATTTTACGCAATCCGGTTATCTATCAATACGATTGCCTCCCCCAACTGGATACATGCTCAAGTTGAATTTCAGTTATCCGTGTGGCACGAGTCACTGATTTTCCAGTTATTGTTTTTTTTTGTGACATGGGAGGCCTTATCCAGAATGTCCTACTAACATAAATTTCATTGTTGATGCTTTTCGAAACGAAAGACATAATCGTCGAATACAGAAAAGTCAATACCTAGCTCAAGTAATTGATATTTGTTATTGAAAAAAGTATTCAGGAAGAATTAACTTATTTCCAAAGTTTGTGAATTTATAACATAGGTATTTCATGAAAATTTTCGGCATTATTTTCTGTTAAGGTTATTATTATCCGAAAGTTATTTCTAGCAGGTTTTCACTTTGAAAACCTGCTTATTAAAATTGGTGCTATTAGCCAAGTTGGACCTAGGACCAAGATATTTTTTCGTTTCATGACTTTTTATGATGCTTGGCACCAAAAACTCAATTTCATATATCTATATATATATATATATATATATATATATATATATATATATATATATATATATATATATATAATATATATATATATATATAGATAGATATATATATATATTATATATATATATATATATATATAGATATATATATATATATATATATATATATATATATATATTTATATATATATATATATATATATATATATCAGGGGTGGCTATTCGAAGGCGGCTAAGGAGGCTAAGCCTCCTCCTCAATAATATTCCGTGTATCACTAATATATTATATTGAATAGTCAGCATTCAGCATATTCATATTAATCAAAATCATATTATTTTATGCACCTACCTTCCTTTCAACCTACATTATATGATATAATTTATTAATTACGATAGAAGATATTTACTGCATTTCATTCATTTCAAGATTTGTGGCAACGGTGCAGAGGCTTAAAAAGTTATATTTTCAACGTTCATAATGCCTGCCACAGAAAAGCAAATAAAGGTGCGAATACTGCGAATAAATACTTCATTGCAATAGAAAAGGAAAACACATGTAAATGGCAACACCAATTGAACCTAAGTATCACAATCACCAATCACAACTATAGGCTTTCGGGTAAAATCGAGTGAATTCGTTGGATATGGAACGTTGGACGTTGTCGTTGTCACTAGTCGTGGACGAAAACAGTTTCGTCGGTTTTAATTTATTTTATTGGCGTATTGTTTTTAAAATGAGTTCGGTTACTGAAGTTAATTTTAAAAATTTCAATGGTTACTTAGTGGAATATTTGTTATCCCATAACTTTAATGCACTAAGTGAATACGATAAAGTTTTAATAAAAACATTGCGACCTACCCTGGAATTAAACAATTTGGTGCAGCGTAGCAGAATCGCGGTTTTAATATCAGAAATTATGAGAGACATCCTTGGCTTACCGGATCACAGGTAAAAAATAAATTATTTTGTTGGCAGTGTTTACTTTTTACTATGGAAAATGTCTCTGTTTGGCACTGGCATCTATGCAGGAATTATGGTAATTATCGATAATACAACAGACTGCCCTGATTTTCTTGAAATTTCGGATTATAGCTTATTTTGGCCTGAAAAAGCCGAATATGAAGTCAGATTTTGTCGCTGCGTCATCTTGTTTTTTCAAAAACTTGAGCTGACCTGACTTTTTCTAACCTTATTAACCTAACCTCCGAGTTCATAAAAGTATAAAATTCATTAAATAGATGAATTTTATTATCAAAAAGACAATGTTTTTATTATATCTATAAAAATAATAGATGTCTATACCAAAGAATTTATTTGATTTTTTTTGTTTAGGTCTAAATGTATATTTTATTATTTAATTTTGATGTTATTTTATTAAGTTTTGATGGAATTTTATTTCAATCTGTAACCAACCTCCCTTTTGATAGATATTTATGCCCCGAGCTAGCAGGGGGATTGGTTAAACATATATGGGTTCTGATTTGTTCACAGTAAGTATAAAATAATAACAAGGTAAAATGTAGGTATTTACTGTTTTCTCAATACATTGATGAGACTTATCTTTATGTTTTAGTATATGTTCTGTCGACGTTTTTCTTGGGTGGATTGTACTCTTGACTTCTGCCCTTTTTGTAACTCTTTTCTTGGTAGCTCCAGATAAGGTGGATATTGGCTCCAGGTAAGGTGAATTTCAAACTTCAGACAATGTGGCTTTTAGCTCTAACCAATATGGCTAAAATAATTCGGGGCAAATCAACATACAATCTCAAACTTAATATGTTCCAAGAATATCTGTAGGGTATCGATGGCCAATTCAAACTAGCATTTAGATTTATCTCAAGCAAAGATGCTAAGAAAGACAGTATATGTTCCAACATTAAACTGAACATCAGATATGACCACGTGAAATTTGCCATCGTTAGCCTACAAAAATCTTGTGTTAAATTGAGAGAATGAAATAAGCAAATAAATTAGAAATATTTTAAATTAAGAAATGTGAGATGATTATTTCAATATTGATAGATAAATAATTTAATATAGATAAATAAAGAAAAATGAAATGGCGGAAAAATGAAATAAGGAATCAATTCAGATTTTCAAGATAATGCATTTATACGAAATAATTATATTTCTTCTCATAACTTACCGTCTATCAGACGCCACAGATACTTAATAAATTTTAATAAACTTCAATAAACTATTCGTTTAATAGATATGAATATAATTTTAATATCTAGCGATGTTACTTCTTTAACAGTTATTTGGCGAGAGAGCGATATTACATGTTTCACGTGGAAATCCAACGCTATCTCCATACTCTCTTGTACGCAGGTCATTCATTCAGGCGTTTTATAGCGAGGAATCACGGTATTTGAATGCAGAGTTCAGTGGCTGCAGTTAAGTGGAGAATTTACACGTTACAAATCTATTTTTGGGAGGGGCCTATTTTATTTCTGGCAAGAAAATAGTCTCACCCCCGTTGGTTCTTGCTGGGCAACAATTGATTAATTCCTCGAATAGGTACCTATTTAATATTTTAGGGTGCTTGTTTTACTTTGATTTTCTTTGAATTATAAGGCGGTTGACCTTGAAATCCTAAAAATTTTCGGCTATGGTGTATTTTTTAACACCTCTTGTAGCCTCCTTAAACCAACACTTCACGAGCCGCCACTGATATATATATATATATATATATATATATATATATATATATATATTATATATATATATATATATATATATATATATATATATATATATATATAAATATATATATATATATATATATATATATATATATATATATATATATATATATTTATATAAATATATATATATATATATATATATATATATATATATATATATATATATATTATATATATATATATATATATATATATATATATATATATATATATATATATATATATAATATTTAATATATTTATATATATATTAATAAATATATATATATATATATATATATATATATATCAGGGGCGGCTAGTCCAAGGAGGCTAAGGAGGCTAAGCCTCCTCAATAATATTCTGTGTATCACTAAAATATTATATTGAATAGTCAGCATTCAGCATATTCATATTAATCAAAATCATATTATTTTATGCACCTACCTTCCTTTCAACCTACATTATATAATATAATTTATTAATTACGATAGAAGGTATTTACATTTACTGCATTTCATTCGTTTCAAGAAACACACACAGAAAAGCAAACAACGGCGCAAATACTCCGAATGAATACTTCATTGAAATAGAAAAGCAAAACACATGTAAATGGCAACACCGATCGAGACCCAGTCTTATACAATGTCGACCAATCACAACTATAGAATTTCGCGTGACATCGAGTGAATTCGTTGGAAATCGTAGTGTGATCGTATTGTCTAATGGCCGGCGTGTTTACTTATATAGCTCGCGTATTGTTTTAAAATGAGTTTGGTTACTGAAGTTAATTTTAAAAATTTCAATGGTGACTTAGTAGAATATTTGTTATCCCATAACTTTAGTGCACTAAGTTATGAGGATAAAGTTTTGATAAAAACATTGCGACCTACCCCTGAATTAAACAATTTGGTGCAGCGTAACAGAAAACAAAACTGCGGTTTTAATTCACGGAATTATGAGAGACATCCTTGCCTAACCGAATCACAGGTAAACAATAAATTATTTTATTGGCAGTGTTTACTTTTTACTAGTGAAAATGTCTCTGTTTGGGGCCGCTTAGGATTTGAGGATTTAATTCTATACCTAGTTGAAAGTGAGGAATTTTTCACCGATAAAGTAACTTTAAATACAGCACGCGGATTAATATCTTACTTACAATATAAGGAATTTATATATTTTTTAAACATCTTTAAATTAATTTTTGAACAAACAGAAATAGTTTTTCAAATCTTACAGCAAAAGTTTTCAGATGTACCTAATTTACTCACGAAATCGGCTCAAGTTTCTTTTGGAAAAAAAATCAGAATTTCCTGCAGAAGTTTATTTTAAAAAACTACATTCTGTATTTCAAACTACTGATGATACGACTCAATTTAGCCCAAAACGAAAGAAATTCAGTTTCGCAGATATTGAGCTTCACTATAAGCAAATATTTTATGAAATTTTGGATACTATTAGGGGTCAAATAGAAATAATCTCTGATTTGAAAGAACTGCATTTCTTCGACTTACTCAATAAAAATTTGTTTACCGGATTTTCGGCTAATTTTCCAGATAACCTTTTGGAAAATTTATGTCAAAAATACACTTTTTTTGATAAGGTGGCCATAAAAAGTGAACTGTGTGTTGTTTATAATGACAATGAAATTTTGGGGCAAAATGAAAATCATGTGAGGACTATTAAATACCTTTTTGATAATGATTTGAATCAAGATCTACCCCAAGTTTATAAACTCTTATGTCTAATTGTTTCTATTCCGGTGACATCGGCTTCCGATCCACAAAAAATTTTATGAGGATATTATAGATCATTTTGCTAACGTTAAAGATCGCAGAACCCCGCTAATCTTCAAAAATATATAATAGCTTTTTATTTGCTCTCACTAGCTGTTAACAAATTCGTTAAGTAGGTAGGTAGGTACCTATTTTGTGAAAAAATTAATTGATTAATTGGCTGAGAAGAGTTTTTGTGAATATTGTAAATAGGAGTTGTAGGTCTCAAGGTAGATACTCGAAAGTGAAAACAAATTAATAGCTTAGGGTGCTTGTTTCACTTTAATTTTCTTTAAATTATAAGGCGGTTGACCTTGAAATCCTAAAAATTTTCGCCTATGGTGTATTTTTTAACACCTCTTGTAGCCTCCTCAAACCAAAATCTCACGAGCCGCCACTGATATATATATATATATATATATATATATATATATATATATATATATATATATATATATATATATATATATATATATATATATATATATATATATATATATATATATATATATATATATATATATATATATATATATATTATATATATATAATATATATATATATATATATATATATATATATATATATATATATATATATATATATATATATATATATATATATAATTATATATGTTCATATGTATGATGTATGTATAAGAGCTTATGTATTTCAGCGTTGTTAACACGATAAAGGGCGCAATTTTGAAGCAATAGGGTTGAAAATAGGTAGTTTCGTATGATATCTTGGATGGGATTGCTTCTGGTTCGAATTGGTTAGGGGGTTGACCCCCCTGGGGGCAAAATAAATCTTGTTTACACGATAACGGGCGCAATTTTGAAGCAGTAGGGTTGAAAGTTTGTAAATAGATAGTTCCGTATAATATCTTGGATGGGATTGTTTTTGGTTCGAATTGGTTGGGGGTTGGCCCCCTGGGGGAAGAAATAAATCTTGTTTGCATGATAAAGGGCGTATTTTTGGAGCAATAGGATTGAAAGTTTGTGAGTAGGTAGTTTCGTATGATATATTGAATGGATTAGATTTTAATGCGAATTGGTTGGGGGGTTGACCCCCCAGGGAAATAAATCTTGTTTACGCGAGAGAAGGCGCAATTTTGGTACCATAGGTGTGAAACTTTGTAGGTAGGTATAGTTTCGTACGATATCCTGGATGCTATTTATTTCTATATGAATTGGAGGGTTGACCCCCCGCAGGATGAAATAAATCTTGTTTACATTATAAAGGGCGCAATTTTATAGAAATAGAGTTGAAAGTTTGTAAGTACGTAGTTTCGTATGATACCTTGGATGTGATTGGTTTTGGGTACGAATTGGTTGGGGGTTGATCCCCGGGGAGGAAATGAATATTGTTTACACATTAGAGTGTACATTTTTTTTGAATTTGGAAAAAAATCATAATTTAATGAATATATTTTTTTAAACTGTATACGTTATGAAAACCTGCTCTTCTACTGCAGCTCGCTGCGATAGTTTTTTGAAAATTAATTTTTTTTTCTCTATCGAAACTTTCCTGCAGTGTGTAATTTGGGTTGAAGGAATATAACAATGCTGGTGATATTTTTCGTCTCGAATGTTTATTTGACTATATACAGAAGATTGTTTTTTCAGACAATTCAGGTTTGACATACCTAAATCTTTTCCTGATGTCTTATGGAGGTCTCATGAGTATTTGATATAAATTCCAGCTTGATACCTCCACGCGTTCCTGAGAAAAAGGGTCTTGAAATACAGACATACGGGGACATACCCAATTCAAACATATTCCAATCCATAATTTATAATTAAAACAGGGACAGAATATAAATAATGTATCGATGATTAGGTACTGATTTGATTAATTATAACATGAAGTTGAGGAACTTGTTTTCGATTTTAATAATAATTATAATAACTGACTACTTAAACTTAGGAAAGTATGTAGATGTTAAGTATGTCATATTTCTCTGAAATCTCTTTGTTTTGGAAGGGACATAATTATAATATTTTGAAAATTCCCAACATATTATTTTTAATTTTATGAGATCCATTAGAGAAATAAATCAGAATGTGAATGTTAATGACTATCATACTAAATCTTTCACCAAAGTTGTTTGTTGGGGTGTAAAATATCTTTGAGATATTTTATTCAGTCAAGTTATATCAGTTCCATACCGCAAAATGCTTTACACACTACATAACATTGCATTCGTCTGAATTACGTATGATATAAGTCTTTGAGTATTTGATACTTGCCTAGATATACACAAACACTTCACACTTTTGCTCCAGTTTATGTTAACTTTGCATAAAATAGTTTTGATAATTGTGTATCTTAAATATACTTTTACGCATAATTAAACTGAACTTTTGCGCTATTTCAAATCCTTTCTGTGTCATTAAAAGTTTAATTATATGTCAATCTTAATCCTGTTTCAAAAAGACTATAATCAAGCTGGACCAAGAAAATGGCTTCATTCCGGACAAATATACATGCTTTGTATCTTTCAACACACGAAAAAACTCAACTAAACCACATTTTTTATCAGATTTATATATCTTGTAATTAAAAAGAACTGCCAGTCTTAGGTGTGAAAAACATCTAGTCCATTTCTCAAAATCATACCAAGAAGGTTCTTGCCATAATAATTTCAAACCACTTAAACTCAAAATTGATTTTCAGTTGTAAGTTCAAAAAAAGGTAAATATACTTATTATTCTTTATTTCATATACATATTTTAGGTGAATAATCAATCGCATAATAAAAAAATACAAGTTTTGCCCTAAAACAAATAAGGTACTTGACAATTTCTGAGGTATAATTAGTATAATTTTTCATATCTTTGAAATATTTCTTTCTCATAAACTAGATTAAAAAATATGACATATTTTAGTCAATTTCAAATCATCTAGTTAAGTAAATTACGTAATCTTGATGGAAAATAATAAAACAAATATTAAATTATTTCAAAATCAAGTCATTTATAAATTTACGATTGATTTATAAGGAAATTTTATTTCCATGAGAAGGAAAAACTATTTAAAACACCAGGAAATAACAAACACACCTGGAGCTTTGTACTATTTCAACTATAATGTAAATTATGAAATATTCAACAAATTAAATAGTTTTTGTAAATTCAATATACATAATAAATAAACTATAACCTAAAATTTACAACACAGAATTCTTCTATCTTTTTCCTAAAACATGGGCAATATTATGCGCTTTTATAAAAATTAGTTTATTTTTTTTTTGAACACAGCTGCAGAATTTTAGGCTTGCTCTAAGAGTTGTTTTAGAGTTCAGTTATATTTCACTCCCTTAAAATCTTACCAATTCTTTATTACTTTGGATACTTTTTTCTAATCAAATTTGAGAAGATACTGATCAATCAAATGAATTTCAAAAAAACTTTTTAGTCTATTGACTAATGTTTAGAAATATATAAAATAGGAGAATTTCACTATAAAAACCACAGAACTCATACGTAAACATTGTAGAATGTTCAAAATTGCTACCCAATATCAAATGATTTGAAACGCAAAAGTGAGGAATTCACTGCAAAAGTTTTGAAATAAAATATTCAAAAATCTGATTGATATCTTCCACAACTAATGATTCAAAAAAAAACTTCAAAATATTTAATCTCACTACAAATCTCTAGTGATTTTTTCTAATCAAAATTTTCTTTACTTAATATTCATAATGCTACCATCTCACATATTCTTTATACTCTTCTTTTACTGATATACGTTTTATTGTTTCATATCCTAAAATTATGCTAAAACTGAAAGTGGCCGATTGGACCAATCTGGCACTTAAACCTTTGGCAAACATTCTAAAACCCTCTTCTTTCCACAACACTTTTGAAGCAAGTGCCATGGACTCTAACCTTTGAACCTGCATCCTTGTCCTAACAATGTCTAAAGGATTTGTTATGATAACAGTGGTGAAGCCGCCTAGGGTACCTGATACCGTTTGTATCAGTAAATGTGACATCCATTCAGGAGCTACGGCAAATAAATGATCTGAAAATAAGGGGTAAATTATTTTTCAAGAATACTGAACTTTCAAAAATAACGATATACTTTTTGAAATTTCCCTGAAATTAAATCAATTTTATCACATGTATTCACTAAGTACATAGGTTTCTTCTCGTTATTTAAATGCATTAAAACATCCCAATTCTAGAGTTAAGTTCATGCAATGCTGTAATGACAATTACCTTTAAAGTCAGATTCTTCAATTTTACCATTCATCATTTAGTATGGTAGAACTTTAGTATAACATTGAAAATAATATCTACCTACCTTGATAAAGTTGATAGAATCCCCACCATAAAGATGAGTTAGGAACATAAACTGATAAACTAGCAAAATATCCTCGGTAAAAACCTCCAATACCATCGGTTTTCATAATTTGTTTCACTACATCCGCTGTTATTGCAAATTTGCTTCTATTGGGGGATGCATCAATCCCCAAAGGATTAAATGCAAGCTAGAAGACAAAGAAACCATTCTATACTTCACCTTAAAACAAAAAATCTCTCATGATAATATTTCCTTATTGCAAAATATTTCACTTCTTACTTTTAAACTATCATCTTTAATATTGGTCTGGAGTCCCATCATCATTAAATGCTGACTGAGGACATCAAATGGTACTACTATAGTTTGACCAACGATACTGGCAGCGGCTCCAGCAATGAAAGAACCAATTCTCTTATCTTTCTTACCTAAAGTTTGTTTGACTTCCTCATATACTGAAAGGTAGAATACACCTACAAAACTAAGGATTAGATATATATTGACTGAGTTATTATTCATAACTTACCACTTACTATTTGAACAGAAGAAAGCCAAAAACCTCTATATAATCCTGAAAAACCTTCGCCTCTATAAATTTTCACATAAGCATCTAACATGCCTGAAAGTGAACAATTTATAATAAAATGGATATAGGTAATGCTAAAAAACATACCTGAATATAAAGCATTATGTTTCTGTACTTGTATCCGTGTTTTTATCAAAGTCAATGGATACAAAGCACATCTTACAGTGAAAGAGCTCAACATTGACAGAGGGAAGAACTTCACTTTGTCCATCATATCCCATTCTATAGTCCTTAAAATCAAATCCTGAGGTTCTGCCATTTCTATTTCTTCTATATACTTCACAAACTAAATATTAAATTCATGGAAAACCTGACCCTCATTCATTATTACTTAGGTTAGTCGTTGACTACACATAAAACTTATATTATCGAAATTCCATGATGTTGAAATAATTATTTGGCTTGCAATCTACAATAAGTGGAGGTCTAAAGTCTTCCTACTATGTGTTAAAGTTCAAGCTGCTAAGTTTTGCAGTAGCACATGATACAATAATATTCTTCAATCCAAGTTTTCAAAATGTATTTCTAATTGCACTTCACCATAAAGGTTTTTTTTTGCAGATAATTGGCAATATTGGCAATGCACTTGACTTGACATTGACATATGACAGTTTTGCTTCTATGGTGTGTGGACAGGACTCCGGTCACATTTCCTACTGTGAGGCTTTATTTTCTATGAATTATCTCATCTTTATTCATTTGTGCTTCCTTGGACCTCTATTCAAAAGACAGGATATATCATAAATCTTTTCCATGCAACTATTTCCCTTTTTTTTCTTGAAGAGTTCAATACTCGAATGAGTTTATTAGTGAGTATGGTTTCATGTTCATTATTCTTGTAATAATTTAGTTGTTGATAATCATCTTCAAATATTAATGAATCATTATTATAGTAAAGGTTTTTCAGATAGGAGCATTTTATACATCTTCTGGTTTTGATTGAGCTAGAGTGAATCCTTTCAAGTACATCTTGATCCAACTCTGCATCGTTCAGAAATTAAACCAATAATCTCTTATCACTGAATCTTTAATTCAGTTAATAAAAAACCATAACATAGGGGACTCAGATTTCTCATTTTGAAATAACCTGATGTATGAATGATGCAAATTATATATTGGTCTAATACAACTTCAAATTAACCATGTTCTCTTTATTTGAAAATCTAATTACTTAATTAAATACTACATTGCACATCATAGTTTAATTCGCAGTAACTTTTGAATATGTGATATTTCGAAACATGCTATGCAATAGAAAGTGTAAAAGAATTACTTAGCTCAATGATATAATTCAAAAATATGCTTTATTCAGCTGCTGGTGCTTCCGCAGGAATTTCTTCGGCAGGTGCCTCTTCTGCAACAGAAACTTTTGCTACATCGGCTTCTTCAGCTGGAGGTACTGCTTCTGCTTCACCTCCTACTGAAGGTGCTTGTTCTTCGCCTGCAATTGGTATTAATACCTCTTCACCTTCTACTGGCACTGTTTCTACAATCTCTTCAGCTGCAGGTTCTTCTGCTACGACTTGAACTTCTGTTGAATCTGCGACTACATCCGAGCGAGCTTCCGTATCTACATTAGGCGTTTCTTCAACAACTGCTCCTTCAACTTCAGGACTCGGCTCTTTTTCTATTGAAGCTACACCTTCTATGGGTGCTGCTTCTGAATTAATAAAAAGAAATAAGCTTCTGAAAGTTTATAGTTAAACAATTTTGAAATGATTCATGTCAACTTTTTTATTTTCATGCTAAATATTTAATGAAAGGTCATTTCATCAGATGTAATACTAAGTTCATCAATTTCATAAACAAGTTGCTAATAATTATTCAAACTGAACAAAAATATTTAATTTAGTATCAACACAAAGAAGTTTGTGAAGTAAGGTTTGGAAAATAATGAAGACATTGGTAAGCAGAAAATTCTAGAAATTGTGTTTTGACTTTCGTGCTGATATCGCATAAAAATAATTTTCGTTAAATACTAAAGTATGATGTAAGTAAGATGTAACCACTGTATGATAAATTTCATATAGAAAACATCATCATTGATAAATATTTTTTTATTTTTTGAAAAATGTCAATGGTCCATTTTTCAATAACTACTGAATTTTTGTGGTGAATATAAAAATAGTCAATAACAATTGAAATGTTTTACCTTCTACTGGTGTTTCCACGACTTCACCAACAACTTCTGCAGTTGTGGGTTCTTCGGGTTTCGGCGGTTCTGGCGGTTCCGGTTCAGGTATCACTTCCTCGGGTTTAGTTGCTTCAACTTCTTCGGGAGCTTTCGGAGTGATTACAGGACTCCCTTCTGATGCAGAACGAGCACCCTCGGCAGGGGAAGGTGGCGCTCCAGAAGGAACTTGTTCTGCAGCAGGAGTCTTAGCCACTGGCTTCTTCTCGATCTTGCCTAAAAGATCAGACCGTAGGCAAGTCCCGATGAAGTTAACATTCGTTACTATGCCAATTAATGTAAAAATCAGTGCGCAAGTCAAAGTTAGTTAGCGAAATGCATTACAAATCGAATACGGAGTTTGCGCACACAATAATAATGTGATTCAGTTTAGATTAGTTCATTGGACTACTTAGTTTGCTGAAACACAATTTTTTCACTTATTACGTTCATATTGCATAGAAAAAGATGTAGTATTTTAATGCGATTGTAGTATTTAGAGTTTCCTCGTAATGATTAAACTATGGAAAAATATGTATAAGTACCATATCCTTGAACTTAAATTGGTATATCCTCAGAAATCGAAAAAATTGGTTGAGATATTCAGACCAATTGCTTATAAGAAAAAAGGACTAGCTTGAACAAAATTATTCTTATGAGTGTTCTCGGGAATAGCGAAAGCCTATAACGATTTTCAAGCGCCCCGAAATGATTTCCACCAGCGGTGGCTTATGCTGAATTTAAACCGCTAGAAGATATAACAAACCAAATACACCTCTGAACATTCCATGGATTTACAATTCGTATAAGATACGCCCTCTAGTAGATCGCTGTCATGACTGTTTGTATGTGCACGGCAAAATTGAGTTTATTATCTGAATACCTTATGTAACGAGGGAATTATGCTCATTGTGGAATAATGGATTCAATTCATGCAGAACATCTGCCATGATGATATCTGTAGAAGAGACACGTCGGCAACCTTCCTCCGATGTTCCAGTAAATAATGATGTTTTTTTTGCATAACTTTAAGCACGGGAGCAGTATTCCAATGTTGGAAGAACCTGTGTTTTATAAAGCAACATTAGCTACTCAGAACTAAACATATTTTTAGCTCGGCAAAGATAACTAAGCTTCCATGCACCTGACTTTTGGAATAAATCCCGATTCTCGAAATTATTGGTTGGTTTCATAATTTGGTTTTCCAATACGGGAAGTGTTTCTTGAAAACCTTGTTGCCTTCGTGGCATTAAAAGTAAACAAGTTATCCCCATCAATAAATGAATATCATATCGGTGTTTATGTGTTCAGCTTGCGCAACAACGTTGATGGCCAGATGTGAAAACAATGACAAGCCTCCTGTTATTGGTGGATGCAATAAGTGTACTGTGGTCATCGAAGCTCATAATTTGATTTTTCGTTATATTCAGGAGATCATCAATATATATCAGAAAAAGACAAGATAGATCCGTGAGGCACAACGGGTTTAAAGTAAGCTGTTCCGAGCTCGCACCACGTACCGCAACAATTATTTCCTTTCATGGAGGTAGTTTTAAATCAACCGCATATTTCTGCGAGAATTAAGATTTCCATCCAAGCGCATAACGATAATATTCTTCGAAATGGTGAATAAATAATAATAACTACTTAATTGACTTATAGAAGTACCTTTAAATGATACAGTACTTGATAGAGTTAGGGATTTTCCATTTGACATATAAGTTGGTATATTTTGCAGTATCACATTGTAGAGCGATAAAGACGGCTCTGAAAGCATTAATAAATATACATTGTTTTGTTTGTCTGTTTCTGCGTTAATTTTTAAATATTTTAAAAGTGAAAGAAAATATCAGACGCGTACCTTCTGTAATTGCATATTTTTTCTGGAAACTATTATCGAGACAAAAATGTCGATAAATCTTACCTCTTTCTTTATCTTTTGCTTTAGCTTTACCAGCTGCGGTTGGAAGAAATAGTCTAAATTCATTAGGCATTTCATCCTCACTGTACAATGTGTCAGAGAAGTAAATGCGCCGTATTCTCACGTTAGCGTGAACTTGAACTCGAACCGTTTCTAAATAAGTTGACCCTGTAAACATAAAATTTATAATTGATAACGTCAATTGACTATAGAAGGTTTACTTTGACAACATATAGTACTTGTTAATATATTAACAAAACAATCCTAGCACCTTATACCGAAAGATAAGGAGCCATTCATGTATTATGTAAGCACTATAGGGGGTCGGGGGTCGGGTGGTGATTACGTCACCAGTAGTTATTTTTTTTAGACATTGGCAACCCACACATTGTCTATGCTTGAAAACCACATACATATACCAGGCCAGGCGAACAAAGTCTTCCTGATTTTCCAGATATTAAATGGTATTCAGAACTATACGTAAAATGTAGAAACAACGAATGCTGTCGTCCAAAAAGAGGACTATTTAGATTACTAGACAACAGGTTTCTTCCACCACCAGTAAAAGTAAAACAAACAGTTGATGACTTGGTTTTGGATGGTGGAGGGCAATATCTCAATCTTCCAGTCAATTTAGCTCTACGCTTACATTCTTCACTTAAAGATTTCCTGCAAATGCCCTATGATTACTTTTGTCCGACGGTAAAATTGAAACTATCAAGTCGAACACGCAAAACGTGTGGTCTTTATTATGCTTCCATCAAGTTACTAAATCGGCACATCAAGTGACAAAAAAGTAAACACGCACACTGATATGAAAGTTAGGCCTATAACAGTGTGGCTGCTCGTCGTGCTAATGAAGTGATGTGCATTATTCAAAATTTAGAGCACCAAGATGTTGAATGGCTTGATGAGAACGATGTAGACATTCCAAAATCAGATAAAAGTGAGCAGATACACAACATTGAGCAGCAAATGGACTGAAGACTATGAATTGGAATTAATATGTATACCAAAAATTCGGAAGAAGTTTGTATTGTTCATAATAGTAATCATTGAGATTATAATATTTCTACCTTACTCTATGTTGAATAATGTGTCAATAAAGTTTATTTAAATTAATATTATGTGCGTCAAAGTCATATATCCAAAGCCTATTTTATAACTGCTGCTTATGAATAATAAAAAAAATTGAATACATTAAAAGAAAAATGCATATAGGTTCCAATGTGAGAGCTTTGCTTATTTTTGCTGACAAGGGGGAGGAGGGGGTAAATAATTGTAATAAATCTGCTTACGTAATACTTGAACGGCCTCTAAGTTTACTAAAGAGAAATTTTTTCTCCTCACCGTATGCTCGTTTAGTGAAGTCCGCCAAGTTGAATTGAACCTGATTCCAGCCATCACTCAATCCTATGGGCATCGTTGTACAAAATGGCCTCACCTTCGTAGTAGATTGAAAATTGGAAACTCGAAAACGGCGACGAATATCTTTGTCATCTATAGAGAAAATATAAAGAAATATATGACATATATTTTCCCTGTTCCCATTAGCTGAAATTTTCAAACATGAAATACATTACATCTTAATAAGATTGTGTTCTCAACAAACATTTATTTTATTTCTAAAAAAAATTATATTTAAACCTGAAACTAATTGAATTAATTAAAACCCTAGAAAATTAACAATTCTGGTAGTCATCAATGCAATTATGAATTAAATTTTCGTTCACCTAATATTTGAATCTCAAATGTGAAATACTTCTTCATGTTTTTGATGATCATGACCAAAAATGGAAGTTTTATTGCTAGAGATGCACGGGGTTTTTGGGGGCATGTTATGTACGTCGTTGCTACATTGGTTCCAGCTATTTCTAAAACCAGGGATTTTACTTCTTCGTCTACAATTCTTCTTATATGCCCATTCTTCACCTAAATTGACAACATAAATTCTTATAAATAGACTCATGAGGTTTTGATAGGGGCGTTTCCAATTATTACCTTTTTCACTATTAAACTTTTTTAAATTCAAGATAACTTCATGAAAAGTAATAATGATAAATCAATACTCACTTCTTTATTCCATATGGATAATGGTGCACTACCAACACTATAAAATATCGATATGAAACCGCTCTGGAAAGCATTTGCAAACATTTCGAACAAAATTTGAATGACTTCTTGGAATTGTCAAACTATTCATCATTGACGGATATCATGTTCTTCAAGTAATATTTACACTGATAATTTAGAAAGGTCCTTAAGTAACGCATTCTTTTCGGTCACAAAAATGTTCCAAAATGAAGCGAAAATCGCAAAGAAAAATATAATTTTATAGGGTACGCTTACTTCATCGTATCAAAAATAACATCAGGCATTTAACGTTGAAAAAGCATTCATAGACACTTGTAAAAGTTTATTTCGAAATAAGCTTTTTACTGGAGCTCAATGTATTGAATATTTATCAACAATAATATATGAAGTCATGAATAGTCTGAGAGTCCACTGATTTTATGAATTTATACAAGTCTAGTTGTAGACTTTAAATGAGACAAAATACTCAAACTAACGATCAAGACAAAAAATATGATTCCTTCCTATTTTGAAACCAAATTCAAGCTTCAACTAATAGTTGAACACACTATTTACAATTGTTTTCTGTTTAAATTACGAGAGGAACAAAAATAGAATTTAGACCAAACGCCCAAATCGGAACGTAGAATTAAAATTCTTCTGTGTCTGTAGTTAGATTATAGAACTTTTATGTTTCGGAGAATCGGAGAAAATATTTTAAAAACATAACCTACCTGCTAAAGTGAAGTGGTGGGATAGAGTTCTTTTGAAAGAATTTAATTAATTCTATAATCAAATAATCTTCTGCATCTTAGTTAAAAAAATGGAACCTGAAGATAACAAAAAAGAAAAACCAGAAATTTTTCCTGTGGAAGGTAATTGAGAAAGTTTTAATTCAAATCCAAATAAATGTAACAACTCAGGAACTTCCTTTTCAGATATTCAAAGTAGCAAATATCGAACATACAGTATTTTGTCGTATTTCATCGTTCTAGTCATTATTGGTTTGCCTATATGGTGGTATACCACTAGGGTTTACAGGGCAGATTTGCCATTAGACAAAATGTCAAGCTTAGAACTAGAGAGTAAATTGAGCAAACAGCTTGGAATACCTCTAAGTTTAGAATATGAAGTTTTAATAACAATTGTAAATCCTGAACCTGAAAATCTCAAGTTAGTAATTGATGCGAAACAAATAAGTGAAGCATTAAAGCCATTCTTAGAAAGAATATCTTCTATAGCTGAATTCACAGTTAAATCACAGTGGCTGTACCTAGTAGACATTGGTATTATACCTAGAAAAAAAGAAAACGATTTTATGATTGGAGAAGAGCAGTTACCTCACATTATAACCCCATTAGAGAAAAATTTATGGTCGCATTTGTCTCCAAAGCCGTGTCTAAATCTGGTTCTTTATGTACCTCATTGTTCTTCTACTCCATTGAATATATACAGTAAAGTGGGGTGAGTTATTATACCCACTTTTTTAATATAAAATTTATATTTTTTAATTAAATCTTCTGAGAAGTTTATTTTCTGAAAATATTTGTAGTAAAGAAACCTTGAAATCTTCAACAAATGCAATGTTGAGTCCCAGCTGGGGTGGTATATACATCCTCAATCCTGATATACAGAGTTGCAGAAATAAAACATTCCAACCAGAACTTCAAAGTGTTGTTTCAACTTTTATTACTCAGTTGAAGAGCATGCTGCATCTAAATGATCATCGAAACCAAGATGAATTGAAGAAATTGAATAAAAAAAAAGCAAAAGAATTGATTGAATCTTCCAAACGAACTTTGAAATCCTTAGCTCAGCTATTGTCAGAAATCAATAGTATAGTAATAAGTGATGATGTTGCAGAGAAGATTAAAATAGCTCTTGAAAATCTTATGAATGCAGAAGCTTATTTTAAAGCTGATGAGATAGTGACGGCTTTGAAGTTTGCCAAAACTGCTTATAATTATTCTGAACAATCATTTGGTGATCCTTCACTTCTTGCTTTGCTCTACTTTCCAGATGATCAAAAGTGGGTATTTTTCTTCATATCGATAGATATCTTTAATACTTTTTTGGGGTCAATTCTTTAACATCACTTCATTAAGTGTAAAAGATTTACCTCAGTTAATAGTCTCTTTATTTATCATCAGCATTTTAACTTATATCTTATTATTATTTTCAGCAGTTTATAATTTACTTCAACTGTTTTTTCAGATATGCAGTATACATTCCTCTGTTTCTTCCCATTATGATACCAGTTCTAATGTCTCTATTAACTATTCGCAAGAAGTTCCAAAGTATGAAGAAGCTCAAAAATGAATAGTTATTTGATTTATTGTTTATATTTTTTGAATAAAATTGACCTTTTAATTTTGCCTATTCTTTTGAAACTTCGAACGAAATATTGAAAAAATATTTAGTGTAGAAAGAAGGTGTGAATGTTGTTTTAGGAAGGTTATACAAATAATAATGAAGGTCTTACAGTTGATGAATGATACATGAATATGTCCACTGAGTCGATGAAACGAACCGCGTTTTAAAAAGTATTTTAATGTATGGTATGAAACATATTTTAGAAATGTTTGAAGGTGTTTCAACATTGAGCTTTCATAAAAATCTGAGAAATTTCAAAACATTTAGTTTGAAATACAAATTGTCTAGCTTATCTATTTCACAGCTCTGCCCAATAATTCCTCATTTGATGAGAATAAACTTTTCTTTATATAATACCTTTTTTTTGTTTATAGAAAATTATACAGGAAATATGAACTCATCTCATAATAAATTAGTTGAAAATAGAAAATGAATAAGTATGACGATGCCCATTATGATAAATACTTGATATTTGAATACTTAAAGGATAAATAATTTCGTAAACAAGGGAAGAATATGAAAAAAAAAACGACAATGCAAGTGCTAATCTGTAATAGGCGTGTTTTAAGTGCAGAAGTGCCATTATTAGACCTTTTTATTGAAATATTCAAAGCATAATATATTTAATGAGCTTTAATTTAAATGTTGAAATTTGATTATTTGAATCAGAGAAACTCTTGCACCGTATATTATTAAACTTAAGTTTAATGATAAACCGAGTTTAATTTGACATTTTCGCTTGTCAAATTAAACTCGGTTTATCATTAAACTTAGTTTAATAATATACGGTGCAAAACTGCCAGAGCCTAATAGACACACATACAAATCCATTATGGATGTGTATGTATATTATATATGGATGATCCATATATAATCCAGTACGCCTGCTTCTCAGATGGTCACTCTACCTCCGCTGCTCAAAACGTGTGTTTTTTGCTCCTAGTATTACAAATCATGGGTAAACAGTTTTTTTTTATTTTTCCAACTTTTAATACAAAAAAAAGTATTAACTCATCTGTGATTTATACTCATACATTAAAAAAATCAAGGATTGTCATCAGTGTCATAAATTGACTACGTTTTTTCAAAAATTGTTTCGATACATCTGGGTATCACGATGCCCAATATAATCAATGTCCAATGAAAGTTAATTTCGGAGTTCCATGGATTCCTTAAAGAAGCCTAAGAAAAGTCGGTTCGAAAATACAATAAATACTTCCACATACCGTAAATTATTAGAACCAGAATCTACAGAAGCTTCATCAGAAGAAACAAAATACAAAAAAGGAGGTTTGATATTCATTTGGCCACAAAAGCGAAAGTTTTACAGACAAAATGAATTGATTTTTTCGGCTTGGTTACTGGCTCAATTTTTTTACTGGATGCAACTTATTCAAATTATACCCACGGATAATGGTAGAATGTTTTATTTTACATAAATAACAATAATATTTGTACATGCGAATATGAAAATTATATTAACATTTATTTTTCAGTGTTGAACATACAGTGTCCGCCTTGGAACTATGAACCTCCTTTGCGTAAACCGAAAGTTAGAGATTTCATTATTGAACCTGATTGGGACTCTTAATTTTTGCGATATGTAGAGACAATGTAAAATAATAATATCTTGAAGGCAGCAACTTCTTATTCAATAATTATACCTCACTTTTAGAATTTCTAATGCAAAATACTTCCGTAATGACCGTAATATCCACGATATATACACGTGATATCGACTGTGATAGAACTAACCTGAACGAGTGTCTTTAAATAGTTCGTAAATACCGAAATTATTCGTAGTTTTGAGCTTTAAATTTTCATTTGAAATTTATTTCAGTTCAAATGTTATAGCTATTTTTGTTCTTGCCGTAAGCAACGAAATTAAGAAAAATATGCATACATTTTTCTATACTATTATTGAATAGTTCAGACATTTTTAGAACAGTAGTTATTTTTTGTTGGATATCGATGAATTATTATACAGACCTGGCTGAATAGGATAAAGAAAAACTTTTGTAATTCTATGGTTTACTCTCAACCTGCGACGTGAGGTTTGATCTTGTTTTGTGTTTTAAATTTAAAAACATGACAAATGTGTCAGTATTCTGTTGTTTAAGAGGTTGTCTGAATGGGTTTAAGTTCTCTGATAACGTACCAAATGCACCAAAAGAAAACCCCATACGACTGGATACTACATTTATGGGTATCCATATCTAACTAAGTTAACCTACTTGCCACTCTACTATGTTGTTCCAGGTTATGAGGTAGTTATAGTCAAAGGGGGCCAGAGGGTCTGTGGAGCAGGAGCGGCTTTAGGGAATGCCCCGTTAGTTCAGTCAAAATCCTACTTCGAAGCTAAAATTCAGCAAGGCGGTTCCTGGTCTGTAGGTTTAGCTACTAGACAGACTGATCTTAGCTTAACACAAGGTAATATCTATTTTGCTGAAATTTTATTTTAAGATTTCTCAGAATTAGTTTTACATTTTAATATTTATATTCTCGTAGGTGATCTAATTTAATCTTATGTAATTTAAATTTACAAGTTGAATTGTTGGCCATGAATGATTTCATTTTGTATTTTAGTTTACTCAATTTCACTTTATTGATAGTGTAATGAGTAACTTTGTCAATTTTTAAATAAAACTTATTTTCTCAATGAAATAATTGTTAAGTTGTACCTAACTACTGAGATATTAAGTGAAATATTGTTGGTTTTTTTAGGTGGAATGGATGCATTCTCATGGACGTTATGTAGTGACCACATAATAAGACATGATAAAAAAGAGTTATTCAAAATTGATACAGGGAATACAGTAAAACAAATTAATTTACAAGAAGGTGATCTAATTGGAGTTTCTTTTGATCATATCCAGCTAAAATTTTATGTGAATGGCATTGAATTGGATTATAGCATTAGTAATATTAAAGGAACCGTTTTCCCAGCTATATATGGTAAGTTGAAAATTATCTTAATTCATATACACCAGAATTTGACAATCATAATATAATAAATATATGTCACATTTACTTTTAAAAAGTATAAATACTTTTATGTGACCCAAATTTTAGTTTTTAACTTTTTATGCTTATTTGCAGTTGATGATGGGGCTATTGTAGATATAATATTGGATAATTTTATTTACCCACCACCAGCTGGATTCGAGAAAATTATGATAGAACAGTCATTACTTTAAAAAATACATTATAGCTACTTTTACTCATATAACACAATTGTATTTTTTCAATATTTATTCCTTGCACAGAGTAACTACAAATACTAAGTAAATGTTAAAAATAATTCAAAATGTATCTATATAATTAGGAGTATAAAATATTTGATGTATTATAAAACCATGACATTTCTTAATATGTTTGTTGAAATGTCTGTAAATAATGTTTTTTTAACTAGCAAAAATTTCTTTGATAATATAAATTTTATTCGGAAATTTATTTTTGAAATAAGCAATTAAGTAATGTGTTGTCTTATGATTTTTTTATTCCAATTACAATTTTGAAGAAATAAAAAAAAGCAACACTAATAATCTCATCACAATCAATGAAAAACTTCTTTTAACAATAGATTAGGCACTCTAAACAAAGAAAAAAATTATTATTTCACAAATTTCATTCAAGCACAACTCTTCACGAGTTTGTACATTCCAACATGCTATATGAAAAGTCTGAAAAGTATATATACATACATTTTTTAATGTTAGTTTTCAATACCATCTAGATTCTAGAAGGATGGTGTGATCCATGTCTGATTAAAGTTTATAAGGTTTTGTAGTTGTTCCAGTAATTGGGTATTTGGTCAGTGATGAATCAGCTCTAATCTTTATATTCCCTTTCCAAATTCAGTGTACATATGACTGTTTATTTCAGTAAAAAGTCCTCCTTATGCTCTCTGAGAATTTTTTTTAAAGTTTTAATATTTATATTGAATAAAGTCTCATGAATTATATAAAAGTTGACCATGGTCAATTCATATGACTGTTTATTTCAGTAAAAAGTCCTCCTTTAATATTTATATTGAATAAAGTCTCATGAAACATATAAAAGTTGACCATGGTCAATTTAATATACTACAAAAAGTGAACAAGGAAAATTCTTCAATAATTTAAAAAATTATCAAACAACTTTCCAAGGTAGCTGGTTATATGTATTCCTCGACAAGAATTCTACATTCTCAATCCAACAATGAATTATAGAAATACAATTATAGTACTTGAATTAACATTTTCAAATACCCATTTATCATATTTAATTACATCTATTGAAATGAAATAATCATATTTCCTATGTAGAGTTCATTATGACTGATAGTTTTTAAGTTTGAAAATTTGGCAAGACTGTTATGATGTTTAAAAACGTTCTGATTGTAGTTTCAAATATTTGTGTGTGTTTCAATACATTATTTTTATTTCAAGAATCTTGTGATGATGAATGTGCTGAATTATTTTTACATAAATTTTTTTTTAACAGAAATAGATATTTTTTTGTACATATTTATCGCAATAAAATTTGTGAAATGAAGCCATTTCAATGTTTCCTTTCTATAACAGTGATCTTACTTCATAAAAAACAGGATTTTGGTAGAACTTTCAAAGAACTGATAATAGTTTATTAAATCAAATCTATACTGCTGATGTTTCAGCGTTTAAAGAATATGATGCTGACTACTTAATAGGCCAAGCTACAGAGATTTAGAGTGAGCATTTTGTGCAAAAAGTGTTAGAAGTGTTTATGCAAAAAATCGCGTTTTTTGCTTATAAAATTGAAACTATCAGAGTAATCGTGATAGACTTATTGTAGAAAATGAAAAGACGGAAAAAATGAGAGGTCGGACGACTCGATCAGACCCTCAGTCTAAGGGAAAATTGGAAAAAACCGGCCAAAATGCAGTTTTTTCAAAAATGTCAATGTAAGAATTCTCGCCTGATCATAAACTGAAACTTTTCTTTGAAATTTAGTCGATTGAATTTCTATATAAATGATTTATTAATTATTGTTTAAATTTTTTGAAATGCTTTCATTATGGATTTTATAAGTATTATTTTTTATATTTAGGAAATAATTTTTTTTTTGCTAACCAATGTACGGGCGATATTGCCTCCTATAGGTCATTTTTTGGTAAAAGGAAATTTTTGATAGAAATAAAAAACATCACTTATTAAAAACTATATTTCGTGTAGATGATATACATGCATCTAATGTTATAATTAACAACAAAATTTCAAAATATATAAAACCAATATAATACTAATGTAAAAGTTTACAAAAGGATATGTTCAACCTTGAGGCGTCTTTTGGATACTTTAGAAAAAACACCTAAATTTTCATTCAGCAGAATACAAGAAGACTTTAAGGTAAATCTCTAATTCTCAATAAGTTTCGTAGAAACCCTGTATATTTTATTATGAATAAAAATCGATATAGAACCACTTGATTAATACATTTACGTTATCTCCAAATATGAAAATATTGCAATAGTCACTTTCATTAGAAGAAAATGATTATCAAACTAGCAGAAAAATAATATAACAATACTTTTGAAAGAAAAATAGACATTGGTTGCTAGTAACATGTTCATTCTCCTTGATATTATTTATTATAAAAGGAAATATTAAGGAGTGCAAATAGTTATTACAATTTGTAAAATAAATTTTGTAATTTACCAGGCTTCAAGATTGGAAGGGTAGCAAGAAGTTCAATAGTTGCATGGTTATCATATGAAGGTAAATAATATCAGAATCTATTCAAATAAATAAAGATAATTATTGTTAATGACTATGACCAACAATAGTCATAATCAAATCAGGGTTGCTTTTTTCTGTGTATTTGATATCGCGATTTGAGACAAATTTTCCAATAAATCGGAATGAAAGATTTATCAATAAAATCTCTCCAAAACAGGATACTTCTATTAAAATATAACAGAAAATGAATCATAGTTCAGTTTCATTCCTTGTGGTCCAACATTAATTAATATTTATTAGTATTCTGGATGTCTAAAGAAAATATTAATTAAAATTACCTCAAGTCCAATTTTGATAGCAACGTATCGTATTTGAAAAAAAAGTTCAAATGAATCAGCAACCCTGTGAAAAATATTTATAACTGCTCTAAAACGAACAACAAGTCTTTGGTAGTTTATGAAAAAAAGAGTTAATTATTGTCAACAATAAGAAATCAGACAAGAAAACAAAAAATATATCTCCAGATATACCGTTAGAAATAAGAAGTAACTTCAAGATAATGTGTTATTAGATTTGTTCATAAGGTTAAAATCTGCATGAGAAAACAATGGCACGTCAGAATGAAAGAAATGAAATTTAGTATATAAAATAACTATATATGAACGAAAAGCTAAATGATTTGAATAATAAAATATATACAAATAACTAATAAACATAAGAAATTTCTTTGTCTCTTTACTGTAAAATTAAAGCTAACATGCAATACAAACCAAACTGCTGTTATAATACACTTGAGCAGAATTGTATAAATAACTCTAAAAACTAAATTTTTGGATTTAAAAAATTGAAAGTATCTTCAAAATTATATAATAGCTGCCATGTAAAATTGTAATTTAACCTATATTGCATTCTGAACGTAAAAATCAGTTTTACTACCACTACATTCAAAATTAACTTTCAGAAATCAACAATTTATTTCATGTATTTGAGCTTTAAATTAGATTATGATATTGATCTCTATTTAACTATAAAACTTACAAATAAGAGATATCTTTTGATTAAATGGTTTTGTGAATAAAAAAAGAGTTTCTTATACTAACCCTCTAATGCAGAGTTAATATTCAATACGTTGAAAATTTTCAAGCCACTACAGTGAATGAAATAACACAAATATATTGAGTACTATATTAATAACAATTCCGAATTATTGCACATGCAAAAAGCACCTGACAACTTCATCAGGAATTATTATTATAAAAAATACTAATTTTAAATCAATAGATAACGTGAAAAAATTATGCCTTGCTCAATATACGATAATTTTTCATCTAATAAATATTGAAAGCTTTCAAATTAAAGAATAGATGGCAGGAAATTCAGTTTCGAATATACATAACACCACAACATATATTTCCTAAAATTAAGTTTGATCAATTGATATTAGAAAAAATATAGTTTAATA
The DNA here is from genome assembly GCA_030704885.1 of Cynegetis impunctata. Taxonomy (NCBI): domain Eukaryota; kingdom Metazoa; phylum Arthropoda; class Insecta; order Coleoptera; family Coccinellidae; genus Cynegetis; species Cynegetis impunctata. The sequence continues at coordinate 1,276,062 of JARQZK010001452.1, read as the reverse complement.
TGGATGATTGAAGAATAAATATTTCAGTATAATATTAATATAATATTATGCTGTATACCAAAAGCAGGATGAAAACTGAAAAAGAATTCAGGAATTTGGATCAATTTCAAGTAAACTACTAAATTCATAGATTTGTACCGGGAGTCTGATTAAGAGAGGCACGCGGCTGTATCTCACAAACTATTTGTCGTAGAGACTTACGGTAAAAAATTTTATAACCAAAGTGGCCAACAGAAAATCCTGGAAATTATTTTCAGGTTTCTAAGATGGCCGCCAGGGGGCGTAACCGCCATCTGAAACTTTTAAAGTGATTTTTTTTCTGAAATTCATCTAGTGAATAATGAATATACCAAAAAAATATTTTTTGTTTAAAGCTGAGCTTTATTCGAGATATTTTATTTGACACTTTTTGACGCATCTATTGAAATGAAGTGGTGGGGGGTGATTCAATGTTTTTTTGAATACACAGCTGTAACTCTCGAACGACTGAACGGATTTCAACAATGTTAATCTCGTTGGGAAAAGCATTTATTGCTTCATCGAGAACATTTTATCTGTGATCTGTCAAATTTTTAGTTATGCTGGTAGAGAGCGTTTTTTGATATAATAACAGAAAATTGCTAATTTCTCTAAAAAATTAAATGCAATAACATAAATTTTTTTCCTTAAAAATGTATTATGATGATGCCAAAATAGGCTAGTGAAAACCGTATCTCGATATCTTATTCCTAGCCTAAAATATCGAAGAAAGAAAATTTAGTTATCATATGATTCAAAAAGACGCCATCACACCGGTATTTATTTTCATTTATCTATATTTTTCCAAGAATCAATGATGAAATTTCATCATTCAATAATTATCATATAGGTACTAGTATTCTTAGTTCAAAAAAATTTTATAAAATCGTTTAGGGGCATAATAATCAATAAATATAATTTGTGAAAGTGCAAGAAGGTAGTCAGAATAAAAAGAGAAGGCCATGAAGGAAAAATAAATGCCTAAAATCAACTTGTCAACAAATATTAAAAATGAACTTATAATGGCAGTGTAATAAGTTTTTGTGGCACGCACAAGTAAGGACTGAAAACTATTGAAATGCATTTACGAACAATGAAGATGTTGATATGTTTGCGGTATATTTTGAAAGTTTTCAAAATGCGGCAATGACACAAAGATTATATAGAACTCGATTTCCAAATTTGCGAGAATTTGTTGGGCATATTTGAAGAAAATAGAGAATTTTCATCTGAAATTTATAGGGTCGAAGCTGTCAGTATTACGCAAATTTCGAGCACTGTGCCAATGCGACATTTTGAAGAATTTCAAAATATACCGTCAGTGATATCAACAGCTTCATTGTTTGTAAAATGTATTTCAATCTTTTTCAATCCTTACTTCTGTGTGCCACAAAAACTTATTAAACTGCCACTATATGTATAATTTTAGTATTTGTTGACAAGTTGATTTTAGGCATATGATTTTCCTCCATGGCTTGCTCTTCATATACTGACTACATTGCACTTGCATATTATTACATTGGTTATTATGCTCCCACTCGATTTTTTTTTGAAGTTTTTGAAATAAGAATGTTATTTTTTGAAAATCTTGTAAATATTAAATTTCATCATTGATTCTTGGAAAAAATACAGATAAATGAAAATAAATACCGGTGTAATGGCGTCTTTTTGAATCATATGATAACTAAATTTTCTTTCTTCGATATTTTAGGCTAGGAATAGGGTATCGAGATACGGTTTCCACTAGCCTATTTTGGCATCATCACAATACATTTTTAAGGAAAAAAAGTTATGTTATTGCATTTAGTTTTTTAGAGAAATTAGCAATTTTCTGTTATTATATCAAAAAACGCTCTCTACCGGCATAACTAAAAATTTGACAGACCACAGATAAAATGTTTTCGATAAAGCAATAAATGCTTTTCCCAACAAGATCAACCTTGTTGAAATCCGTTCAGTCGTTCAGGAGTTACAGCTGTTTATTAAAAAAAAACATTGAATCAACCCCCACCACTTCATTTCGATAGATACGTCAAAAAGTGTCAAATAAAAATGACTCGAAAGAAGCTCAGCTTTAAACAGAAAATATTTTTTTGGTATATTCGCTAGATGAGTTTCAGAAAAAAATCACTTTAAAAGTTTCAGATGGCGGTTACGCCCCCTGGCGGCCATCTTAGAAACCTGAAAATAATTTCCAGGAATTCGATGGACGATGAATCAACTCTGTGGTAGTTCATATTTATATTAAAAATTAAATAATAAGAAAACAACTTGTCTAAAAACCACAAAATGAAAATAACTTTTTATTCAACTAGTTTCGCCTGTTACAGCATTATCAGTCTTGATAATGCTGTAACAGGCGAAACTAGTCGAATAAAAAGTTATTTTCATTTTGTGGTTTTTAGACAAGTTGTTTTCTTATTATTTAATTTTTAATATAATTTCCAGGATTTTCTGTTGGCCACTTTGGTTATAAAATTTTTCACCGTAAGTCTCTACGACGTATAGTTTGTGAGATACAGTCACGCGACTCTCTTAATCAGACACCCGGTACATAAAATGAGATTTCTCCATGTGGAGTAAGAGAAGAAGGATATGATATCACAAATATGGGGATTATTCAATTTTTTTCATAATCATAATCCGATAACTTATCCCAGTCAAACTCTGTACCTCCACTTTTGATCCTCAATTCTCCCATGTGTTCGAACCTAGTTTCAAAATCAATGTCCCTTGCCTTCAGTCTCTCAAATCTTTGCATTAAAAGTTTTTTAGCAAATTTATACAGTTCTATATCCAAGTTATTCAAGGTGGCTATTTTAGCAGCCTCAGTTGGAGTTAAAAAAGAAATCGCAGTACTAGACACAGTTGAATTATTCTGTTCAAATGGTATAGCAAAACGAAGGTTGAAGGTTTCTTCGAAGATATATTGTGAAATTTTTTGATACTCGGTGAGACCAAAAAATGCCATTGCTTGCAAATTTCGTTTAGCGCTAGCCAGCATGATGCGATCACGGTCAACTGCTGACATATGTTTTTTGTTATAACAACCAACTAAGGATAAATCTGCAAGCATTCTGGTTTGCCTATTTACTGCCAGATTAGATTCACAGTCTATAAATTCATCTATTTCTACTCCTTCCCAACTTTCACCCTCATAGCATGGTGGAATTTCGTCTTCAGTAGCTGGTCTACCATTACAAGTATGCTGAGAGCCTGTTGAGGGAAAAACAAGTTACTGATTTTTATTCTTTTTTTTAATTCCAAAAAATATCTTAAAACTCATAAAATTAAAATGTAGTTCTACACAACTGAATTAAAAATTATTATTTCATCACTAATGAACATTTTGAATAGTATAACTAATATTTCAACCAACTGAATAAAGATATTAGATTCTTACACAAAAATCATATTTTTTTCTGGATTTTGAAGAGCAAAAATAATATTTACTTGTGTGAATAATACTTTACCCTTCCAAGTAGCTCCTCGCTGAACATGTCTGAACTCAGATAAATATCGTGATATAGGTTCTCTAAGGAGAGTTATGTAAAAATACCGTCTTTTCACTTGGACAGCTTCAATTTCATCCAATTTTCCATCTACACAATTTGTTAATTCCGTCCAATCTGCATGTAAGCCACATTTCCAACCTGTAGTATATCGGCTGAAAAGCCAACTCTGATTGGAATGTGGCCTGAAGCAATAACATCTCTTTCGTGTGACAGGACAAGTACATGGTCTTTTCAAGTCCAAGTCATGAACTAAATGTTTTCCAAAAGAAGTTCCACCTACAATTATGTATTAAATGAAGAATTTAATTTTTTATCGTCATGACATCTATAGTACCTGTTTTTTGCATATGGAGAAACACCATCACATCATGGGAATCCATATCGAATATAAAATCATCATTGAGCATATCTTCATAACTAAGACCAGTTGTGGTGCTATAAATTTGAGATAAAGGTTTACCAAAACTATCTTCTATTGATATGGGTAATTCTCGAGAACTTAGTGCACACACCTGCATGGAAAAAAATTAATTATGAAGAATTATAGATCAAGTTAAAAGTAGTGTCATTAGAGAAACATCCTGTTGAATTATCATATAATATAAATCAATTTCTCAGTAGTAAAAAGTACAAAAACACCACATAAATTACAAGTCTTGAGAAATGAAAATCGCAAACAAGAACCATGTTCAATTACCTTATCTGGACAAAAATAGCCAAATCCCAGAATTCCAAATACAGCTAAAAGTAAACAGAAAAATGATATTCTTTTTAGCCTGGAAGATTTATGTTCCATTTGTTTTATTTCGTAAACACCATTAGGAAGGATAAGTGCGATATCACTATCAATACACTGTACTGATACGCTCCTTAAATTCTTCATTATTCAATTCATTTTCATTGTAGAAAATCTTTAAATAAGGAATAAAAAAATCAAAATATAAAAAAAAATTTCTTCATTTTCACTTCTCTGTTCATAATAGAATGAATTATATACTGAATGTAGACTTACATAGAATATATAAATGTCACAGAAAATAAAAATTTAACAACGTAGCTACTAGAGTAATATGTGAATGTGAACTAAATATCTCAAACATTTTTTAAAGGTATAACGGTTTAGTTTTGGATATCCACATCTACTTTACTGTAATTGTAATATATATTTTAAAGTGAGATATCTATCACGTTTCAGTGAATAAAGCTAAAGTGATGGAAAATGCATCCGATGAGAATAATTACAAGCAGCTGTAAATCCCTGGAACTTTGAACTATTTTTCTAGCTGTCGCTGTCATCATGATCGAGAATGTCATTATATTTCTTGAATTATGGTGAGATTGTGAGTGAGATTCCAATAATCTCAGCTTGAGTCTTAAGTTCTTGAGTAGGAAATAAAATTAAGTTATATTATTCAGATTGATTAATAGTGCATTGTAGTACCCTTTTGAAATCGTTTGTTTGAAATTTATGCCATGTGTTCCTGATAATTGTGGATTAGATATTTGTTAGCCTTTGCGATGAACGGTTTCAGACTTTTGAAGTTTCATCCCTTACGAACTCAGTTTCGAGAATATGCTTTCAAGAGTGACCTTAAAATAAAGTGGGTCAGACCAGAGAAAATACCTTGTTACAAACCTGAGAAATCTGGAGACTTGGAGAGCTTTCCAGAAATAGATAAAACACAATATCAGGATGCCTTTAAGAACTGTAAAGAACTTGAAACTGCAAATGATTTAGTTAAAAAGTTATTTACATTGGAGTTTGCACCTAGAAATGCAACAGTTGCACATTATATCAACAAAACTTCTGATAAAGTTAGAAGGCATGCAAATGATTATGGATCACATGAAGCAACTATTGCAGCATGGACTGGAATTATTAGAGCTATGCAAGAAACTATGGAGCGATTTCCACGAAACAAGAGGTTCAAGGTACAACTAAAAGAACTAATTGATAGAAGGAAAAAGTTTTTAAAATATTTACGACGTTGGGATTATAAACGATTTGAGTGGCTACTTGAAACACTCAACCTAAAGTATATACCTATGCCTTTAGATGTTCACTGGATAACAAGGAAAGGATCGTTGACAAAATTAACCGATGAATATTGTGATGGAGTGAGAAAAGACAAATTAGAAAAATTAAAACTTCATCTTCAAGCTGAACAACCAGCTTTCTTGGAAGAGAAAATACGAATTCTAGAATTCATCCACAATGAACAAAAATCGTGTAATGTGGAAGTTACAGTACATCAAGAGGAAATAGATAAAGTGAAACAACAGTTGGAAGACTTGAGACAACAAAATAAACAGAAAGAGCAAGAAGAAATTTAATATACCTATTGTAAAATCAGAATTACTTGAATAAATGTTTTTGTTTATCCAAATTGTGAATTTTTCTCATTTCAAAATAAATTGATACAGTTTGGTACAAATTTTCAATATTAGATTACCTATAACTATCTAATGCATAAAGTAATCTTTCTTTTTCCATGGAAGGTATTCATTCATTAAAACATAAAAAACCTATATAATTTCCGTTTTGAAAGTAATTTTGGTTATTGATGTTTTTTTTTCTGGTTGGCAGTAATATCAGCTAGAGACCCTTGATAATTTCTGAAGCATTCAAAGTCATATATCAGGGAAATTCACATGTTATCTAGGGTTTTTTTGGCTGAACTGTTAATTACGCACCGCATATTATCCCTACCTCAACATATTCAATACAAGTTTCTCGTTTCAACTAAATGCCTACACACTCTATCTTTATCTATTCGGTGTAAGACGAAACTAGTGGCGCTATTGTTGTACGTTAAAGGATAGGTGGTTAGTATTACGATTCGTTGATATAAGAAAGCGTCTAATATTAACAATTATATGTATTACAAGAGGAAATGGTAAATTAGTCTCAATAAATTGGATTTTTGAAATATCTGCTTCGAAAATATAAGCAAATTTTTTTTATAGGTTATAGAAAATTTCTTTCTTCTCATGGAATGAAAATGCACAAAGTAACCACCTGATATTCTAGCATAACGGCGCTGTCGGCATGTAGATAAGATTATTAATTCTAATCTAACGAGTGAGGTGAGGTATATACTAACAGTAACAGTTGTGATGTGTTGAGTTTGCGCCAGAAATGATACGTTGATTCTAGAGGTATGATAGTTTTCTGACTAAACAACTCAAAGGTAAGTATTATTTTACAAAATTAGAGTACAAGTATTGTTTAGGGTATTTGTTTTCAGCATGTCCTCTAATACAGATATGAACACTCCGTGTGATGACAATTTGCAAGAAGTATTTCCTGCGTGTGAAGATGAACCTATGCTTATTGTTCACCTTCCCCAAGAACGGTTGCATGTGACTGCAGATGCTGACTTGATAACAGACAAGCAAGATGACACGAAAACAATTGATTCTCCTGATAATGACATAATTGAAGGTGAACAACTGAACACAAAAAGAAGTCGTGAGTTGAAGCAATTGTTAGCACTTTCAAAAGAAGCAAACCTGGATACAAACATATCCTACAAGAGAAAGAGTATAGATACTTTCAAGTTGAAGGAATTGACATCTATGTCTCCAAAGTCTAGTGTGGAAAATGACGTCTTCAAGAAAGTTAAAACCTCAGACAAAGCTGATAAGTTTCCTATAACAGCAGAGAGCGAATTGGAAGGAATAACTAGAGACAGTAGTGGTGTGATAGTTCAAGTTTCTGACAAAATAAAAAAAGAAGAACCAAAGGTAAAAGATGGAGGTGGTGGTGAAGAAAGAAAAAATATCAAGGATATTAAAACATTCAAGGTAATTTAGAATTCCTCTACTGTGTTTCTCTGAGAAAAAAAATTGAATCAACCAAATGAACATTTCTCATTTGGAAATATTGCAGGCAGAGTTTTTGTTTATTATTGGTTAACATTACATTTTAACAGTTTAATGTAATTCAGTATATTTTTATTTGTTTCAATAAGAAGCTTACTCTTTTTGTACAGGGTTATTTATAAGATATTGAGATGCTTCCATTCTCTTCTATTCTATATTTGTTGATATATATATATATATATATATATATATATATATATATATATATATATATATATATATATATATATTATTATAAAAAAAAAAAATATATATATATATATATATATATATATATATATTTTTATAATTAAATTAATTATTTAAAATTCGGCTAATCACTCCTGCTAAAGAGAAAGTGAAAGATTAAGTAACTCATGAATTTTTTTTTATGCTAGATAGAACATATTTGGGGTTTATTTTCATCTGCAAGTTTGAGTAGACATTTACAATTCAATAAATAACTCTGACTCTAGCAAATAACACTTAAAAATATATCTGCTGACAATTATATGATATATAAATAAATATGCTCAGGTTATCAGTTTTCATTAGAAATGATCCCAAGTATGAGAATAATTGATAAAATATTAGTTTATTGAAATATTGCTTATAATTATATTGGTTCACAATCTTATTGTATACTGTATATTTTTTGTTAGCCCAATAAGGATCTATTTTGTTGGAGATGCCATCGAGAAGGGGTTAATATTTGTTGTGAAACCTGCTCAAGATCTTATCACCAAAAATGCCTGAAGCAAACAATTTCAGACATCAATAATTGGCCTTGTCCTGAATGTGTTGCTATTTTGAAAGCAGAAAGTACACAAACAAGGTAGTGTTTCACATATATTTCAAATTTTACTTTCGATGAATAAGTCACAATCAATTAATTATTGCTATGTAATTTTTACTGTATTTCAGGTCACCTGCAATGAAAGGAATGACTCTAGAACATCTGTGTAGTCTTTTAAAATTTGCTGTTAAGAGAATGATTGAGTGTAATGGGGTAAATAGTTTTTTGTTGAATAAGATATATGAAATTATAAATTGAATATTTTGTAATTACATAGACAACTATCATACAGAATTCTAATTATAATTTTTTGGCCACTCTTTCAGTCTGAACCATTTTTACACCCTGTGAATGATAAAGACTTCCCTGAATATAAAAACTTCATAATTCAGCCAATGAATCTCACATTGCTTGAGAAAAACATTAAGGAAAACTTATATGGCAGCACCCAAGCGTTTGAGGCAGATGCAAAATGGATTTTACATAATAGTATTATATTCAATTCTTGTAAGTATTAATGAATTCTCTAATTATTCTGGTTTAAATATCATTCTTTTTCAGATCAATCTAAGCTTACAAGTTCTGCTAAAACTATTATCAAAATTTGCAAGCAAGAAATGGCGGAAATTGAAAATTGCCCATCTTGCTATCTGAACGCAAACACAAAAAAATCGACATGGTTCGTTGAGGTCTGTCCAAAGCCACATATTCTAGTTTGGGCCAAATTGAAAGGTATGTTGATTGTTTCACAATTGAACTTTCACGTGATAAAATGATACTGTATCTTTAGATTTTTCATTTGGTGAAGTGGGTTGCAAATAATTCACGGATAAAATTATCGTCGTGGTATTCAGTATGAAAATTTATCTTTTAGGATTTCCCTTCTGGCCAGCTAAAGCAATGTGTACGAATTCTTCCGGTATGGTGGACGTACGATTTTTTGGTGCACACGACAGAGCCTGGGTACCCTCGAAGGAGTGCTTTTTGTACTCTCGACGGGATCCCAACTCGAACAAGCAGAAGAGGAACGACATAATCGAATGTATGAGGGTAAGATAATCGATAAAATCACGTTGTTCTGTGTACTGACGATATCCGACCGCTTTCACAGGAGGTAGAAGTTTACATCTCTAATATAAAAGCGCTCTACGGGGAATTCAACTATGCTCCATTCAAGCTTCCTTATGATCCAGATAACGAACTAAGGCAACTCCTCTTGTTCATACCTCGGTATAAGCCAAACGCCCCACCTCCAAGGAGAAGAGGTAAACCGACGGTGAGAAAAGAGGAAGACGCGGCAATAGATGCTACCGTTGCATCCTTTTCTAAAGAGGATCAGAAGGAATGTATGGAAGGTATGTATAAATGATGCGGAGGATGTTTAAAAATATATTTGCCAAATAAATATATATATATATATATATACATATATATATATATATATATATATATATATATATATATATATATATATATATACATATATATATATATATATATATATATATATATATATATATATATAATATATATATATATATATATATATATATATATATATATATATATATATATATATATATATATATATATATATATATATATATATATATATATATATATATATATATATATATATATATATATATATATATATATATATATATATATATATATATATATATATATATATATATATATATATATATATATATATATATATATATATATATATATATATACAGGGCTATTCAAATTCGAGTATATGCATGGGGATTTCGATAACGGTAAGAGATAGAGGGATGGTTAAATGGGGGCAAAGTTGCATATTTCAGAGGTCAGTTATATGGATAAAAAAATCTGATCTAGCTCCTCTAGTTCTGGAGTTATATAGGAAAATTCGAAAATTTCTAAATCCTTTTTTTGCCTATATCTTTTTATTTAATGAATTGTTTTCAAAACAATTTTCACTTTGCCATTGCCACTTTTTCTAAGCTATCTAAATATCTGAATAAAAATTATATACAGGGTGTCGTATAAATTGGGCCACCCTCAACTTTCAATTTTCAAATACGGACCTGTATTTTTTATTGCATTTTTTTGAATGCCAAGAGTCATGTTTTATATTGACGTAGTATTTTCATCTGAATTACAGAGTGTTCTGGAAATATTGAACTATTACCAGTAAAATCTCAACATTTTTTTAAAATTGCAGCTCTAATTAAATTTTTAGGATTTGGAAGATAATCAACATCATTCGACGAAAAATGTCTTTTTCAAGAATTCATCCACATTTCACTTCACGTAACCCATGATCAATGTACGAAAATGCGAAATTCTTCCTAGTACGTTTATGTGCATATAATCATTGCCCAAACAAAAAAATGTTCGACTGGCAATCTTCATATTACAGACGCCAATTTGCAAATATTTCATTGTTAATTACTTTCCGAACTATCTACATTTTCAGCTAATTTATGGGCATTCTGTTGCTATATACAACAATTATGATTAAACTATTTGAATTCTCATAGTATGCTTTGGAAAATAAATATTTAGTTCATCTCACTTGTCATTATTTTGACATTTTCTTGGAAATTATCGTTGGTATTCAATGAAAAATCTGTTCGTACTGAAAATGGGTTTCCCCATAGAGCAGAAAAGAGATATGATTAACGTTTTCTACAGAAATAGTAGGAGCATTCATCTTTCCGCTTGACTTTTTTTATGAGGTACACTAAAAAATAGAATATATCAAAAGGAAATTGAAAATATAGAAGATTTAAGAATTAAAATCATGAACGCTTTGGCATCACTACGCCGAAGAGATATTTCCAGAGCGAATAATAACTCAAAAAACGACTCTGTAAATGTCTGGAACGAGAAGATCGTCAATTCAAACATTTATTTCGATTATGATAACTTATAATGACTTATTTCAATTCTAGATAATAACTAAACATGTTCTTATGCGATAAGTTATAAAATATGAAAACCTATATGATCAAATACAATGTTATGTTTGTGACAGATTATGTTTGTGAGTTCTCAGCAGAATACATACAACAGATCTTCCTCATACCTACTGAGGTTAATTAGAGTTGTTTATGGAATTAAAAATGATGATATATCACTAGTATTAGTTCAGTATTCACAATCCACTTTATGATTTATATAAAAATAAAACGCCAATATGAAACATAATTATATAGGTAGTTCGAAAAGTAACAATGAAATATTTCCAAATTGGTGTCGAGTATGAAGATTGCCATTGGAAGATTATTTTGTTTGGTCATTGATATATGCACATACATGTACGTACTGGGAAGAATTTCACATTTTCGTATATTGATCATGGGTTGCGTGAACTGAAATGTGGATGAATTCTCGAAGAAGACATTTTTCGTCGAATAATGTTGATTATCTTCCACATCCTAGGCATTTTATACCTTATTCTATGATATTTATTTAATTAGAGCTGGAATTTTAAAAAAATGTAGAAATTTTACTGGTAATAGTTCAATATTTTCAGAACACTCTGTAATTCAGATGAAAATACTACGTCAATATAAAACATGACTCTTGGCATTTAGAAAAATGCAATAAAAAATACAGGTCCGTATTTGAAAATTGAAAGTTGAGGGTGGCCCAATTTATACGACACCCTGTATATAATTTTTATTCAGATATTTAGATAGCTTAGAAAAAGTGGCAATGGCAAAGTGACAATTGTTTTGAAAACAATTCATTAAATAAAAAGATATAGGCAAAAAAAGGATTTAGAAATTTTCGAATTTTCCTATATAACTCCAGAACTAGAGGAGCTAGATCAGATTTTTTTTATCCATATAACTGACCTCTGAAATATGCTACTTTGCCCCCATTTAACCATCCCTCTATCTCTTACCGTTATCGAAATCCCCATGCATATACTCGAATTTGAATAGCCCTGTATATATATATATATATATATATATATATATATATATATATATATATATATATATATATATATATATATATATATATATATATATATATATAGAATAGAATAGAAATTCATTCACTATTAATAATTACATAGTAAACCAACACATGATAATAATAATATTTATTTCAAATAAAATATACAATGAGTCACTATAATCTTTGAACTGAAATATAGTATAAAAAAAAATTAACTAATTTATGAAAAAATTTTGCTATTTAGATGTTATTTCCTCTCGAATTTCCAACCCGTATAAAAAATTTCTTGCATATTGTATGGGTTCTATATCAAGCAATATCTTGTATATTTTCTTTTTATAGATATTCAAACTGAATTCACTGTTTATCATTTCTGGCATTGTGTTGAAATATTTTTTGGATTTATATTTGGGACCTTTTTCTGTATATATTGAAAATAAAAATTCATTGGCGCTAAACAGACGCAGCGTGTATGATAAAGATAATACATGCATTGGAAAATTCTTTTAACTAGACAGTCTGTTTTGTTCTGCAACAAATGAAACATACTTTATAGTGTTTCCATCGTGCCGGCGTCGAATGTCCTATATTTAAATATAAGAAATTTTGATTGTTACGGTTGGTTTTAATCCTGGTTTTAATTTATGTATTTTCATTTTTTAATGATCTTTAACAATTATTTAAAGACAGCGATTCAGCGGGTGAAAGTTAATGTGTATAGATATATATATATATATATATATATATATATATATATATATATATATATATATATATATATATATATATATATATATATATATATATATATATATATATATACATATATATGAGAAACTTGGTTCACGGAATGAACCGCGTAAAAGATTTGGAAAATCTAGACGTTTCGGCTCCTTTTGCGAAGCCATCTTCAGGAGAATTAGAAGGGGAATAATTCAGAAATGATTCAAGAAGTGGAGCAACGAGTCTCCGCCATGGGGCCAGATCGCAAAGACATCGTCTACATAACGTAGCCAGCATGATGGTTTAAGGTCGAATGACGAGAGAGCTTGGGTTTCGAAATGTTCCATGAAAATGTTGGCTATGACGGGGGAGAGAGGGGATCCCATTGGGGCTCCCTCAATTTGTCTGAAAAAATTGCCTTGAAAGATGAAGTAAGTGTTGGCCATGCAGTGTTTGATCAGGGATAGGTTGTCTGGGGATATTTGATGTTTCTTGTCTAGGATGGAAAGTGTTTCTTCAATGGGGATATTTGTAAATAAGGAGACAATATCAAAACTAACAAGGAGGATCCCCTCTCTCCCCCGTCATAGCCAACATTTTCATGGAACATTTCGAAATCCAAGCTCTCTCGTCATTCGACCTTAAACCATCATGCAGGCTACGTTATGTAGACGATGTCTTTGCGATCTGGCCCCATGGCGGAGACTCGTTGCTCCACTTCTTGAATCATTTGAATGGCATACATCCAAGTATCCAATTCACAATGGAAGTGGAAAACGATGGGTCTCTACCATTCCTCGATGTCATGGTCAAAAAACCTCCATCCCAAGGCTTCTCCTATTCAGTTTATCGTAAACCCACCCATACAAACCGTTATCTGAACGCCCAGTCTCACCACCATCCTTCTCAACTTAACTCTGTAGTTAATACCCTAATCTACCGCTCCATTCGACTATCTGACGACGAACACCGTAAATCAGAACTCAATACTCTAAAACATATATTATTACAGAACGGTTACAACACATATCAAATCAACAAGAACATAGCAAACACATCACCCCACCTCTTCCTCCTTCCAATCCCACTGAACAAGAATCTACACCTAAATTATTTCTTCCTTACATCAAAGGAGTAACAGATAAGATTGCAAGATCTCTCAAAAACACAAACATCAAAACAATATTCACCACTCAACAAAAACTCTCCCATCTGGTCAGATCCGTCAAGGATAAAATTCCTAACGAAAATCACGGTGTTTATGAGATTCCCTGTTCCAATTGTCTTCGTTCTTATATAGGACAAACGAACCGACGAATTCAGGTCCGTCCCAAAGAACATTCACTTTCAGTAAGACACTCAGATATCACCAACGCCCTTTCCCAACATCACACCCAAACAGGCCACATTATCGATTTCCCTAGTACAAGAACTATTGCTCCCGTCCGATCTTTCAAAGCCCGAATTTTCCGTGAAGCTGTAGAAATAGAAAAACGTCCAAATTGTTTGAACACCAGAGATGACAGTCACAGACTTCCATCAGCATGGAAACCACTTCTCAGTGGTCGCCATGTCACACCCAATCAGAGTGCATGCCGCACTGATGAGCGTGAGTACCCGTCCCCCTCCCCTATAAATACGGCCACGCGACGATCGGCCCGTCAGTTGACTCTGAAGAGTAGGCAGGTTGAGACTTCAGAGTTGACAGGAAGCAGTACGGTTAGTGGAGTAGGCAGGTTGAGACCACGCAGTCGTATTGTTTCCGATTCCTCCTAATTCGAATCGTGGAGTAGGCAGATTGAGGCCACGATTCTGAATTATTCCCCTTCTAATTCTCCTGAAGATGGCTTCGCAAAAGGAGCCGAAACGTCGAGATTTTCCAAATCTTTTACGCGGTTCATTCCGCGAACCAAGTTTTTCAAATACTTCCGACCGCGGAAATCTTTTTGAACACATATATATATATATATATATATATATATATATATATATATATATATATATATATATATATATATATATATTTAAATATATATATATATTTATATTATATATATATATATATATATATATATATATATATATATATATATATATATAATGTTAATGTTTGTATTTATATGTCTGTAATAGTTTGTTTTTTAATTCCTATATATTTTTTGACAATAATCTGTATTATGATAATTGTATTTTGACAAGTTCAATATCCTTATGGAATAAATCTTTCTATCTATCCATCTATATATATATATATATATATATATATATATATATATATATATATATATATATATATATATATATATATATATATATATATATATATATATATATATATATATAGATGGATAGATAGAAAGATTTATTCCATAAGGATATTGAACTTGTCAAAATACAATTATCATAATACAGATTATTGTCAAAAAATATATAGGAATTAAAAAACAAACTATTACAGACATATAAATACAAACATTAACAAAATATCACAGTCATTTACATTGTTAAAATATTGTCCTCAAAATATTCATTAAGGGCATAATATGCTCTGGAGACCAGGAATACTTTTAGTCGTTTTTTGAATTGGTTTAATGGTAAGTCTCGTATTGCTTGAGGAAGATGGTTCCAAATCTTCTTAATCGAGAATTCGACATTTTTTTGTATATACTGATATTTGTTGGAGGACGGCTGAAGGTTGTTTTTATGCCTAGTATTATAATTGTGTTTCGCTATACTTTCCGAGAATAAATCATAATTTTTTTTATAAACATTGAAGACTCTAAAATATATAGGCTTATGGCGGTCAGTATTTTTTTTGTATGAAAACCGGTTTGCAGCTCTCTCTCATTCGCAATCCACACATACTTCTCAGGCATCTTTATTGTAGTATTAGTACCCTTTGCATACACGACGTATTTCCCCAGAAAACAATTCCATAAGATATCTTTGACTGTACAAAGGCGTGAAATGCCAACATAGCAACATCCATGTTTGTATTCTATAACACTAATATTTTACTGATAGGGTATGGAACAGATGAGGACACCGCTGAAAATAATTCTATGGATACAAGTGGGCGATCGGCGATGCTACAAGAAAATTCGAAATCTGTACAGAGTAAAGATGAACTTGATGAAGAAGAATCTGAAGAATCGGATAGTGAGGATATAAGTGAAGAAGAAGAAGACAACATTGAGGCTGAAATAGATGATGATACTCAAGTTTCTAGCAATGCGTCGTTTGATAAAGTTCTGCGGGGAAATGCCAGAACTAGAGGAACTGTCAGCTATACACCAGGTAGGACAAGACAAGTTTTTAGCCAGAAAATGTTTCTTTGTTGAATGCAACAAATTTCCATGATTGCAACATTGATTATATCAAAATGACTGACAATGTGTTAGCTGATAAAAATGGCGTAATCTAGCTTTTTTATAATTTGGGGGACAGTTTTTTTTCACGCGCAACTCTCGGAAAAAGTTAACGCGTCTTAAGGTACCCAAGATGATTTCAAAAAATGGCTGTTCATGCAGGATATAAACCGCTGAAATTCATAGCAAAACAAAACACCTCTAGATGGTCGAGCGTTCTATAGGTTTGTGATTCGGTTCAGAAACGCCCTATGATAGACCAATGTTCTGGCTGTTGGGATGTGCACGACAAATTGGTATGTGCTATCTGCATACCTTGGGGGAAAGAGAGAATTGTGCTCCCGTTGGAATAATGGAGTCAATAGCTGCAAAACCTTTTTTGATATCTGTGAATAAGACACAAATCGACAACCCTTCTCCGATGGTCTACTAACCGCACTGCTCTTTTTTAATTGAGTCAAGGAGTGCTTAGGTGCAGAGCTCCAAACGTGGAAGCAGTATTGAAATGCTGGACGAATTTGAGCTTTTTAAGCACAATAGGCTCAAACAGTGAGGTCAGGTATTGTATTTAATGTAGGGGAATTAGTCAAAATGTACCTCAAAATGAAACGTTTGTATGATTTATTGTACTTAAGAATATATAATTTTATATCAACAATTTATATTAGCCGGAACATTGAGTAAATAATGCTTGTAGTTCAAAGAATTTAGTTTCGATCTTGTTTCTAGATTTTATTTTTCCATGTGACTGATGTAATTGTTTCTTCGTTTAGATAAAATAAAAACGTTACCAAGAAGAACATCGGAAGAAAGTAACCCTCGCAAGAGGAGCTCCGTGGACGAAACCCCATCGCCCAATAAAATATCCAGAAGAAACAGCGATCAAAGCGTGAAGAGCGACTCCAGCCGTTTGTCGACCTTGTCCGATAAGATAAACAGAGTCGATATACCGGAGAACGTCGAATTGACACTGGGCAATTCGCAGCCGGACACCTGCATAACATCCAGCACCGTCGACAAGGAAACGAGGAAAAAACCGATACAGATCGAAGTTGAAAACACCGAACTGTCGATTTCGCCCCAAAGTAAAGTCAAGATTACCGATAGGCTGATGCAGAAGCTGTCGTCTTCGGACGAGGATATCTCGTTATCCTCGACAGATAAAGAACAAGCTGAAGCTAAATCCCAAACCGACATACTCCTAGAGAAATACAAAAATTTGGTGAAGGAAAAAAATAGAGAGTTTGTCAGCGTTGGAGCAGCTACCTCTTTTTCTAGTTCGTCCGTTGCGTCGAAGAATGCCGGTAGTCCCGTTGAAGAAGAAGAAACTAAGCCAGACTTCGCGAATATTGATAGTGAGAAACGATGTGATATGAAATCAGGGTTATCGGATGAGGTCGATAAGGGTAGCGATAACGACGAAATTGTAATCGGTAGAAGCGATACGGCTATTTCTTCCACAAAAAATTCGAACGGTCCTGCCAGAATCGAAGGGTCTAAGCAGGATGCCGATTTGATTGTTATCAAGAAAATTCTTTTCAAATCTGTTGATGAGGAGAAAAAGTCTCCAACTAAGGAAACAACGTCAAGAAAAGGTAACTTTACTATTAAACCTAGTTAATAACGTACAATTATCATACATACATACATAGTTTATTGGTGCTCTTACTTACAAGAAGTTTACACAAGTCAAATATTAACAAACAATTTTATCAATACATCAATTATAAATCACTATGATCATTAGCCATGTAATCATCAATTTTGTAAAAACATTTTTTTACTAAATATGTTTTTATTTTATCCTTGAAACTATTCATGGGTAACATTTTCACCCTATTTGGTAATATATTGAAAAATTTTGGTCCATAAAATGACGTACCTGTCTTTATCTTATTTAATCTATGGAAATGTGTATAAATGTTTTCCCGATTTCTAGTAAAATGGGCATGAATTTCTTCATGTGTGGTATAATTTGAAATGTTTGTTTTTACATACACCAAGCAATGAAAAATGTACAAGCATGGAACAATCAAGATATTTAGTTTGATAAAATATGATTTGCACTCGGCATGCCCCCAAGTCAGAATCCCATACGAGATCCTTGACTGGACACACGCGAAGTACACCGAGCGTGCCGCCCTCTCAGATACATTCTGTGTAAGCGTTCTAAGTGCATAAACACCAGATGCAATTTTTTTGCAAATAGCATCTACATGGGAATTCCATAGAAGTTTGGAATCTATATTAATTCCTAGAAATTTAACGGGATCATTCCCCACATCATCCATAGCACGAGTTGAGATAACGAGTGTTTGGTTTTTTGATACATTAATGCTAAGTTTATTTGCTGTAAACCAGTCGGAAGCCTTCAATTGTGTCTCGTTCAATTTATCTTCAAGAGTCTGCAGATCTCTTGCTGTCTAATTAATGTTGTATCATCTGCAAATAAAAGGACGTCAGCACTGTGATCGCAACCTTCCAGATCATTGATGTATATCAAGAAAAGCAACGGTCCCAGCACTGACCCCTGTGGAACACCAAATTTCATTTCACAAGATGATGAATATTTGTCACCTATGTTAACCACTTGGGACCTTCCACTGAGATACGATCGTTAACTTTATAAAGAAATAAAAACTAACTTTTCACAAGTTGAAATAAAAATCTATTGAGTAAACGCTTTTCGTCATAACATTGACTTCATCTCGTACTAAATTATGGAATTATTAAACAATCTATTTATACGAAAAATTGAATATAACAGAGGGGTTCCTAGAGAAACTAAATAACAATAAGCAATTCATTCAGAGTTATTGGTAGGTACATTGGACAGATTAAGGAGAGGAGAAGGGTTTACTTCAATCTGGGTTTCCGGAATTTTTATATTCATTGATGTATAGGGATTCCCAACAGTTGGTTTTGTGGAGACTATTTTCTAACTGTAATATTTTATAATTATGATTAAAGGTATGTTTTTCTTGAATAAGATGGCACGCATAATTAGAGTCAGTTTTCTGCTTAATATAGGTTGGTGTTCGTGTATTCGAGTTTTGAAATTTCTAATTTTACGTCCTATATAGAATTTGTTTTTAATCAATTTTCCAATTTTCATATAAAACCAAAAATTGTTGGTTTTATATGAAACTTTGAAATTGTGTTTACGAAGAAACAATTTCTGGTTTGTTGGTCGAGCAAAATCTCACGACATATCACCAAGGGGTGGGAGGGGACGAAAATTCTCCAAAATTCTCTCACGTAATTGATGGAATAGCGCAAATGGTTTCTGTCGAAATTATATTGAAGAAATAGTATTTTCAGACTGCTCTTTTTTTTAAATTTTTCATGCACATAAAAATCTTGCAAATGCAAAATTCCTGTATGAAAAAAGAAGCCGTTATTTTACTTGACATTTTTTTCACTCAGGAGGACCAACTTTGAAATTGATTATACCTAAAAAGGACAATCTAAACGTTCATGTAAGGAAGAAAGAAGAGAGCAAATCCAATGATGCTGAATCCGCAGTTGAGAAAATAAATTCAAATGATGATCTTCCGAACGATTCTTTACCAAAACTCGAACAGGAAATGTCAGTTCACGGGATAGATCTCGATGCCCATTTCGAAAAACCAGCAGGTTCATCGGATAGTGCGATTTCGATCAATTCGGGAAAATCCTCGCCTGAGAACGAATGTGAATCGTTAATTTCGCCACATAAAGAAACCTTGTCTCTCGATACTGATGAAGAAATAGAATCTGGTAATCTTGAAACGAAAGAAAACACTAAAGTGCTCACAAACACATCACAGATCCTTAACAAAAACACTGAAGTAAAAATCGTTTCAACTGCTCCATCTATTGTTGCATCTGTAGAAGTTAAAAGTCAACCCGAGCCGGTAAAGAAGACTACTGCACCGAAACCAATGCCTACTAGACAATATACGGTTAAATCGGTGGAATTGAAAACCAAAGCGGAACCTGAAAGAAAAACGACGGAAGCGAAGAATATTCCTACGGTTCTACTTGCGTCGAAATCTGAAGTAAAGAGTAAAACAGAAACCGAGAAACGGAAAGTTGAACTGGAAAATGTAATTAAAACCAAATCTCCCGCTACGTCTGAAGAAGTCAATGTAACGCGATCTAATGAAACTGACGTAGAAATGAAGTTCGGGAGCGCTTCGAAAATTAAGAAACGAAAGAGATCCGAAGAAAACGACCTGACCATCACAAAGGTTGGAATTCCACCAAAACAATACGCGAAAGGTAGTGAAGCCAATAAGAATGAATCGGTGTGCGAATCGATCAAATCTCAAGATTCCCAGATTATTGAACAGGTAAGTTTTCGAAGTTATACTCCTTTAGGCGCGTTATGCGGAAATGTGAAATTTTAAGACGCGCGCGCATCGCTGTAACACAAAAGTCACAGGATTGCGCGCGCATCACTGTGCACGATATCTCAACGCTGTTATAGCCTATCCAACGAGAGTTGGCGTGCACGTCATCAATCAAATATGGCGTCGATCGTGAACAATGTTGCCAGACGTAATAAATAATCTGAAATCGAACTATTACTTACAAAATCTTCGAAGAACTAGGTTATCTCGACGACGCGGCGACTGTCAAACGTGAAACGACGGCGCGTTGGTCGAGAGGGTCCGACAACATTGCAAATTTTGAAATAGAATGACAACCTAACCATTCAACTTATTTTTATTACTCGGAATGTTAATATTTCTTGAGAGATACATACGGTTTGATATGTTATGGACAGAATGTTTATCGAAATAGCTGATCCAGTCACTATCACCATATAACTACTTTTTCAGAAAATTACTTACGACAAATTTTATTTATTTGGGTAGGCAGTATTGAGTCGTTATTTGCGCATGTCTGTGACGTGCACGCCAACTCTCGCTGGATAGACTAATACAAAACTTTTCGTATCATATTTCAATTATCATAAGCGACTGACAACTAAAGTTCCGATTCAGTCATTACCGGAAGATGCTATGGCAGTGGACATAATTCAAAAATAACATTCGAATAATGACAGAATTTATGTTACACTTAATGTAAGAAAATAAACATTTATTTATTTAATTTTTCAAATTCAAACTGAACTTTATTGACTGTGTTGACTATCCTTTTCTTGTTCTTTTATTATTTTTTGTAATTAATTATTTGCATGCAATTAAAAACTATTTTTGGAACGAAGTTTCTACGAGCAGGCTTGGAGGAGATAGGGATTTCGCTGCGGGAACAAACTGAAAAATATGCGAGACTAAAAGTGTGACGGAAGTAGACTGACTGACGAAAGTCACGCTTTTTATAGTTAACACAAGCGAATATTGTATACCTTTCTCTTTCTCCCTCTTTCTTTCCTTTCTCTCTTCCCTTCTCTTTCTGATCCCACTTCGCCACGTCAATCGCGAATGCATTATAATGTACTCATTAATGCATGTACAAGCAACTCGAAAACGTCAGATGTGAAACATCGAAATAATTGTGTATAAGTTATATGTATAAAATAACAGATTACGACAGGAATCAGATATGGCATAATGAAAATGAAAAGATAAAGATTTACAAATTTGTTCCATAAAATAAAATGACTACGTATTGTAGGTTTGTATTCAATTATATAGCGTGGCGATACGTTATCCTCTCGTTATAAACACTCTTGCGTTCAAATTTTACATTGCGTTGACGACCGAATGGTCTAAGTACCGAACCCTGGTGTTCCGTATTTCTGGGTTCGAGTCCCAGAAGTGACTCCTGGCTTTTTTCATTTTTTTATTCACAATCTCGTAATAGCTCTTAGCCCCACATTTCAATATTAATTATTTCAACTTGGATTAGTATAAGTTATCACTTCTGTCGTGAGCCACGTCACGCACATGTTTCGTTTTTGCAAATTGTGGTCCTTCTATATTATCCGAAGGTTTCTTTTTCTCTATCTTGCTTCATCTTAGAATAATAACTTTTATTTACTTTAATGCAGATGAAAATTTGAATAATTTTCCATTCACTAATTTAAGCTTATTTCACGTTAATATAATTTAATTAAATATTCATTACTTTCGTCTAATTTCATTCTTTTTTGTTCATTGCGAACAAATGAAACATATCTTTTGTAGGTATTGATATAGCTTAGAAGAAATCTCATTATTTTTATATTTCTGTACCTTCATAGTCTATAAAATATATGGGTAAATCTCAAAAATATGAAAATTGAAATAAAATGAAAAAAGAAGGAATATGCTCGTAACGTAATAAAAAAAATTGGATTGAATATTTGCGAGTTTTCGTTAAAATATAGTAATAAATAAAATAATATATTAAATTTTCATCAATTCAGTTAAATAATTATATATGACGCATTTTGGTAATCTGTACCATCATCAGAAAGAAAGAGTAACTACAAATACACTTTCATTGTGCCAAAACGCATCAAATAAGTTGTTCTCAAGATTAATTAAAAATAAAAAAATGACAACATGGACTCATCGTTAACATATCTCAAATTTTGATTTAAATTTTTTAAGATCATTTTAAAAGGCGTATGTGAAAACTTTCATTTGAAATAATGAATAAACTTCGTTAATTTATTTCATTGTCCTCGTTTTTTTCAATTCAGTATCTGTACTTAATGCTGTGATAATTGTATCGAACGTTATAATCGACAAAATCATTTATTTTTCTCTTCTTGGGCAGACTGACTCGAATTCAAGCGACGACCAGGACGTTATATTGGACGATACTCAAATAGACGAAGCGAATATTAGAAACATCATACATTCGTCTCTGAACAACGTGGAAAGCGCCAAGAGGCGCGTAGAAGATGCCGCGGAAAAAAACGACGACGCTAACGTTAAAACGTCCGAGAAAGGCGCTCACAAAAATGACGCTAATGCCGAAAAACAACTTCCCAAACTGCCCAAAAAGCAGAAGCTAAACAGCGACGAAAATGAGGTCGGTCTGAAAGAATCGAACTTCAAAATAGTTCCCATACAGTCGATTCTCGACAAGAATATAGAACCGAGGTCGCCGGATCGGTCGTTGATCTCCAGCAACCCCATTTTGCTGAAGAAACTGTCCGAGCCCGAGGTTCCGAAGAGCGCCGGCAACAGCGCCGCGGATCAGATGGTATGCGTCGAAATTAAGAGCGAGCCCGAATCTTCGGACGAGGAAATGGAGGAGTCCGTTTACATGGAGAAGAAGCGGAATTATATGTCAGCGTTGAACATATCGGAGAGGTCGGAGAGCGCTTCGGTACCGAAGAAAAACGAGATCAGGACCAGGTCGAAAACGGAGGAGATCGGAAAGGGTAAATCTTTGGATAATTTGAGCAAGGTTAGTCTACTTCTCTTCGATCCTGAATGTGTCACTTTAGTTACAAATTTTTATTTGTTAAAAATTATTCAATATTTCCTTCAAAGAATCTTGCTTTAGAAAAATGAATATTACGTGAGGAAGTTTTTTTAGCTCAAGGTTTTGGGATATATAATAGTTGAGAGTATGTAACGATTCATAAGAAAATGATATTTTATTTATATACCCCTACAACCAAGGGCGGATCCCGCTTTAGCGCCAGGGTGGGTCACAGTCGTGGTTAAGAACTTATAATTTAATTTTGATAACAATAGATACAAGTAAAAAGTAGGTATTTTATTAATGTACGAAAGTACTGTACTTAAAAATATTTATTCTTCATTATACACTTGAAAAACTTAACACATAATAACTTGTACATATACACGTACATATTGCCATCTTCTCTTGAAGACATCCAGAGAAGACAATCAAATCATGAAAAACATATTAGTCGACCATGGTCAATTTCATACATTACATAAAGTGAACAAGGAAAATTCTTTATTAATTTAAAAAATTATCAAACAACTTTCCAAGGAAGCTGGTTATACGTATTCAGCAACGCAAAATCTGCATTCACAATCGAACGGTGAATTATAGAAATTGTCAAGTCACCCCGACTCAAAATCTGCATACAGCTGTTTCGATCTTATTAGATCTCATCATCCAGCCAGTGTTACTGACCACGATTTGTATTGGGGAACAATTAGAAATTTGTTAATTCACTCCGAGTCAAATAAGCTGCACTGATGAGATCTAATAAGATCGAAACAGCTGTATGCAGATTTTGAGTCGGGGTGACTTGACAATTTCTATAATTCACCGTTCGATTGTGAATGCAAATTTTGCGTTGCTGAATACGTATAACCAGCTTCCTTGGAAAGTTGTTTGATAATTTTTTAAATCATTAAAGAATTTTCCTTGTTCACTTTATGTAATCCAGAGAAGCACTATCACGCACGGAAGGAGAGGAAAAGGAAACACGCGTGTTTCATTCCTCCCTGAAGTATGTGTCAGGGAGGCCGGCAGCTTGAGTTTGGGATTAACTCCTTCAGCCAGATCAGAGGATACACTTGTATGTACAAGTGCATTAAGGGTAGGTGAGACGGAATATTTATGGAACATAGGAAGTGTGGGTAGGGTTCAGAGGATTAATACTGGCCCAGCATTCGTCTTATAAGTTTGCAAGCAGTGACTTACATCACCATGAGGAAACCTCTGAAAACAACTCATGGCAGACCAGTCGGCCCCGGGGTTTGAACCAGAGACCTCCCAAATACTAGCCAGCGTACGCTAAGTACTCGACTAACTAGCTTGGTATCACGCACGGAATGAGGCAGTCTATTTATATTCCATAACCGTGGTGAATGATGTCATAACAACTAGAGGTATGTCGAGGGGTATGACGAAAAACTCCGCAAAAGGGAAGAGGTGGTACGACTAGGGTTTCCAACAAGCGCGCGTAACTGTGGCACGGTAAAATTCAAATTTTCGATGCGTTCGTTCCCAAACGTTTGCCATCATACAAAGTTATTATATTATATTAAATTAATTAAATATTGAAGGCATGTAGTTACATAAAAACTGTATGGTGACAAACTATATAAATAAAATCATTATGTTCAATTAGTGGTCCACCTAAGTCCTGGAACCAGCTCAGGGGAGGTCATGACCCCCCCCCTAAATCCGCCGTTGCCTACAACAGTGAAATTTATTTTATGAGATAGTCACATTCTGAGAGTTGTTAACTGATGTTCAAATAACTGGAAAATGGGGACGCATCTGATTTCTCAAGTTTAGGCTTTCCTCGTTATGTAAATTTTGAAATTTACTTACAGAAGGGCCAGTACTAGTTCACAAGCATTGTTTAATTATAACTAATCTAATACCAAAAAATATCAGATTAGTTAGAATGAAGCAAACAGTAGTTCCTCGAATTCATCTTACAATATGTGATGTACCCGTGAAACAGTGTTCTAAAATGTTTATACTATAAATTCGTACCTTAGTCTACGAATAATTGTAACTTAGAATAATTTCCATGAAGCATTGCAACTAGTAAATGAATTGACATTTAAAATTCGAAGCGTGATTTCAAATTTATAACTTACTGAAACATTTTCAGATAATAGATGAGGTAGCGACAACATACAGTGCTAAACACGAAAAGACAAGGAGGGCAGTTGATAGAAAAAGCAGTAACGCGCATTCATCGAATACCCAAATATATGAGGAACGAAGAAATTCTCTTTCTCAGGAAAATGGTGAGATATTTGTGAAATCTTTCGCTAAAATAACGCCTCAACAGCAGCAGCAACTCCAACAACAACAACAGCAGCAACAACAACAGCAACAACAACAGCAGCAGCAGCAACAACAACAACAGCTGCAACAAGCTCGAGCGACTCCTCAACATAGGCCGCAGAGTCAACCCAAGCCGAAACCGAATAATTTCGCCATCAAATCCGTGCAGCAGCCGACTCGCAGGGAGATGCCGCAGAAGCCACCAAATACCGAGATTCCCACTTCGACGCTCACAAGAATGACTCCCGCCGTCAACGTTTCCACGGCGAACGCGCCCGCTACGTCTACCGCAACCGCCAAAACAATAGAACAGCAGCTCGGCTCTTCAGGCAACGTTTTAATACTGACGCAGCCTGGCGTCATCCTGCCTACCAGTCAGCAGTTGACCTACAATTCCGGAAGCTTCGTTACGTTCGTTCCCAGTCAACAGAATATGGCGATGATGCAAACTCCTCAAGTTATCAACGCCGTGATGGCCTCCAGCTTGCACCAGGGTGACAACAACATGCAACAGGTCCGCCAGCCTAACGTGGAGATTCACAGGTGAGAATAGTAGATTCCGGAGAGACGTTTCTAGTTTTTTATGACAGTTTGGGGTTCTCTGAAACAAGCTCTGGCTTAAATGGACAATTTTAGAATGATTCATGACTACTCCCTTTGGGTTTAAGATTGCACCACTTGCCATCTAACTTTTTTTGGCAAGTTACGTTAATTGTGTTTTGTGTTCTTATGTAGACATTTTGAATTACTCAGCGAATTCATAAGAAAAGTTCTTTATGATTTTCTTGAAAATTAGTTTCATTGGAAAGTATGCACTACCATTGCGTTTTTCCAAATTTATCATATTTAATTTGTGGTTATGATTGTAATGTTCGAATTGACACATTAATTGACCCACTATTCGTGTTCATATATAAATTATTTTTAGTTATATTAGTTTGTCACTTGTAACTAAGATCATGAACGATTAGTGCATAGTTCTTTTACAACCTCCGCTTGTCACATGAATGGGAGATGAATATTTCTCGTCAGGTCGCAAAATTACATACCGCAAAGCGAAGGTGAAACATCTGCTAACGCCCAAAATAGATCGACGCTCCACCCATCGACAGTCCCCGCCCTCACCAATGGAGCCGTCCAAAACTCGAGTATCCTTAGCGACGTGCCGTCTCTCATTCCGATAAACAGCGAGTCGTCGGGCGGACCCGTCGCCCCGCCCCCGAGCAGACCGACCGAGCAGAGATCGGAAACGGCCGACGACGAGTTTGGTTTACTGCATTCGATGGTGCCGGAATCCGTGTCCAGGGCGATCAGCGAGGTTCTGTGCAGGCCGCCTCCAAAATTGAAGCCGAGGCCGCCCGGACCTCTGAGTCAGGTGTTCGACGCTGGGAATCCAAGCAGCGCCGGTCCAGTCTCTGCCAAAATCAATTCGATATCTCACCGGGTGAGCTGATTTTTTATTATAGTTCTAACTAAACAAATAATTATATGTATTAAACGAACTCGTTTCCTTCGACAGGTTGGTGATCCTAGAAATTTATCTATAGATTTTTATTGAAACTAACTATAAACAATATTTTCCTCAAAATACCTTTTTCCACTGTAATTTTTCTTATTTTTTCTCTGAATAATTTTCAGCTAAAATACACTTCCGTTATATCTCCACTGTTTGCAGTATTAAAAAAAGAGAAGGATCTATGATGAATTTGTTATATATTGTTTTCATTATATGAAAATTTTAAAATAAGTACATCTATCGATTCAGGTAGGTGATGTCATTGATTTTTATTCGTTATTAATATAAAATCAATCTGCGTTCAATTATTCGGTATTAATATTAAAGTGAATTCGATATAATAATTTCAAAGTCTCTGAAATTGATTTTATTGAGCATTATCAATTACGCGTCAAATAAAAACCTCTATCGGCTTGCAACTAAACTTTTTTGATTATTAAGCTACAGAAAGTATTTCACGTATTCGAAAATCCAAGAGTGCTGTATAAATATAAAAGATCATCGTGGCCATTAAATTCTACACTTTTCAGGATATTTTGTAGTAGGTCAAGCTACAGAGATTTTTTCATGTAAAAAGTGTTAGAAGAAAACCAGCTGCGCCATTGTTTGTAAAATAGTTCCATATGATATAGTGATATGTTTTTCACTCGACTTTATCATTTATAACTTTGTTATTAACAATTTCATGCAAGAAATTGCGTTTTTCAAAATTTTTTGCTTATAAAATTGAAACTATCACTAATCGTGATGGTGTCAATAGACTAACTGTAGAAAAAGAAAAGACGAAGAAAATGAGAGGTCGGACGACTCGATCAGACCCTTAGTTTATAGAATATCGGAAAAAACCGGCCAAAATGCTGTTTTTTCAAAAATTCATAACTCGGTTATTTTTCGAGTTGTAGAGTTGATCCTCCGGTCAGTATTAGGTATTGATATAAACTTTATTTATGCGAAGAGCAGGAACTGTCCGATGCATAGTTTTTGATCTGTGGCCATTTGTATATTTTACTATGCAATTCTCCAGCAGACATGAATGCGACAGGTATGGTCCGATTTCAATTTACAAAAAAGAATTCACATAGTTCAAAACGTTCATCTTGTTTTTTCATGAAAACGCTGAAAAATATGTTAAAAATAAAGCTGAACATGACGAAAAACGGCCGAGCGCGTGAGATTAGTTGAAGAGAGGGGGGTAGAGCAGCAGGCAAGGACATTCGAAATCGTCGGCATTTTGAATATGACAGTAATTTCTCGGCCGTTATTCGTCATGTTCAGCTTTATTTTTAACATATTTTCCAGCGTTTTCATGAAAACCAAGATGAACGTTTTGAACTATGAGAATTCTACTTTCAAAATCTTTTTTGTAAATTGAAATCGGACCATACCTGTCGCATTCAGGTCTGCTGGAAAATTGCATAGTTAAATATTCAAATGGCCACAGATCAAAAACTATGCATCGGACAAATCCTGCTCTTCGCATAAATAAATTTTATATCAATAACTAATACTGACCGGAGGATCAACTCTACAACTTGAAAAATAACCGAGTTATGAATTTTTGAAATTTTGGCCGGTTTTTCCCGATTTCCTCTCAAACTAAGGGTCTCATCGACTCGTATGACCTCTCATTTTCTTCGTATTTTCATTTGCTACAGTAAGTCTATTGACACCATCACGATTACTCTGATAGTTTCAATTTTATAAGCAAAAAATTCAAAAAAACGCAATTTTTTGCATAAAATTGTTAATAACAAAGTTAAAAATAATAAAGTCGAGTGAAGAACATATCACTATATCATATATAACTATTTCACAAATAATGGCGGAGCTGGTGTTCTTCTAACACTTTTTACACAAAATGCTCACTCTAAATCTATGTAGCTTGGCCTATAGTGACATTGTAAGTTTATTTATGCATTTGTTTGCTCAATTTATGTATTTTGCTTTATTTTAAGTCTCCTATTGTCAAATAGTGAAATGTGACATTGGCTCAACTTCGTACGTATCTTATTTTTGATCTGACCTTTGTGACCTATCGAATCCGATGAATTAATAGAACATAGAATTCCCCTACGCAAATGACAGATTTTTCATATTTTACGCGTATATCATAGAGGTTAAAAGAAACGAAACGTGATATAGTTCACTCACTGAAAATGTGCGAGTGACATGTTGCCATAACAATCTTATGCCGAAACATGCCAAGTTTATTGTGCCAGCCTGTCAATTATCCGAACCTCCATTCCGCAGCTTGGCGACTATTTCCGTGGAATGCTAATCGAGATGTTAGAGGACCTGGGAAAGGCCAACACTCCCGAAGCCACCATATCGACCTTGAAACACGAGATCGAAACTTTGCAGCATAAACACGCGGTCGAAATGATGGATATTCGAAAAAACGTCTGTACAATTCTGAAAGATATACAGGGAAGTATAGCCGAGGAACGAGAACGAATAATTGACGAGACGAGATCTGCCTGCGAGTTGGAGGCTCTAAGGAGAATAGAAGAGGCCAAATCGAAGCAATGGTGAGTAGAATTATTGTCAAATAAGGATATGGGATATCTATGAATATAATTATCTAGCCTCATCATTCAGATGATGATTTTTCAGATAATTATTGTCCTGGTTATTTTTCGTAATTTGATTATGTATACAGGTGTCCGGAAAGTACGTGTACGACGTTTGGCGACAGACTTCTGACGTCAAAATAGGTCGATCCAAGCCGACTCAGATATACAAAATTGTCTCGTAGAGGGCGTCAAAAATTTTAAAAAATATTGGTTTTTCCTAAATTTGTCTCAGATCGACGCATTTTGACGTCAGGAGTCTTTCGTCAAACGTTGTACACTTATTTTCCGGACAGATTATATGTATAATTGTATTAAAATTAAATTCAATTCAAAATACTTTTTTTAAAATTTCTGGGGATACATTTTCAATTTACCTAAATAATTCCATATATGGAAAGCTACAAGGTTTTGTAATTTTCTTCAACCCTGGTAATTGTATTATTACAATAAGAACTCAAATGTATTTCAGGCATTGATAGCAGAAGTGGCCTAACTTATGTATCTGTTGTATATATTTTCAAGAAACTCTAGGATACATCTGCACCAGAGATTTATGCAAAAGAAATCGAAATACACTAGAAAGTCCTCATCAAAATTTCACGTAAGGCACTCCTGATCTCAATGCTTCAAGTTAACCACACCGTGAATCTATGAAATGGATAATTTAATTTCAGAGTTTAAAATAGTTCAAATTGAAATAGTTCAGTATTGACTTAAATTCTTTGAAATTTCTATATTATTATGTACTGTCATCTACCAGTACTACTCTGCACCACGTAGATAAACTATAACTAATTATTGGCGTCTGAAATTAAGATCGTAGCGCCGGAACTGCTAATATCGGTACTAATACATGGGCCATTAACTGTTTGTTTACATTGTTTGGTAATGGTATTTACGTTCATTTCATTTTGAGTTTTCGAACGTTTAGCTTCGTAATTTGTGTTTTTTGGACTATTTTCCAGTGGTTCATTGTGTTTCGATTGAGGATAATATTATCTCTGTTCAACAGTACATAACCTACCTACATCAAGTTGAAATTTACACTGAGTTTTTATCATTGAACATTAAAATCAATAATAAAATGAACGAGAGGACGAATAAATTGATTGGCTAGAGGAACTATGTATACATCATGAAAAGGCTGTATGATAGAACACCTATTTATTTAAAAAATAAAAAAACTAAAAGTTTCAAGTAAACATCTCCGACATGTCTACTTTCATTGCCAACTGAAGAGGTTTTGAGTATAATGGACAAAACCAAGTACTTACCAGCAAAACTGAAAGAAACAACATGAAATAAAAGAAGAATTAACATGAATACTCTGCTGGAATGGTTTGAACGTAATGAGTTATTATATTTTTTGAATTTTCCTGACGTATAACAGCTCTCCTAAAAGTACGGTGGACTTCTGAGAGTCTGGTTTTTTTGATAGAATCTTTGTTTTCTTGATTATATAATTGAATATTTTAGTTTTTACCTAGCTATAGAGTCAAGTTTTATTTCATATTCTTGATGTTATGATAAACTGTTATTTTGGTTGTGCAATAAACATTATTTATTATTATTATTTCAATAGTATCTCTAGTTCTTACATGAAAGAATATTCAATTATCTGAATCTCTGGATGGTGGCCCAGGTTTAGATTCGGAAAAAAGTTTTTTCGTGGGAACAGCATTGAACTTCAAAAACCCTACGTTTTCGGTTAGCTGAAAATCACACCTCATCAGTTGGTTTAATTCTATATGGAAAAACCCATAAACTAACTACAGGGAAAATAATTATTCTCAGTAAACTGTAAAGAACAACTCTCTTATGTTCAGGCACTTTTTTTCAATCTTCAAGTTATGAATCCACACCTTTCTTCTGTCCATCATTTCCTTGTTTCCCAACTTTGTTTGGAATACAACTTTGAATTGGCCAGCTTTCGGAAAGATATGTAAGCTATATTCGGGTTTTTTTTTGCCCAAGATGAACAATAGGATACGCAACAATAGTGATTCATCTCTTCTGAACGTTTGTAAACGATCCAAAACAAAATTAAAACTCAACAACTTCTCATATAAAATACACGTAAACAGATGTAAACAAAGCAATCTATGGCCCATGCGTTAGTAATATTCGACACCGGTAGGGGGCGTATCGCTTATCTACGTTCGCCAATAATTAATGCCAGGCAGGTGCACGATGAATAATTACGCAGTCAAACTGGGGTCATGTTGATTTTCAACGAAATTGTGTCGCGAATAACAGAAAAATATGGAGAGTCGTGCAATAGAAGTAATTTCGTACGATCGCAAGATATTCCATCTTGAATCAAATTTCCACTGAAAATAATAATAATAATCTTTATTTACATTCAAGAAACAGATAGACACAAAAAAAGATAAATTGAATTTGAATGCAAAAAGGAGCTGAAAACAATTTAAAAATGTTTGAGTTCAGCCCCAGAAAACAAAATAATTCTTAACCTATCGCAGAGATAAACCTAATCTCCACAAAAGTTAGAAGCAAACACAAAAAAAAAAACAAGGAATAATGAATGAATGAATACGATCATGTCCAGCCACCTCGCCATTGTAGTGCCACCCTAGATGCTCATTAATCTCTCCTTCAACTTCTTTTTGAAAAGAGATAAAGAAACCTCACGCTTCAATTCAGTGGGTATTCCGTTGTATAGTGCATACACGTTGTAGGTAAATCCACGTCTAAAGATAGCTGTTCTGTACGACGGTGGTGAAATAAGTCCCTTGAATCTCAAGTTCAAGTTGTGTACATCAGTCCGGTACTCAATTTTATCCGATAGATATGCTGGCGATCCACTTAGTATAATCCTATGAAACAACCAAGCAGTGAAGTTTCCTTCTATTTTCCATCGACAGCCATTTAGCATCCTTCAACTTGTGCGAAATCCGTTCAAACTTTCTTATGTCGTACAAAAATCTCAAACAAGACTTCTGAATCCGTTCTATTCTCCTCCTATCCATAGTATCCAGACATGGTGAGTATACAGGGTCTCAAAAATTGAAATGGCTCAAAACCAAAGCATTAGTTAATGGAATTTTCAAATTTTGACTGAGAATATGTCGATGTGGATAGAGCAATTTCAATGACATGTAAGCTTTCTGCAGACATTTTCCAACGTGTGTTCTGAAACGAAAATCTGTATCTATGTACATCCCTAAATTCCTCTCGTCTCCTATTTCCTTTCTCGATTTAATATAGTAGGTACGTTATGTGTCAATTTTTTGTTTAAGGTGCGCCAATTGCGGCAAGGAAGCCCTGTTTTATTGCTGTTGGAATACGAGTTATTGCGATTACCCCTGTCAGCAAAAACACTGGTCGAAGCACATGAGCAAGTGCACTCAACAAGCCGGACAGCCTCAGCCTTCACAATCACCGGCCATCAGACCGCAGAGTCAGATCACTTTCCGACCGGCCACGCCGAAAACATTCACTGGTGTAAGTGTTCTTGAGGGAAAATAAAATTATACCTATAAATCGTATTTTTCAGTGAGCAACATATTTATTTTTAATTTTAGGTTAAGCCTTTTCAGGCTGCTTGTCCATAATCGAAAACTTTGTCATAAATGGAAGTATCTAATTAAAGAAGGGAAATTGATTAAATTAAAATACAATGAATTTCTCCTATTTTTTGTGTATTTCCATTCATGGCGAAGGTGGAGTCGAGAAAGTAGTATAAATATTTTAAACACTTGGAGTGACGATTTAAATTCCACTACTACCCTTTTAGAATACAGGGTGTGGCTCAACGACTAAAGGAAGAATAGGGAAACTATACCAAATATGGCAATACTTATAGAACGACTACTAAGTTAAAAACAAAATTATAATCCAGCGCTTTTCATTTATACTCTATGGTTGCAAGTATGCACTATATCATTACGCTAAGAATCAATTTACTCATTTTTGTTTTGTAGAATACAGTTTATATACTAAGTGTCTAGATATTTTGGTGTGTTTCATTTCGTTACCTCATATTTACTATCTAATTGAATTGGTAATTGACAGAGACTTGTAATCTAAGTATAAAATTTTAATATATAAGGTTCGTTCCAACCGGCATCAGAAACAGTTTCTTACAGTCAGGATTCTGCGCAGTAACTTAAATGCATTCCAACCAGAATCACAAACGATTAGGAAACGGTCAGTTTTGCGTTCCATCCAAGGTTGCAAACTGTTTGAAAACTATCTTTTTTTTTTTTTTTTTAAATCGAGGTGAAAACTTCAAAAGCGATACTGGTTGCGAACCCGGCCTGTGTGGGATTCAATAGTTGATATATATAAATATATATCAACATTGCCTACCCACTAAAAACACCTCTGTTCTTTCGGTTTCCGGGCATAAGCCTACTAAACCTCTCGTGCTGCGGTCAGCACTAGAACCTGTTCCCTTCCTTGTGTCTATATTTCAAGACCCAAGTGTATATCTCTCTGCGTCGCGTCGCATTAATTTTGAAATGAAGTAAACATACCTGACGACTGCCCGTGGCATTCTCTGTCGACTGGAAGTATGTTCGCTTCATCCCAGGTTGGTTCGATCTTGAAAAATGCTCATCACTCCGACCTCGAGATCGAACATCCATTTTCACACTCGTCGTCTGTAACTGCCATTACTCCGACATCGAGATCCAATATCCATCTTCACTCTCGCCGTCTGCAACGAGCATCATTCGTCTTCGAACCTGACGATCCGCTTCCATCCCACCGTGCCGTCCTCTGTTGGGCGCTGCTCCTTACTAGCGAACCGATGAAGAACGTGTCTGATGGACAATCTCTCAGAACGGTTTGCGGATTATCTTCTGAATTTTTGACCGTTCATCTGGCGCATGTGTAGAGCTATTATTTTTCAGATGGTGACAATTTCTTCAAGACCTTTTGCTTATTTTTATTCATCTAACATATTGTCACATAAAAACTCGCATTATACTCTCTGCATATTTATGTTATGTATTCTTGTTCGGTAAAACTAAAAAAATGGCATATATTTTAAAACAGCAAACTTACATTTTATTGTAGGTACTACATTTACTTTTTACGTTGCACTAAAATATAAATTGCACTAAAAAAAACAATCATAAAATTAAAGTAAAAAAACGTTGCATAAAGTCTTTAGAACAAGTAGAACAGGTTTTATTTTTTTAAAAGATCATTCCTTTCTCTCAGAAGTTCATTTCATTCCTTCATTAAGATAAGTTTCTGTTTATTCTCCTCCAACTTCTCTTTTTCAAGTACTATTCTATCTCTATTTTATTCTTTTCTATCTCTTCGTGTTTGCTCTATTGTAGGTAATATTTCTGTTTGTGGTAGGATTTTTTGTTTTTAATGAGAAGCTCTTCCCTGGGGCCTGACTAACTACTTCCAGTAATTTATCACGTGTTCCAACCATAGATCAGGAAACCAATATTTTACAGACATGCGCGTTGAGAACGATTTGCAAACTGTTGGAAATCTGTTTGTGATTCAAGGTTGGAACAAACCTATTACTATCAGACAAAGTGTTTGGCTAATTCCCATCTTCAATACTACATGTGCATAATTTAGTGCTTGCTTATCCAATATAATGTGGTAAACTGACAACAGTTATCACAGAGAATAACAATGATATGTCTGATTCAATCTAATTGAATATTACAGGCCGTTACTTGATGCAAATCCATTTCAATGGGAACGCACAATATTTATTACATTTCGCCTCCACCAGGACTTCTCCGGACACTGTACACAACTGCATATACAACGTAACGAAATTCATCCTATGCTCATTTTATGATTTGATACCACATAGAATTTCAAAAAAAAAAAAAAAAACCTACATATCAGTTGAGTTATATCTCTTGAAATAAGGCTCGTGATAATTTTATCTGTACCATTAAACAAATTGAGGTTCACGAACATGCGCAGTGTCACTCGATACAAATCAAATTTGCCTCGGCGAACGTTATTGGTGCAGATTGAATTCTGAGTGATCTATCGATTGTTATTTTTCTTTATTTTATTCTTTTAAATCTGGTAATTAAATTCAGTTCGTGAGTCGACTGTTGTAATGAAAATTTGTGATATTAAACATAGAGTAGCCAAATTTGTTTTCATTGTGACAAATGATCAAGAGAAACAATTTTTTCAGTAAACTATTAGTACACTATAAAATTTTCGTTCTATAAAAGTATTGGATACTATACCCTATTCAGAATTCTCAAATTTAAATTTCCTTTCTGAAAAATTCAATAATCATTTCCATTTTCCAATTCAGACATTATTCCTACGCGATCTATATATTTTAGGTTAAATTTGTTCGAAGGATAAGTAGCCATCCTTTTGCTAAATATTGACTCCTTGAAGTTAGCAATTCTAAATCATTTTCAGTATTGTTTGGGGTACGAAAGAAATTGCAGGATCACACATCTCGCAAATATTTCGCTCCGTCCTTTTGAAAATAGTCACTTCCCAAAATATGAAGATTGTCGTCATGAATATATGATTTTGTTGTTTTCAGAGAATACTGACAAAACCAACAAAAGTTTATTTGAATAGATCAAGCAATCAAAAAGCGGTATCTACATTCAAGGTAAGTTATAATGATATTAATTTAATTGTTTAGTAAAATCATCTGAAAACTTGAAGTAGTGAAAAAATAATACAAATTTAGTGTTGGAAAATTCAAAGAAAATTATGTATAATTTATTTTTGATGTATTAAAGTCGGCAATTTTTAGTGTTACATATTGTGTGATACCTTGTTTAACATAATTTCATGTCATATTTTAATTTAGTTGTAGTAGTATATACTAATGGTAATTATTTAGATAAACGTAACACTCTTGAAAATTCATAAAATTTTGGTTACTTACTAATTTTGGGCTGAAAAAGACGAATCTGATATCAGAAAATCCGGGAAATCAACTATTTTCACCTTCGAAAATTTCTAAGGAAATGTCAACATAGCGCCATCATAATGGATGTCGTTCAGTATTGCAGTAATGCCAACCTACAATAAGGAACTACGAAATAACTCTAATTTACATAAAATTTTCGTTTTACTCACTCTTTTCGGCCGAAATTGAGCCTGAAAAGAGTGAAAGCAGAAAAAACTATGGTATTTATCGATAATTCAACAGACTGCCCCGATTTACTTGATTGGCCTGAAAAAGCCGAATATGAAGTCAGATTTTGTCGCTGGGTCATCTTTTTTTTTTTCGAAAACTTGAGCTGACCTGACTTTTTCTAACCTTACTAACCTAACCTCCGAGTTCATAAAAGTATAGAATTCATGAAATAGATGAATTTTATTATCAAAAACATTGTCTATTTCATGAATTCTATACTTTTATGAACTCGGAGGTTAGGTTAGTAAGGTTAGAAAAAGTCAGATCAGCTCAAGTTTTTGAAAAAAAAAGATGACCCAGCGACAAAATCAGATTTTGTCGCTGGGTCATCTTTTTTTTTCAAAAACTTGAGCTGATCTGACTTTTTAACCTTACTAACCTAACCTCCGAGTTCATAAAAGTATAGAATTCAAGAAATAGAATAATTTTATTATCAAAAACATTGTCTATTTCATGAATTCTATACTTTTATGAACTCGGAGGTTAGGTTAGAAAAAGTCAGGTCAGCTCAAGTTTTTGAAAAAAAAAAGATGACCCAGCTACAAAATAGGCTTTTTCAGGCCAAAATAAGCTATAATCCGAAATTTCAAGTAAATCGGGGCAGTCTGTTGAATTATCGATAAATACCTTAGTTTTTTCTGCTTTCACTCTTTTCAGGCTCAATTTCGTCAATTTCGGCCCAAAATGAGTGAGTAAAACGAAAATTTTATGTAAATTAGAGTTATTTCGTAGTTCCTTATTGTAGGTTGGCATTACTGCAATACTGAACGACATCCATTATGATGGCGCTATGTTGACATTTCCTTAGAAATTTTTCGAAGGTGAAAATGTGGAAATAGTTGATTTCCCGGATTTTCTGATATCAGATTCGTCTTTTTCAGTCCAAAATTAGTAAGTAACCAACATTTTATGAATTTTCAAGAGTGTTACGTTTATCTAAATAATTACCATACTAATATGTACTAATCTTGTCTAAATTCAATTTCATCAGTTTTGTGTAAGGTAATTGTTTTCTAATGAACGCTTATTTATTTCAAATCTTATTATTGATTAAT
This sequence comes from Cynegetis impunctata, assembly GCA_030704885.1. Classification (NCBI taxonomy): domain Eukaryota; kingdom Metazoa; phylum Arthropoda; class Insecta; order Coleoptera; family Coccinellidae; genus Cynegetis; species Cynegetis impunctata. Next base: position 1,237,861 of record JARQZK010001452.1, on the reverse strand, counting down.
ATATCGAAATGATTGTGAAGCTTTTAATTTAAATTATCTCTCTTTCTCAGTCCACAGCAGGTCATCTTACATTAGTGGATACTTCGAATTTGGAATTCTTGACCACCACATCCATGGCGGGGGCAAAGTTCATAGCGCCAACGTCTTTACTTACTAAAGTAAAAACCACCAGCTCGACAGTAACGTCTCCCTCCAATGGAGCTCAGCAGCCGGTAGTCTTGAATCAGAAAGTAAACAATTCGAATCAGATGGCCAAACCTTCGCCATCTACCAGTAATAATATTTCTAACGTAATCTCAGATGAAGAATTAGAAAGCGAATGAAACTCGAAACATTCTATAAAGAAACGGTGAACAGAAACAAGTGATATGTATGCAGAATATTCAAATTTTGAATTAGGTTAAGAATGTACATATGGACTGATTTTTGTTAAGATTATTATTATATCCCTTTTTATCAGATGCCAGGCTGAATGGGCTTGTGCTAGTTTCGAGGCATTTCTTTGCCTCAAAATCTTGATTTGATTCTCAATTGTAGATGTTGTCACTAATTTTTTATTAATGAACTGAGGTGATTCGATAAAAGGTTCGAAGTTTGTAAATTATATTTATTTGTACGATGCATTTTTATTCTATTTCAGGTTGAATACTGAACACTTCATTTAGATTGTTCAAGACACCAAATAGCACTCTTATTTCTTCGATCCTTTCTCTTCGAGATATAGCTTCTGCAGGGTTTTTTCCAAAATGAAACTTATTTTTATATATCTTTTTTTTTCGTGAATTGCAGTTGTTTATTGAGTGTTAAATTTACCAAATTTTTTTTATAAAAAATTGAATTGTAAAAATTCTTCTACTCGAAAGAATGCCAACATGAAACTTACAAGCTTCATGTGGGTCATAAAAACAATAAATTTACAGTTTAAAATACTTTTATCAACCAAAAGATTCAAAATGGAATTATTTCAAAAATATTACAACATAAAATAGAAGAGGGCCAGTTTAAAAAATATATTAACTTCTGTACAAAAAAATTGAAAAAAAACACGAGTAGGTAACATATGATAGTGATTTTGCATAAAATTTAATTTTTTTGAAATGACGAGGCAATATATTTAGAATTTTAAACTGATTTTTTATGAATGAGTGGTTTTTGTAATCAAATCATATTTTGAGTAAATTTCTCTAGTTAAGTAAATCATTGTATATATAATTATGGAGTCGACATATAAGTGGTTTTTTAGAAGGCAGTATTCAACTGCAAGGAAATCTCGGCCAACTCATTTCACAAATGTGTTAGGTTCTATGAAAAAATCAACTAATTTGGGGTAATTTTCCTGAAATAAAGTGAAAAATAATTTTCGATATAATTAGGACTATTCTCTTATTTGGTTTGTTTGAGATGTTGATTTAAGTTTCCCTTCGTGTATTCAAAGGAATATGCTGTTAAATTATTTTTTTAATTAATTTCTTCATAGAATCTAGAGCAGGTTGCAAAAGCTCATGTATTCTGCCATGAAATCAATATTCGTTTGATTCCGATAAAAGTGAATTTTTTACGTTCTTAATGCAATTATAAAATGTTTTTTGTTTTGATTTTTCATTATGTATGTACAATTGATAGATTCTTGCTTTATTGATTTCTTCGATGCTTTTATTGAAAAATATGAAACACTATTTTTGTAATTCACTTTGTTCATAAAAATCATATTTATCTGAATATTTTATGTTGTATATTTGCTTTTGTTTCTCAAAGTGTTCTAGTATAGGTTTAATACATTTACTAGTTTTTCTTCAACTAACCTATCTTGTATATGTTTAAATGTTCAATTTATCATCAAAAAGCAATTGCAATAAAAAATGTATATTGCTATGGTTTTCATAATAAACAAGAACAAAATTATCAAATATCCTTTTAACTACAATTCAAAAATAAATAAAAGTATTATGATAAATAAATTGACGCAATAGAGGAATGTAGGAAAATTGAAAAATAAGTGAAATTATTCTGATGAAAATAGTTTTTTTCTGATAATTTCTTTTTAGCAGCTTATATATCTGCATTTTTTAATGAGTAATGCATAAACTATACGTTTTTCTTGCATCATATAAAGCAGTGGTTTCCAAACTTTATTTCATCGCGGCTCCCTTCAAAATATTTGATCATATGGCGCGCCTCCCTTCCATTTTATAAAATACTAAAAACACAAAAATGTCCAGTACTAAAACATTTATTAAGATAAACTCTTATACACAAGAAAAAAATATTTTATTATTGTCGCTCAATGAGAAGGATGTGCTTGTCTATTCGCACAAAGTTTATCAAATCTCGGTGTCATTGATGAGATAGCTACACGAAGCTCCTTTTCTACAACCAAACGAGCACGATATTTCGATTTTATTGCAGCCAATGCAGAAAATCCTGTTTTGTATAAATAATGTTGCAAACGGTAGTAAAACTTTTAGACTTTATCTGACAATATAACATATTCACTCTTAATATCTAGCCAAAATTGAATCAGAGATACATTCTGAAATTTTTTTTTTGAAGAAGAATCACAAGATAATTCAATCAAGTTTTCTTTCTCGATACTGCATCAAATTCGTCATGTCCTTCGTCGATAAATGAATTCTGTATCCCCGCATATTCTGTAAAATCAAGATCATCAAAATAATTCAAAAAATTAATTAACAGACCATCTAAGTGTTCAAAAAATAAATTTTTGTTTGCTTCTATATCAACTTGGGCGCATAAATTCAAAAATGGAAACATGTCAAACCTATTTTTTTCCAAATTTGTCTTCCTTATCTCCAATTTTTTTATGAATGCTTTCACTTTATTTTTTTGAATCAATGAATGCATTTGTGGCCTTTGCATTGATTCATTCAAATCACCCAATTTTCTAAAAATTTCCACCAAATAGGTGAGTTTGCTACATTGTAAGAGTAGCATCAGCAGCATAGTAGATAATGTGTACCTATTTGTTATGTATTGTATTAGCTGTACGTGCACTTTTCTTTTGTCTATCCTAGCTAATATTCGCGCCTCCCCTTAGACTAGTCCACGCCTCCCAGTTTGGAAAACGCTGATATAAAGGAATGTGTTACATATTCAACTTGGACTATTATAGGTTTACCCTTGCAATAATCCAAAAATATTTTCAGTATAGGTATGCAATTCAAATGAAATGTTATAATTATTTTTGTTGTTGCAAAGTCCAATTATTTTTCTATTATGATTTATTCGCAGTTTATGGGACAAATTTCATTAATATGTACTACTATAGGTAAATATACAACAGGAAGTTGCGCGCGCTACAATACATTCAGTAGTAAATATTATGTTTTTTATTTGTACATATCCGGGCTCTGGGTAAGTTGAATTTTATTCAGAGAAATTTTGTGAATGAAACAGAAAGAATCGCGAACGATTAAAATCAATCCGTAGAATATTTAGGTTCTTATATCTGTAATAGTTTCACAATTTTAAAATCAATATCAAAAATGTTAATATTATTAAGAACCATTGTTAGTGCATACATGGATGAATTTCTAATCAATCATATAATCAAGTAACATCTACTTATCCAAAAACTGTAAAAAGTGCAATAGTTGTTTAAATCATGTGAAAATTACCAATGGTCACGTTTACGGCGATACAACACTTACCATGCCTTTACTCGTCAGATCACAGAAGCAAAGCAGCAGCGTCAGGCGCGGTTGCCGGTTAGTAGTTGAATGTTGAATGGGTGACCGCGTGCCGTAAACACTTCTTGAAAAATGCTTTAGGAAGTGGAAACTATTATTTTTACATTTTATGATAATATTTTCAATTACTCACTGTTTTCACAAAAATTTTGCTAGTTTAGGTGTATCAAAGTTATTATATTGAATTATTTATTTTTATATCAGTGTTTCTGTTTCATATTGTTTTCTCTAAATTTAAATAAAATCGTCTGATAGTAGATACTAGTAAGTTAGTATTTTTATTGTCCATAATGAAAATATATAGAAAGCATTTTTTTGCGATTGACTATTCTTTATTATCAATTTAATTTTCAATAGTTTATTTTTCTAACGTAAAAATACTGAAAGATAGTTTGCTTTGTTATACATGATACTTTGAACCACGATTATAACGAAGTTTTAAAATACTTTGGACTCTGAGTATATCCATGAATGAACTCTTGTAATCTATGAATACCTTAAGGGCGAATGATTTTGAAGGTTATAAGTTTATTTTTTTCTCATCTCTATATTTTGATGTGATTGCTAGTTGTCTTATCTTTGTTCATGTTCATAATAGAGTGAATAGCCATCTTATAAATCTAAATTTGCAGTTTTCGAATAACAGTATAGTAGCATAATATTGAACAATGAAGAAAAAAGTGAGTATCTTGGTTTTATATTCAAAATATTGATATACCAGAACAAACACGTTTTTAGGTTTTGTTGATGGGAAAAAGTGGATCAGGGAAGACTAGTATGAGGTCTATTATTTTCGCAAATTATATTGCCCGGGATACCAGACGTCTGGGAGCAACCAGTAAGTAAATTTGTAAGTAAAAGGTGAACGCCCCCTGAAATTTGTATTTTTAGTTGATGTCGAACATTCTCACGTCCGATTCCTTGGTAATCTCGTACTGAATCTGTGGGATTGTGGAGGCCAAGAAGCTTTCATGGAAAACTATTTTGCCTCACAACGGGACAATATTTTCCGAAATGTGGAAGTTCTCATTTATGTATTTGATGTAGAAAGTAGAGAGCTACAAAAAGATATTCACTATTATCAATCATGCTTAGAAGCTATATTACAAAACTCTCCAGATGCCAAGTTGTTCTGTTTAATTCACAAAATGGACCTTGTAACAGAAGATCAAAGGGATATTATATTTAAGGAAAGAGAAACAGATTTGAAGGAGTTATCAAGACCTTTAGAATGTACATGCTTTAGAACTTCAATCTGGGATGAAACTTTGTATAGAGCGTGGTCTAGTATTGTTTATATGTTGATTCCAAATGTTAAGGAATTAGAAAATAGTTTAAAGCAATTTGCTAGTATTGTAGATGCAGATGAGGTCTTACTTTTTGAGCGAGCCACATTTTTAGTTATATCTCATTATCAAAGAAAAGCCCATAGGGATGTTCATAGATTTGAGAAAGTATCAAATATTATAAAACAATTCAAATTATCTTGTTCAAAGTTAGCTGCTCAATTTCAGAGCATGGAAGTTCGTAATTCTGCGTTTGCAGCTTACATAGATATGTTTACAAGTAATACCTATGTCATGGTGTGTATGTCAGATCCACAAATACCTTCTGAAGTTACTCTTATTAACATTAGAAATGCTAGAAAACATTTTGAAAAGTTAGAAAAAGTGTCCAGTTCTGGTACACCAATAAGCCATAGATAAAAACATTGAAAATTTATTGTTATTAATTTTTTTATTTTCTTGATATTAGTAACAATTTGTTTGAAAAACTCTAATTAAAAGTTAACTTTTTTGCCTGGACATACAGCTATGTTCAAGGTATTTACTGTGATTCCATTATTTTTATGATGTATATGGAATTTTATTATGTGGAATCTAGCACTCAATTCAAAAACGAATTTTGAATATGTCGTTTTCAATTTTTGGAATTATTTTTAAGCATTATAATGTTGAAAGTTAGTGAGAATATTGTTACTACATGTGTTCAGTTAATATACTTTATGCAATTCTTATTTGGAATTGGAATTCATTCTCTCAGAGAACTATTTTGTTTATTTGTTATTTTCTACTTCAATCAAAAGATTATAAATAACTTTATGCAACTGAATGAGAGTTTTTGCAAGATATGATTTGTTTTAACACTGAAATATGCAGAGTTTGGGTAGATGAAATTCCCAATAGATCTTTTCCTTAAAATTTCTAAATAATCAAAAATAAATTAATGCTCATTAATGGAGAAAAAGTTTAAATAAAAAATACATAATCATGCAATATTAGTGAATCTCTTTAAAAATTGAAGAATATTTTTCAAATTCTGAAATATTAAATAGAAATAATTTAGTAATAAACAAGTATACTGAAAATAAACTCAATAGCTCATTTCGTATAAGGGTTGGTCATCAGTCTTACCCTTCATTACTGTTGAATTTATAATTGAAATAGATTTTCACTGAAAATTTTATTCCAGCATATTGTAAAGAAGGGTTAATGAAACATAGATACAGGGTTGTTCTTGGATATTGAATCTGTAATTTTTTGTGCATATACCATTTTTCAATGATAACAATACTGTAAAGTATATAAAAATCTATGATTTATTCACTATTTTTGTAGCCACATTCAATATAAATTAATAATTATCTTGATTTTTTTAAAACCTTCTCCTGCATGCGTCACTTGAAGAAAAATTATGTTTCAGTAAGCAGAAATATGTTTTTATATTGTTCAGTACATGATAGCCTACACAATATTGCCAGAATAACTATTGTAAAGACATTATTTTTATGGAATTGTTTCTCAGAAAATTCAAATACACGGTATGTAAAAAATGAAGAATCAAAGTAAGCTCTATTTTATAGTTCATCACATATGTTTAGATTACAATATACTTATAACATTTAGGAATTGACAATTTTCAGAACTTCAGATAGATTTTGTCTTTTCTTCTTGCAAATACTAAATCGTCATTTGTATTGAAAAAAAATTATAACAATTTTTAAATTACTCATACATTTTACTATAAATACTTAATAATAAGAATCTATACCAAAAATTATAACTGAATGCCTGTTATTACAGTTCAATCAAAAAAGACCATATTTTAAACACATGTAACATAGTTTTGTATATTTTTACTGTTATGATAGATAGACTAATTGAGTTTTAGAAAAAAGAAATTATGTATTATTTACAGCTATAGTCGTCCCAATGTTGAAAACTTGTGTCTATATTGATGAAATTTGAAAGTAAACTTTCATAAAGAAAATTGTATCGCATGAAGATAGACTATGAAGTCTTGTTTAAACTCATAGCAACCTTACATACATAAATAACAGTTCATATTCTCCCTTATAGAACGTGTTTACTAACAATTCTGATATTTTTTCTTTAAACCATATATAAAAAAATGTGCTAAGATCTTCCACAATTAGAACAATCATATTAGCACAGAATGTCATTTAATACAGTTTTCATTCAAAACAAATATTAAATAGGGTGAATAAAAATCACATGGGCCAATAAGGATCCCAGATATGTCAGATTTGCAATTAGGAATATCTTGTATTTAATTAATTAATCCTGAATAGTTTGCAAGTGTCGCGAATTAAATACTTTAATCACTGAACATATTGTCAGTCTCGATGAGGCACTTGCATCCACAGCCAGATGGACAGACATCATTTTTTTCGAACCATTGCAAAAGGTGTGTAGTATGACCACCGTGTCCACAAACTATACAACAATTAGCGGAACCTCTAACTGATATGTGACAAATTATACAGTTCAAGGTCAGTTTACGGCAACTATTGCAGTTGGAAGCTCTAGATGGTTTGATACAATATTTACAGTCGCATAAGAATTCTACCCCTCTATGTATTTCCTGAGGCGAAGATAAATACTTGATGACTTCAGCACGATTGTACAATAATCCCCATCTATATAATGTTTCCGCATAGGCCAACTTGTAATATTCATATATGTTAGATGATGGTGCTCTTGTTGTTCGGATGATGTTTTCCGACCACAAGCAATCGACTGAAGATGAAGATTTGATCGTTTCTAAACTAGGAAAAACCCATCCTTCAGCTATCACGTCGGCTGGTGGTATTGTATGATATGGCGAGCTGCAAGACTGAGAATTTAATTAATTTGATATACAATATCCATGAAGTAAATTAAAATTAATAATTCAATATTGCGTGTAATTATTTTGAATAGATTACTACTGATTGAAAAGTTGGGTATTTTAAACTGAAGATATACCTCAAAAAAATAACTGTCAGAGCTACATATTTGTATCTCTTTCATTGTCACTATAAAAAAGAACTACTCAGTACTGTGTTAAAAATAATTAAATTGTAAAAATGAACGAAAATTAAGCAAATTACACAAGCAAGAATTTAAAAAAGATGTCGCAGAACTAAGCACTTTGAATATTCAGATTTTTATTATTATATTTCGAGATGTATGTCATCAATATGCATTATCAACATGAAAAGAAATTCAATTTCTGGGCTTCATTAAAAAAATTTCTCCGCAATTGTATTTAATATACTAATATGCTAAATATGAATTTCAGATCATCCTGTAGAAGTTGTTTCAAAACTTGTAATATTCTAACTCTTCCTCAGGTCTATGTATTTATAGAATATTACTTTTTTTTTCGTAAGCATCCTTATTATTTTGCTGAATATAAAAATAATAACTCGACTAGGAGAAATCATGAATATTTTTTTACGATCCATAAATATTCGAATACCGAGCATAGCACATTATATATGGCAATAAAAATGTATAATTTTCTCCCAATAAGTATTAGACGGTTATCTGTATATAATTCATTTCGAAAGGCTATATTTTCGTTCATATTAATGTGTGATCCATATTCTTTCAAAGAATTCATGGACTATTGTAGTTCAAATTGAGAAAAATTATCTTAATTTCAATTTATGATGTTTCTTTGACCTGTTTTCATTTCATTATTGTATTTTAAGTGTATGATGATGATTCTGGAAATAAAATACGAGTATATTATTATTATTATACATAAGAAATTTAATTTCTCAGATGAAGTTATGATATAAATAACAAAAATGGTATATAGTTACATCGGAAGTTTATAAAAAGTTATAAAAATTAATTTGATGATTAATATAATCACTTTTACTGGAAAGCCTACGTGATGAATTTGTGGTACAGCAGGTGCAACTAAAATTATTTGGTATTTTTTATATTATGCACAAGTTATACTCAAAATAAGCAAGTGCCTTGAAAAATATCATTTTGGCAAGCTGGCAAAAGGCAATATATATTCAATAGCAACAATCAAAGCATGACAAAACAGTTAATAAAATAATAATTATTCCCACCTTATGTAAAAAATATTTTGTAATTTTGGAAGATGTGAAGGCAGATGGTACAAGTTTAAAGTGTGCCTGGGACTGCAAAAGAAATAGATATATGGAAATGAATTATTTCTAGTAAACAATTCATAATTGTTAAAATTAGTTATGCAGGGGAATCACAGAATATGTTGCATGTCTTTGAAATTGTAAATTTAAAATGTGGGAACACACTAATATGTGCTTCAGAGTAACTTACTTTAGAGTTTCTTGTATTCCGCTCCTTCATTGTTAACGAGAGCTCTTGTTCTTTTCCGAAAACACAACTCAGCATTGCCGCCATCTGTATGTCGTTTAGGCTGGAGTAGTGAGATATTCTGAAAAGATAATATTGAACTGAGAATTTAAATTTTCAATTTATTTTTATGCTGTAATTGACACCTATTAAGATTGCTAACTACTAAAATAATTTGATACCAAAGATTAATTTCGAACATCCCACCATAAAATAGATGCAGAAATATACGTTTAAATTGTACAGAATAGTTGCAAGGGAATTTTCCCTATAAAATCCACCTTTGATGGTATTGCATGACTTTTTTGTCCAAAACAATTTTTACTCAAGTCTTGAATTCAATATATTTTATGTTTTAAAACAATGGTTAAAAATAACAATTTACACATTTATTATAAGAAATAACGCATGACGCACGTTTCGGTGGAACTTCACCTTCTTCAGATGCTAATGGCAAACTAACTATGATTCTCTGTTATATCGAAAACAAGAAATGACAAATTATGTAGAAGGGGTAAATACAAAGATGGTTACAAATAATTATTAGAAAAGGAAAAACCAATTCTGAACTGCTAGTCAGGTAGTTCGGTAATTTTGAAAAGATTAAGAAGGGGGCTTGAAGTATGATCGATTTGGCTATTCAATAGGAGACCGGAATGCTTGTATTTATTTATCTGTAATGATTCTAAAAAATTAAGTTTAATTCCCTTACTTTCAGTATTTAATATTTTAAAATCGAAATTGAATGTGTGATTTTCTTGGATTAAATGGTTTGCATAATGTGAATCCGACTTCTGATTAACAAAGCTAAGTTTGTATTCTGAAATTCTAGTTTGAAAACTTCTGAAAGTTCTACCAATGTAAAACTTATCACAATCGCCACAATTAATTTTAATAACTCCTGATTTATTATCTTTATGAACTTTGGATTTATTATTTTTTATATGATTTCCTAAATTATTACCGGTACGATAAGCAATGTTAGTGTTGTGCTTAGATAAGAGAGATTTAAGTTTTTTACTTGAATTTCCGATGAAAGTGAGGCTGTAGTATTTGATATTATTTTTAGTGAGGGGGTACACCTGGTTAATCGCATTTTTGAAAAACTTTTTATCTATCATATTGTCTATAATATTGGGATCATAATTATTATTTACGGCAATTTGTTTAATTATATTTTTCTCGATGTTAAAATTAGCATTTGAAAGTGGAATATTTACTAAACGATGTACCATACTATTGAAAGCTGCCATTTTGTGTTGGAAAAGATGTAGGGAAGTACTATGTATGACGCTATCAGTGTGCAATGGTTTGCGAAAAATTGAAAAATTATGTTTGTTATCTACTTTTGTTATTTTCAAATCCAAATAGTTAATCGAGTTATCTTTTACCATCTCTAAAGTGAATTTTATATTAGGGTGTAAAGTATTAATGAATGTTTGAAAGCAGTCTATTTGTCTAAGAGTACCAGTGAAACAACAAATAATATCATCCACATATCTAAACCAATAAACGAATTGTCGACTAACAGGATGATTATGAATTAACTGTTCCAAATTATCCATGAATACTTCAGCCAACAAAGGGCTCAGCGGGTTTCCCATAATTAAGCCTTCAGTACTGCTGTAAATCTTATCATTGAAACTAAAATAATTCTGTTCCAGGCATAATTCCAAAAGTGACAATATATCTGATTTTATGAAAGGATTAACAAGATTGCTATTAAGTAACTTTTCTATTAGGGTTAAAGGAACCTTGGGTGGTATACTTGGAAAAAGATTTACTACATCCCAGGACATAAATTTAGAATTAAGTGACAATTGAATATTTTCAATTTTATTGACTAAATCGTATTTTATGTTTTCATAAACATATTTGAAAATGAAGGTTATTATTATTATACTGATAAAAATATAGAATTACTATTCAATTATTTGAGTAGATCTATATTCAGAAACACAAAGGTAACATTAAAAGAAAACAGTAACAAATAGAAAAAAAAAACATTAGTTACACTTAATATCGAAATATGAAAAATTTTGTTTACTACAGAGGATATATGTTACACATAATCAGCAAGTACTGTAAGACTTTCTGTAATCACTAAATTCTTAAAATAGCTTACAAGGACTCCATAAGCTGACAATTGAAAGGATGTTGCGTCCAAATATCCCCTTCCTCAACTTGCTGAGGACTTGCTACAAGTTCAGCTAGAGCCCACGCTTGTACAAGATCCAATCTTCCAACAACAGCACCAGCTGCAGCATTATGTTTACATATTGTTGCAACATCCCCATCTAATATATAATCTTTGGCCAATTGCTTGTGAACTAAAAATAACCCAGAACAATCGTAAATATGGACCAGTACCTTGGAAGGTTTAGATGAATAATGTTGACTTCTCGATCTAGGTTTTTGATAATAATAAGCCGATATTGATAATTGATGTGATGACCTCTTCGCTAAAATATTTTCCAAGGCTGACAGTGCTCTTGGTGTTGCAATTTCCATTTTTGTAGATAATCTACGACTATGACCTACTCTTCCAAAACAAACTAAGGTATCGACGCAACAAAATTTAGCGCCAGATGTTCTTGGAAAAGGTATGTAAGCATCATTAAAACCACCAAAACTGTTCTCTGGGTTAATTAGAGTATTTTCGTACATTCTATCTGCTTCAGAATCAGTAACTAGCTGTTCTAAAGTAGTAACCATTTGCCTCAAGCAAGATTCTAAACACGTTCTATTTTTTGATACCCTTTGTTGCGCCAAATGATTTAAAGTTTGGAGCAGTTGACTAGCTACATTTTCATCCACCTGAGAACCTTCTTTAACTTCAAAATTTGGGGGGACACCATGCGGATATGACATAGGAAAAGTAACCTCTAAATTAACGGTGAATCTATTTACAATAGCTCTTACAGAACATACACGACTAGGGAAATTCATACTTTTTACATCCAAGTTTGGTATGTGAACATTGAGAAGAGAAAATTCTTGTTGTAATGGTTCTACTTTTGGAATTGTTTTTTTTACAATTTTTTCTATACTCTCTTTAGGATTGTGATAAGATGTAACATCTTGATTATCATCAGGTTCATAGCCGCATAGCTTTTGAAGAAATGGTTCTATCTTCCAGACAAGGAGAGTTTGGTCTTTAGACCAAGTTATCAGTTGAAAACAGGAATCTCCAGGACGTTTGTGCCTCCATTCAAATTCCAGGACCACATCTTTATGTCCCATGAATGTATGCATGGGTGTCGCACGATTTGCAGTATTCCACAATAAAAGACTGTTTTCACCTCTTCTTAGTTGTGGAACTACTACAGTCATTAGCCCATTTCCAAAAGGAGTGTACCTGAAATCAGAATTCCCAATTTTCATATCAACTACTTCTGTATATTTGTGAACTATAGAATTTTTAATTTATCCCTTGTTTCATGCGAATATGGGGGTAGTAAATATGAAAGCCAATACTTGAAGACCAAAAAAACCTAGATGAATTTAATCATTTCATACTAATTAGACCAACAAGTTTTGGGTTTTTGTAATATTTTAAGACTTTGGTAATCATTTTTAGAAAGTTGCTTGTATATTAAGAGAATGTGTGCTGCATTCAATATTTTATTGTATCTCATACATTAGAAAAAGTTTAGTTATTTTTCATCTTTTACTATTAGACTTACACCAGAGGTACTTTATATATTAATAATAATAATAAATATCTTCATTTCAGAATATGCATCATGCTACATAGAATAAAATAGTGTCACAAATATTTGGGGCTTCACAATTTTCTTTCCCAATTTAATCAATATCTCTGTAACATAACATCAAACTTACTGTTAAAGTACTCAGACAATGAGTATGGTTCCAAATCTATCATCATTTTTTTAATTTTTCTTTTGAATAAACTAAAATTATTTATCATTTCATAACTATTTGGTAATTTATTATAAATTCTAATACAATTATAAGACGGATGTTTTTCACTTAAACTTAGTTTGTGTTTTGGATAGTGTATGTCAAAAGTTCTTTTTGGGTAATTATGTAATGTTGTGTGCTTCAACATTATATTCTTGTTTTTAAAGAAAAATGTCAAGCAATCACACAAATAAATACCATAGATTGTTAAAATATTATTTCTCCAGAATATTCCTCTACATGAATCCAAAAATTTCAACCCAAACATAATTCTTACAATTCTTTTCTGTATAACAAATATCTCACCGACTCTTACACTTATTCCCCAGAATATAATTCCATATTTTAAAAGTGATTCAAAATTTGCAAAATAAATTGTTTTTATACAAGATTGACTCAAATAATTACAGAGAGATCTTACTATATTAATTCATAGCTTAGATTTTTACCATTAATCTTATGAAACATTAAATCAGAAAGTTTCAAAAGTTATAGTAGAAGCATATTAAAAGAAACTTCTATTCACCTAGCCCTCCATACTGGAGCATTAGTAGTTAGTATATATTCAGCTTTCCTAGGATTAGTTGTATCAAAAAACTTGACAGTGTTATCTTGGCTGCATGTCGCAAATTGTGTTTCAGAACTTCTGCTCCAATCTAATCCATGTATTTTGGATAAATGGGCAGCAACATATTGCACTGGTGCTGTTCCTTTTCTCTGATCCCAAATTTTAATATCACCATCATGTGCTGTAGCCAAGAGATTAGATGATAGTCTATTCCATCTCACCTAGTATTTTGAATATGTTAAACCAAAGAAGCAATTGATTTTAGAAATCACTCACTTGAGAAGCTTCTGCAATAGCAGATAGAGAAAGTGACGGTCTCCTTGAATCCCTTAAGTCCCATATATAAATGAAAGTATCTACAGAACAGGATGCTAATATATTTGGATCCATCTGATGCCAGTTGAGATCAGTTATTACCCTGGTATGTGCCTTAAGGGAGTGAGTTTGTGTGAGTTCTTCCATTCTCCAAGTGAGTACCTCAAGCCTCTGATTACTCTAAAATCCAAAGAGAACGAAAATATTAAGTAATCATTCAAGTAAGTCAAATTCCTATGAAATGTCTATAAAATACAAAATATATATCATACAGATATAACACACAATTCCCTGTGATGCATTGTTGGATTCCATTCAGCAGCACCAACGTCATATTTACTTTGTCTAGGAAATTTTTGGACCAACTGAACTTCTTCTTCTAAATTTCGAATAGTAATATATTTTCTCCTAGAATAAAAGACAGAATAAAAAAAAATAAGCTCAGGAATTGACTTCATAATTAAAAAGTGTTAAATGCTTTCTTCAAATTTCATAAATTGATACTCTCTTTGTTATTGAGAAGTATTACCCTGCAAGTAGCACATAAGTTCCTGTAATATCCACAGCCATTGCATTAGCTTGCAAATCTTTTCCTTCCAACGCCACATAATATTCATTATTCCAATTTATAGCCATTTTTCAGAATAAAATATTTACTTTGATTTGTTCAAATTGTTTATTTTCTGTCAAAATTTAAGGTTATTTCTCAGGGTCATCGACTGTTATACGAACTGCTCATCGAAAACTTACTTCTTCTTCTTAGAACTTTAAATTTATAAGTTGACGATCTTTTCTGATATCACATAGTTGGTATTTTTTTATCCTATTAAGACAATCATGAAACTGTTAATATATTTATGATATCTTCTGTAATATTAGTCAAATCATTTATTGTCTACTAGATATTACTATGAACCATCATTATCCTTCTTGAGCAATTCTATTATATCGATAATTGATAGTAAATCATAATTTGGAACAATACTTCGATGAAACTACTTATTTCTATTTCTGATTCAAAATAGCATCAAAAGTATAATTTTAAGCACTTAGTAGATGGTCATGTAATGTAAGATTATGAAAAACTGAAAGTGCTCTATGGTCTAAAGGTGAAATAAATCTTGGCAAACGAATATGGTGGACGTCGGGCATTGCTAAAAAGACTTTTCTAATGTGTTTTAAATAATTTTTTTATACAAATGAGTTGAAATTTTACTTTGATTATAGTGAGTCTTCTATATATTATTGTTTATTGATTTTCCGTGAGCAAGTATCTGTCATAAAAGGTAAGGATGTATACAAATGGTTCTTCCATTACCCTAGTGCTTTCAGCTTTTTCTCAGGGAAGGCTGACGCATAACCGGTGGCGCGCCCATAGTTCCTTCTTCTAAACCCCCAGTATATAAAAAGAAAATACCCACGCATATTTTATCATTTCTCTTTTGATAAGCCCACACATTTATTTAAATAATTGAAGTATCATCAAACAACATTTAATTTTTAGGAACTATGTCTTCTGAAGATGAAAAGCCCCCAGCACCCCCTGTCCGTTTAACATCTAACAGAGGTACAGATTTAGCTAATAGTTCAATAGCAGTTGATAGGCCTTTGCCAAAGGAACCAGAAGATGCAGATCGTAAAAAGAAGGCACTCAAGTCAAAGAAAACACCAAAGCATTCAACCTATTGCGATAAACCAGAAATATCATATCCTACAAACTTTGAACATACTGTCCATGTTGGTTTTGATCCAATTTCAGGAGAATTCACTGTAAGTTGTTATATTATATCATGCTTTTAGTAGCTGCTTGTTTTTTACTCAGTTTGAATAACTGAAGTATTTTTTTACAAGCTGCCTATTAAAGTAAGTAATTGAAAGAGTACATTTTTGTTCAGTTGCATTTAGATGAAAGAATATTTTAATTAATTGAGTAGTGTAGTCTTTGATTTCCTCTTCTATATCCTTTTCTTAATTTCAATGAATGGAATTTTTAGATGGAAAATAGTCTTTATGTATTCTTCAATATTCCTTTTTTGTATCTGAACAAGACATCATTTTAAAACACAAAGTTTTATAATTTTCAATTATATTGGAGCAAGACATTGAAAATTTCATTATTAACACTAAATGGTGTTTCAGAGTACAGAGCTCATGTTGAAATAGACATTTTCATGACTATAATCAAGCGAAATTTTATAAACCACAAATTAGTTTTTCTAGTTTCTGACAATATTTATCTTCATGTATTTCAACTTGTTAATACATAGCACAGACTAAGTTAATACATAGTATGGACTTAACTAGAATAAAAATTCATTCATTTCTTATAGCTTTATAAAATGAACATGAGATTAAGTCCATTTGTATGATTTAGAATCGAAAATTTCATTGGAAAGTCATAATTTTTGAATATAGAGTCATACATATAATTTATTTTCAATTGAACTTCAGTTCTAAATATTATATTCAACTTTATCAGTAAGCATATAACCAAATCTACTAATTTATACTGAACATGATTTAAAAGTTGATGAGTTTTTTTTCCGATGATAACGTTTATGTGAACACTAAAGAGTTTTTCTAATCCATTTTCTGTCACTTCCTGAGGTTTATTATAGTGGTTGATACTTTCTGAATATTTTTTGGAGGCCCTGCAAAAATGAATTCTAGAATGTATGTTTGGATTTATTATATAAATAGAAATATTGTGAAAATTTGTTACTATTTGAGGGTTAAGAATTATGGACCCAAAAAAAAAACGGAATGGTTTTGAAATTATTTGCTGATATTCTTTATATTATCTCTCATCAATATATGTATAGTGATGTACAAGAAACATCAATATACAACATTTCAGATCTTTCTCTTCACTTTACTCAAATATTCAATGTTGCTCATAGAATATATTTATTACTCGAACCTCTTTGGTATGAATATTGTTTTATAGACAAAGTATTTTATATTTGAAACATAAAAAAATCAATTTCAAATTCCAACGGAAAATTTTGTATTGATGTGCCATTAATACTTATTTTTTTTAATTCATATACTCTTTTGAGTGTTGACTAAATAATTTTTATTGTGGTTAATACAACAGAATCATGTTCTGGCTTCAGTAAGATAGTATTCAGCTTTTCAAATTTGGGAACTCAGATTTTGAAACTGTAATCATTGAACACTACAAAATTGTTTTTTCTTTTCAACGTTAAATAACAGGCGAATAATGCAAATATATTTCATTTGTAATCTCTTAAAATGAAACTTTGTGTTAGTGTTTCAATTGAAAATGCATATAATCTTAAATTCACAGTAGGTCTTTCAACATTTGCTCAGATATTTTCATAAATTAATTAAGGATTAAGTGAAAAACTGTTTGGAATGCTTTCCACTTTGAGAAATAATTTCGAAGAAATATTCTTCGAGAGTTTCAACTAAATTATATCATTCTTGAAATAATTTCGAATTATTATTTAGTTGCTCCCTTTTAAAGTAGTGTACTGCAGTGAATTTGAGTTTTTAGTCGAATTTTCTTTAAACAGTTGTTTTTCTGCATTCCTTATCTGGTGCATGTGTGAGAAAACGAATGTTTTGTTTTACATAAATCACAACTTGACTTTTGTTATCAGGGAATGCCTGAAGCTTGGTCGAAATTATTAATGAATTCGAATATAAGTAAACAAGAGCAAAAGAATAATCCACAAGCAGTACTTGATGTTTTGAACTGGTACGATAATTCTTCAAAGGAACCACCCACTACGAAATACATGACCAAGGCTACCACGACGAATTCAGGTAGGAATTGAACGATCTTAAAAAGTTTTCTTTCACAATCTTTGGCTTTTTTTCTCATTTTTAGGTTCATCACTTAGCAGGGTGTCAAGTTCGAGTCCGAGCAGTACGACACCGACTGAAGCAGAGGTTGGAAATCAGAATTTATACCATAGTCCAGTACATGCAGTGAGTTCAGAGATTGAAGATGAAGCTCCGCCACCTCCTATTGCTAGTAGGCCGGAACGTACAAAAAGTATTGTAAGTTTTTCGGTGATTCTACCAGTATAATTGAATTGTGCGAATTGATGCCCTTGTGAGGATGGCCCCAGGTCCTCTTAATAAAACACAAGGTTCTACTCTTAAATCTTCTTTATTGGGAGGTTCATACTCTTGATGGCTTAAAGGCTCTCGTAGGACTGACGATCGGATCCGCGACAATATTTAACGGAGGTTTGTCTTAGTAGAGTCAGCACTTTAATGTTTACTTAATATAATGAATATATGGAATAGCAACAATTCGGGTTTACTGGTCTAGAAATAATGCGATGACCCGTGGAACTGTCGCAACACTTCCTGTATAATGACCTCGACTAAATGGGTGGATTAACATATGAATATTACAAAAGTATCTTATCACTACACGCTAAAAAAAAAATTGTTGGTATGTAGGAGATTAATATTTTTAACGGCATTGTTTGGAATTTTAATTCCGGGAATAGAATATTTCCTCCTTATGTTATAGGCAATAATATACGCTCTAATGACTATGAATATTATCATTATTATTATTCATTTCAGTAGTGAGCGGGAACTCCCATTGAAGGGCCCGATGAGACTAATGAATCTTTTATAACAAGTATCACATTTTTTAGTTTTATCACAGATTTGTTACCATTTGGCATGTTCTTATCACAGTAGGTACTACAAAATTATCACACAGGGTAGTGTACAAATGTATCTGCCCAGACTCTCATTTCCATGTCCAGTCTGTTCTTAAATTGGTTTTTGTTGGTAGAATTCACGGTTTCATCTGATAAACTGTTCCAATAGTAAACTACACGGTTTGACAGAAAGTTTTTCCTTAGCAATTTATTGCACTTCTCTTTTCCCAGCTTCTTATTGTGTCCTCTTAGGATAGATAGAAATAATAATAATTTTTCAAAGAAAGAATGACCGTATCAAGTTTTTCGATATAATAATCAGTTTTGTTATAGTTCTGGCGACTCAAAACACAACTTTCTTATGTTCACTATCATATATTTTTCTAGTAATAATTTTGCGATTTTCAACCGTAATTTATCGTTTACACAAGAGCGTATAGCGCACGTGTTCACTTATCAACTCGTATCCCTTTCATACACTGACTGGCGGGAATATTCACGTTTATGATGAGTGTAGTATTTTGAAATTTTGTTGTAATTTACTGTGGGAAGCGGACATTTCCAACAGAGGGTTTTCTGTGGTAATCAGATATTTCCTATTTGTTTTCCGCTAACCGCAAAAAAATATCTCTTCCCTATTAATTTCATAAATATTTGTTACCGATAATATAATATAAATTTGAATGAACTGCCAAACATGGTTAGCCAGAATATCGCATTGTATGCTGATGACACTGTACTGATTATAAGTGAAAAGACAAGGAATGAATGTGAGACAAGGGTGAAAGAAAGTATGAATGAGCTTGAAGATTGGTTTTCCAGGAACAACCTGCTGCTGAATGTTGACAAAACGCAGTTTGTCAATTTTAGCAGAGGGGGAGATTCCGAAAATTTCGAAATTGTGTACAATGATAGAATTTTAAAACCATGTAAATCAGTATTATTTCTGGGAGTGACAATTGACTGTAGGCTGGACTGGAAAGAACACACTGAACAATTGTGTTTGGGCCTAGCTAGACATAACTATGCTCTAAAAATACTGTCTATGGGGGCGTTCAAGTATTACGTAACGCAATTTGGGGGGAGGGGGGTCTTGTAAAACGTTACGATGCGTTACAGGGGCGGGAGGGGGGTTAGAACAACGCGCTACGTAACATTGATTTTTATTGAAATAAAAAACTAGAGAATTTGAATCTCCGAAGTTGTTAACTCTTTTCGTTTATTTTTTACGGGGAATCCCTCGATTGTATTGTAAGTCAGTTTTATTTTGTTGTATATATATATATATATATATATATATATATATATATATTATATATATATATATATATATATATATATATATATATATATATATATATATATATATATATATATATATATATATATATATATATATATATATATATATATTATATATATATATATATATATATATATATATATATATATATATATATATATATATATATATTATATATATATATATATATATATATATATATATATATATATATATATATATATATATATATATATATATATATATATATATATATATATATATATTATATACATATGTAGAGAAAGAGAGACTTTTGAAATTGGGTTTTTGATGCCAAGCATCCTGAAATGTCATGAAACGAAAAACTATCTTGGGCCTAGGTCCTACTTTGCTAATCGCACCCATTTCAATAAGCAGGTTTTCAAAGTGAAAACCTGCTAATAAGCGAAAATTGAATAATGCATGAGAAAAATAATGGTGGATGAAGTTAGCTAAAAATGTATGCAACGACAGGGCTAAGTCAGGAAAACGGCATAATTAAATGTAAGATTAGTAGTAAAAGTTTATTAGGACTAATTTGAGCCCTTTTCAACATATCACATTATGTATGATTGTTTATTAAATAAAAATCTCTTGTTTTGTTTATTATTAACGAAAACACGATTAAAACAATAAAAACGGTATTTTAGCAACTTTCCGGTACTTTGCGCAACATATTTGTGACTTTTAGGTAAAAATGGTCGCTTGGGTGTTACGTAACGTTTATAGGGGGGGAGGAGGGGTTCATGAAAACGTTACGGAGCGTTACATAGGGGGGAGGGAGGGTCAAAAATCTTCAAAAATTGCGTTACGTAATACTTGAACGGCCCCTATGTCAGTGAGTGTGGATGTTGCTATGTTGGCATTTCACGCCTTTGTACAGTCAAAGATATCTTATGGAATTGTTTTCTGGGGAAATACGTCGTGTATGCAAAGGGTACTAATTCTACAAAAAAGATGCCTAAGTATGTGTGGATTGCGAATGAGAGAGAGCTGCAAACCGGTTTTCATACAAAAAAAAATACTGACCGCCATAAGCCTATATGTTTTAGAGTCTCCAATGTTTATAAAAAAAAATTATGATTTATTCTCGGAAAGTATAGCGGAACACAATTATAATACTAGGCATAAAAACAACCTTCAGCCGTCCTTCAACAAATATCAGTACCTACAAAAAAATGTCGAATTCTCGATTAAGAAGATTTGGAACCGTCTTCCTCAAGCAATATGAGACTTACCATTGAACCAATTCAAAAAACGACTAAAAGTATTCATGTTCTCCAGAGCATATTATGCCCTTAATGAATATTTTGAGGACAATATTTCAACAATGTGAATGACTGTGATATTTTGTTAATGTTTGTATTTATATGTCTGTAATAGTTTGTTTTTTAATTCCTATATATTTTTTGACAATAATCTGTATTATGATAATTGTATTTTGACAAGTTCAATATCCTTATGGATCACATGTGAACGAATAAATCTTTCTATCTATCTATCTACAATGAAATGGTAAAGGGAAAACGATATATCTTGATTATTATTTTCAAATAGTTGTTGATGTGATACATTCAAGTTTGTACTTTGATCCTGAAAGAAGACATAACGTAACTTATTTCATTACATATATAAATAAATATTTTTTACAAAACATTCATTTTTCTAGTACACAAAACCACTTCAAGAAGAACAAAATAATACGAATAGTGTTAGTACGCCACCTCATAGCTTAAGCCCCGCCCACGTCACTAGTACGCAGACGTTAAACACCAACTCGGTGACTAGCGCCCCGGTGTTGGACAGGAACAAAAATCAAGCGGGATCCGAAATGTCTCGAGCGGCGTCTGAGAAGAGAAAGAAAAAGATGTCCGACGAGGAAATATTAGAAAAGCTTAGGAGTATCGTTTCGGTGGGAGATCCAAACAGGAAATACAACAAAATAGATAAAATTGGACAAGGGTGAGTGTAGTCACCAACTTTCAATTATTTATTTGTCTTGACTATTGTAAGTGTGAAAAATAATTTATTCATAAAATTGAAACGTTATGAGTAATATCATCATTGTAGGATATTGTGGAATAAGTGGTGTATCTCTGAACCTGATTGATAGCTACCTAAAAAATAGAAAACAACAAGTGGTCGAAAGGGACGTAAATGGGGTGCTTATTAAGTCGGGGGTGCTCACTGTTCATAAGGGTGTGCCACAGGGCTCGGTGTTGGGCCCTCTTTTCTATATTTTGTATGTAAACGAGTTGCCAAATATTATAAACCAGAACGTTGTACTCTACGCAGATGATACTTCAGTTATCATTAGCAAAGAAACCATACATGACTGTGAGCTGACAATAAACAAAAATCTGAGTGACCTAACGAATTGGTTCCAAATGAACAATCTGCAGCTAAACATAGACAAAACCCAGCTCATTAAATTTAATAGAAACAACCAAAATAATTTTGAATTTGAATATAATAATAAAAAAATACCTGTACAAAACTCAGTGTCCTTCCTTGGAGTAAAAATAGATAGCAGATTAGACTGGCAGGAGCACACTGAACAGTCATGCAAAATATTGGCTAAGTATAGCTTTGCACTTAGAATGCTGTCTCGGTGTGTGGATGAATCGGTTGCTTTGCTGGCATATCATGCATTTGTTCAGTCTCGCATATCCTATGGAGTAATTTTTTGGGGCCATGCGGCGCATGTAAATAGAGTTCTTATACTTCAGAAAAGATGCCTTAGAAATATATTTAAGATCAGTCCTAGGACAAGCTGCAGGGAAGTTTTTAAGAAACAAAAAGTTATGACGGTGGCTTGTCTGTGTGTCTTGGAGTCAGTAATGTTTAAAAGAAAAACCCAGATTTGTTTTTAGATTGTAACCTAAAGCATACTTATGACACTAGACATAAACAAAATCTGCAATCTTCCTCAAACAAATTTACTTATTTACAAAAAAATGTAGTTTTCCATAAAAAAAATTTGGAATAAGTTCCCTAGACAAGTCCGGGACTTGCAAGTGAATCCATTAAAACAAAAAATTAAAAGCTGGCTAATAGCTAAAGCCTTCTATTCTTTGGATGAGTTCTTTACCAACAATCTCAGTGATCTGTGATTTAAAACCCATATAAAGGGAAAGAAGAAGGGAAGGAAGAGGGAGGGAAAGAGGAATGTTGTCTTGACTGGATGTTTTTTTTTTTTTTATTATTTGTAGATGGAGATATGTAAAATGTGATATTCTTGTTTTTATAAAATTGTAAGTTTTCCCAAAATGTATAGATTTATACTTAGGTTTGGATGTATATTGACGTGTTCTATATTCAACTGTGAATGTAAATGGAATAAATAAAACACTATTACACTATTACTATTATTATTTGATCATTGCAAATAAATTATGGAAATCGAACGATATTAATTTAATAATTAACAAAAATTAATCTAGAATTAATAATAATAATAAATTGCAATATGACATAAATAGCTTTAATAATTGGTGTGTAGCTAATGGATTGAATATCAACGTAAATAAATGCTTCCACATTAGGTTTGGTAGATCACGATCTATTTGGCTTCTTCCATATTCTCTTAGTAATGAACTTATAAACCAAGTGAATTTTACGAAAGATTTAGGTGTAATTTTTGAAAAAAAAAAACATTTAGAAAACTTTATTTCTCCTTTGTGTATTCAACAGTTATGTTTGCTTCTCCTATTTGGAGACCCAAAGATAAGGGAGAGATAAGAAAGTTAGAATCTCTCAATAGAGTATTTATTAGGTATGCAGGGTATAGAACTGGAATGAGAATTCCGTTTACAGATCACAATTTGGTTCCCCTTTATCAGAGATTTAAAATCTCAAATTTTGAATCAGCTATGGATAGAGTTGATGTGATCTTTGGGTATAAAATTTTGGTCAATTTAATTGATGTACCTGAAATATTGGGTCAATTTAATTTTTATGTACCCCCCGCAACCTTCGTCATAACGTTTATGATTTTCAACCTAACAATTGTCGTCAGGGAGATAAAGTGAGAATTATTGATAGAATATTTATGCTATGTAATTAAACCGTAGACTGGTTTGATCCAAACACACTTTCGTTGTACAAAATAAAAAAATTATCAAAATCATTGTTAAAATTTGAATGAATTGAATAACTTAATATTTTTTTTATGTAATCAAGTTTATATTTTTGTAGGCTTCTAGCCATAAACACATTGTAATTTTTAATATATGGGGCTTGCCCCGTGAATAAAGATAAATAAAAAAAAAATGAAAAAAAATAATATTAAGCTTTATTTCCAAGTACAATATCATAAACAACAAAAGAGTAT
This sequence comes from Cynegetis impunctata, assembly GCA_030704885.1. Classification (NCBI taxonomy): domain Eukaryota; kingdom Metazoa; phylum Arthropoda; class Insecta; order Coleoptera; family Coccinellidae; genus Cynegetis; species Cynegetis impunctata. Next base: position 1,213,396 of record JARQZK010001452.1, on the reverse strand, counting down.
ACAGTTCGTAACTTGAATGGAAATTGTGTCACTCACAGGAAAAATTCAAACAAATATACAAAAATAAAATAAACTACATTAAGTAATTAGAGAGCTTATAAAAAATTGAATTGTTTCAGTGCCTCTGGTGTAGTCTACACAGCGATTGAAAGCTCAACAGGGATGGAAGTGGCCATAAAACAGATGAACTTATCGCAACAACCTAAGAAAGAACTGATAATCAATGAAATTCTAGTCATGAGAGAGAATAAGCATGGTAACGTTGTTAATTATCTTGATAGTTATTTAGTAAATGAGGTGAGTTGAACCAACGTTATTTTTTATCGTTTACCTAATTATTTTCTCGTTTTTTTTCCAGGAACTCTGGGTAGTCATGGAATATTTACCTGGTGGTTCCCTGACTGATGTTGTGACTGAAACATGTATGGATGAGGGTCAGATTGCGGCCGTGTGTCGAGAAGTATTACAAGCGCTTGACTTTTTGCATTCGAATCAAGTTATTCATAGGGATATCAAGTCTGACAATATACTGCTTGGATTAGACGGTTCAGTTAAATTAAGTGAGTTCGATTAACTGATTCTTGACATAATAAATTGACTAAAGAATATATAATAATAATAATAATGTTTATTCAGTCATTGATTAAAATGGAGTGCTAACAAACTAACGCAAACCATTTTTAACATGATCTTCGTCCTAATTAAATACAATAATCATGAAAGTAACATTATAAACCTCCCAAACTAAATTACATAATGCTTAATTACACCCAAAATAACAACACAATAATAATTCTTCATTGAAATGAGGGACTAACAATGCATATGGGAAGGATCAACTATATATAGTTTAAAATAATCTATGTTCAATCTCCCAGGTAGTCTGACAACTTATATGGTTCTAATCGTACTAATAAGGAGAAAACCAGCTGTTTGTATTGTTTGAAATTTCTAGTAAGTTTGATATAATTTGGTAGCTTGTTGAAAATTGCTATTGATGAGTAATATGAACCCTTCTCATAAATTCTAAGTCTAAGTTTAGGAACTGTATAGTTAAAATTTCGGGTATGAGTTGATATCAAGTTATTACATAATAAGTGGTTTTTGAAAATAAACATTAATATTTCAAATATGTATAGGCCTGTAATTGTTAAAATATTATTCTCCCTGAAAAGTCTCCTACATGAATCAGCCTTTTTTAAATCTAACACTATTCTAAGAGCTTGTTTTTGTTTCATGAATACATCACTCATAACAGAGCTGCGGCCCCAGAAAATAATTCCAAATCTCAAAAGAGAATGAAAATTTGCATGGTAAACAACAAATAGTACTTTCTGACTCACATATGTCTTTAGAACTCTCATAGAAAACAAAGCCCTGCACAATTTTTTATTTAGGTCTTCTATTTGTACATCCCACTGACAGTTCTCATCCAGATGCAAACCTAGAAATTTCGTAGAAGCAGTAGCGCTAATCAACGTTTCATTTACAATTACTTCTTTTGGTGTTACCAGATTCGATCTTGTTGTTTTGAAGAATATAATTTTTGTCTTTTCTGTATTAAGCACTAGCTTGTTCTTCAAGAACCAATTCATAAGCTCATCTAGTGTGTTTTTATAGCTGTTTAACAGTTCATGAAGATTATTTGTTCGTATGAGCAAATTTGTGTCATCAGCAAAACTTACTAGTGATCCAGAAGGTATTGCCGATTCAATGTCATTTACGTAAATTGTAAAGAGTAGCGGACCTATTACGCTGCCCTGTGGTATTCCAATATCTATTCCTACCAAATCCGAAACTCCCCCCTCACTCAAGACAACTCTTTGAGTTCTCCCGTTCAAGAAGGACTGTATCCACTCCAGTGCAAAACCTCTAATGCCGTACCTCTCAATTTTTTCAAGTAAGATGTTATGATCTATAGTTTCATAAGCTTTTGAGAGTTCTATAAAGGTACCCATTATATATTCCATATTCTCAAATCGAACTAAAATCTCTTGAGTAAAGTTATGAACAGCAGTAAAAATTGACTTGTTTTTCAAGTAACCGTGTTGGCAATTGCTAAAAAAATTATTTTTAAAGAAAAAATGTACTAATCTACTTGCCATTGTGGATTCAAATATTTTAGAGAAAGATGATAAGAGACTAATAGGTCTATAGTTCTCCATCAATGTAGGATCACCCTTCTTGTAAATAGGTTTGACGGTAGCTATTTTTAGCAATTGAGGGAAAATACCATTTACGATCGAGTTATTTACAATATAATCAAGTGGTTCAAGTATCTCCAAAATACAAAATTTTAACAAAGTTGCGAGATCTCATCAACCCCACTACTAAGTTTATTTTTCATTTTTCTTACTATATCTATGATCTCTAATTGCGTTACTGGAATTACATACATCGATTTTGAGTTTCTTTTAATGTGATTGCAACTGAAATTAATATGTTTTTGAGTTTCTATTAAGTCTTTAGCTCCGTTTGCAAAAAATTTATTAATTTTGTTTGCTATTTCATTTGCATCTCCGGGTATTTGATTCGTACATTTTCTTTTATGACCTCTTATATCTTTAACTACATTCCATACCGTTTTACTTTTATTATCAGAAGAGCTTATTTTACTAGTATATAAATTTTTCCTAAAATCAATTAAAAGCTGGTTGTATTCCTTCTTAACACTACTATATTGAGTAACATACCTAGCATTACTGCTTTTTAGAGTGTATAGAATATCTAATCTCATTTTACACTTCTTTATTTCATCTGAGTTGTAATTTATGCTATCCCCCCTATGTTTGTAATAATATAGTAAAGGAAAGCATTCGTTAAATATAGACTTAAACATGGACATAAAGATTTCAAATTGTTTGTTTACATCATTTTCATCAACATTATAAATTAGTTGCCAATCTTGTTCTCCTATTTTGTTTGAAAATTTTATTTTGTTTTCCATATTGAAAAACCTCCTGTGAGTAGCTTTTTCACTTTTAGAATTGAAATTGATTTTTATTTTTTGTCCAAGATGATCAGATAATTTGTAATTTATAATTTCGAAATCAAAATTCGCGATGTTTGTAAAAATATTATCTATGCAGCTTTTAGTAGAATACGTTATTCTAGTATATTCAAAAGTACCTGGTTTTATGTTGTGAGAGTGCAAGATTGACAAAAAGTTTCGCTTATCATTGGAATCAACCCTTATATTTTTATTAAAATCGCCAGCTATACACACTTCACACTTTTCTTTTTCTATATGTTTCATCATTTTATCTACATACTTTAGAAATTTGTTTATATTTGATCCATTATTGTAGATACAAATTATTAAGATTTTTATTTTACCAGAAAGCAATTCCACTGATGAACACTCAAACACCTCCTTTTTTGACAGTTTAGTTATATCTGGTCGTTCTTTCACTTTCACATTTTCTTTACAGTATATCAGTATCAGTACTGATACTGATACTGATTACAGTATATTGCAGATATATATAGAAACAATTGAATAGTGTTTTGTTTTTCATTCATATTGTTGTGAACTGTTGGCTCACATTTTGATTAGGAAATTATTGACAGTTGTATGACTAAGTTTTTTTTAGAATAGTTTCAAAAGGGACGAGGTAAATTTGACCAATTTTTTCTGCTAAAGGAAGTTATAAAGTGAGTGTAAAATTTAAGTCTTTCTTGGAGGATCATCAGAGTAATGTTGTCTTAGATCTTTGACTATATAATAATAATAATAATAGCACTTTATTTCAAAAATTATTGGTAAAATTTATACAATAAAATTGAAAGATCTCAACAGGACACTTCAACATTTTCCTTACAATAATTTATTAGCTCCTGTATATTGTATGGTTCACACTTACAAATAATTACAAAACAATTTTGCTTTTGGTTACAGTTCATTTAAGTTTTTACAAATAGTTAATTTTGTTGGTCATGTATCTTTAAAGAAAAAAGGTGTAAAAAAACTTAACTATTCAAAATTTTCCATGGATAAATATCAAGAAGTATTAACAGAACTTGCCAATGTTATTGGTAGACATAATATTTTTCGTTTTTTATTGACGAGTTTCGTTTCTTAATTTTTAGCTGATTTTGGGTTCTGTGCCCAAATAAGTCCGGAGCAAACGAAAAGAACTACCATGGTCGGTACTCCATATTGGATGGCCCCAGAAGTAGTAACAAGAAAGCAATATGGACCAAAGGTAATAAAATTTGCACTGTTTTACTATATTTTGCAATATCCACATTATATATATATATATATATATATATATATATATATATATATATATATATATATATATATATATATATATATATATATATATATATATATATATATATATATATATATATATAATATATATATATATATATATATATATATATATATATATATATATATATATATATATATATATATATATATATATACAAGGTGTCCCGTAAATAACACGCCAGAGTGACACTGGAGGTAGATTGGCTTCAGGTCAATCAGATAACATCAACATGACCTTAGTAAAGGTTTTCTGGTTTTCGAGATATTGCCACTCTTATGTTTTTTTCAAAAATCTATACTCTTTGGTCATTTTCTCGCCTGTTTTGAATATAAATAAGTTCTAACTCATGGTTTTTATTCTTGTGCTATCATCAATATATGGTTGAGACAATCGACCTATCGTTTCATTTAATACTAGCTCGCTAACCTCAAAAAAAAATCAAGTTGTTTCTATTTAATTTAAATCTGAAAACCTTAAGTAAAGTTTGACTATTTACTGTGAAAAAATATCGTACTAGACAGAATCAGCAAATGATCTTAAAAACTAGCCTATTTAATGCTCTTTCAAAAACGGTATAACATTTGTGGTTTTTTTCTTTCAAAAGTCTAAAAATTCCAATTTTTGTCATTGAAGTCGTGCTACTTGCGAAATACACTGCGCCGCAAATTTAACGCATACATTAATTGTTTCCTAAGTTTTGACTATATTGAATATTTTCTTAGGCGGAGATCCGATTTGATTGAATTTTTCATCAAATAGTAGCTCCGTTTTTTGAGAAAATGTAATAGTTATAAGATGATCAAAAAAATTAATAAACTTATTGTACAGGGTGTTTAAATAGCGACATGTTTTCTTCGTCCAAGTTTGCATCCTTCTGCGGGCAATATCGGGTAGCTCAGGCAGAGAAAAAAATAGACGGCGTTATGATCGCATGTCTTTTGAGTAATTTGTTTTTTAAATCGTTTATTCATCTCCAGCCACTCGAAAGATATTCATGTTTTTATAACTGCTCACACTTTTTGAACGAAATTTTTTAAAACTTTTTTGTTAATTTGCGATGAAGGCTGTGTATACAAAATTTCTTTAAAAGTAGAAACTGTGTTTATTTGGTTTTGTATGTCTCTCCATACTACAAGCCCCTTCCGATTCTTTTCAAAATTACCGAACTACCTGACTACCAGTTTAGAATGGGTTTTTCCTACTTTACTAATTTGTAACCATCCTTCTATTTACCCTTTCTACACAGTTTATCATCTCTTTATTTCTTGTTTTCGATATAACGGAGAAACCTATTTATTAGTTATCATAAGAAAATAAATAAGTAAAATGCATTTACAGTTACATGTATTATTATATTTTTTTTTGACTCGCACATTATGTAGAATTGTGGCAATAAATTATTATTATTATTAGTTAGCATCAAGCATCTGAAGAAGATGAAGTTTCACGGAAACGAGGGTCATGCGTTATTTTACTTTGTGTATATAAATAAATATGTATATTGTTTTTATAAACCATTGTTTTGATATCTTTATTAATTTACATCATGTATCGGCCCAATCAAATCAAAATAAATAAATAAACAAAGTTTAAACTTTTAATGAAATTCGTTTGCACAGTCTCCTTCACAAGTTAACAAAAAAGTTTTTAAAAATTTCGTTTGAAAAGTGTGAGCGGTTATAAAAACATGAATATCTTTCGAGTGGCTCAAGATAAACAGACGATTGAAAAAATAAATTACTCAGAAGAAATGCAATTATAACACCGTCTATTTTTTTTTCTGCCTGAGCTACCCGATATTGCCCGCAGAAAAATGCAAAGTTAGACAAAGAAAACATGTAGCTATTCAAACACCCTGTACAATAAGTTTATTAATTTCTTTGATCATCTTATAACTATTATATTTTCTCAAAAAACGAAGCTACTATTTGATGAAAAATTCATTCAAATCGGATCACCGCCTAAGAAAATATTCAGTCCAAAGTTAGGAAATATTTAATGTATGCGTTAAATTTGCGGCGCAGTGTATTTCGCAAGTAGCACGACTTCAATGACAAAAATTGGAATTTTTAGATTTTTGAAAGAAAAAAACCACAAATGTTATACCGTTCTCGAATGAGCATTAAATAGACTAGTTTTTAAGATCATTTGCTGATTCTGTCTGGTACAATATTTTTTCACAGTAAATAGTCAAACTTTACATAAGGTTTTCGGATTTGAATTAAATTGAAACAACTTGATTTTTTTTTGAGGTTAGCGAGCTAGTTTTCAATGAAATGATAGGTCAATTGTTTCAACCATATATTGATGATAGCACAAGAAAAAAAATCATGAGTTAGAACTTATTTATATTCAAAACAGGCGAGAAAATGACCAATGAGTATCGATTTTTGAAAAAAACGTAAGAGTGGCAATATCTCGAAAACCAGAAAACTTTTACTGAGGTCATGTTGATGTTATCTGATTGACCTGAAGCCAATCTACCTCCAGTGTCACTCTGGCGTGTTATTTACGGGACACCCTGTATATATATATATATATATATATATATATATATATAAATATATATATATATATATATATATATATATATATATATATATATATATATATATATATATATATATATATATATATATATATATATATATATATATATATATATATATATATTTATAATTTTTCATAAGGTTATGAAAAATTGAACACTACTGTATTTGGTGATTTATCATATTTAAGAAACATTATTTTATAATTAGAAGTTATGAGCAAAATAATAGCAAATAAATCCTTTTGGAGTTTTATAATGTGGTTAATAATTTCATAGCTCTATTTCAAAATTCAAATAATTAGCTCATGTTAATTGGTCAATAAATTTCTGGATACTTGGTGCTCTCATAACAAAATATCTAATCTACTGATATGATCAATCTCGAAGATATTCAATCTTGGAGAACGGTAATAAATTAGTCGATACTGATAATTATATAAAGGGAATTTCGTTTTCTCAAAAATGTTTTATAATCTTTTAGGTAGACGTATGGTCCTTAGGTATTATGGCAATCGAGATGATCGAAGGAGAGCCGCCATATTTGAACGAAAATCCACTCAGGGCTTTATATTTAATTGCAACAAATGGAAAACCAGATATAAAAGATAAGGAAAAACTATCGCCAGCCTTCCAAGACTTCTTGGACAAATGTTTGGAGGTAGAAGTTGAAAAGAGAGCGTCAGCAAAAGATTTATTGAAAGTAAGTAGAAAGCAAGGCCGTAGTCTTGATATTTTTGTAGGGGGTTGTCAAAGTACTAAGTATCCGCTTTTCAAATGTCTAAATAAAAAAAAGGTGAGAAGATAACATAGAAGTAGGTACTACAATTAAATAAATGTTATTGAATTAAAAATATCAAATAAATTATTTATTAGTAACTTTATGTATGTAAATAATAAGTAGGAATTTTTATTTATTAACGGCTGCAGTTCTTAACCAAATAGTCCAAATGAAGTCCATCTTATTATTAAAAAATTTTTAGCAAAATGATTTACATAGATAATTTTAATTTTCTTTAATTTTTGATTGCAAACTTCAACTATATATCAGTAGTTTGTATATAACTTTATCAGTCATTATATTCATGTTACGAAGTATGGATATCCAGATACTAACAGAGTTTCTCAAATATGTTTTTAATCTTCGTAATATAGAGATCAGTTCAAAGTAGCAAATTCAATATGTTATTTATTGGGTGCTGCAGGTTTTGTTTTCCATTCTGACGATGACTTAAAAGTAACCAATAATACTCTACACACTTTTGCCATGTTTATTTATAAATAAAAACAGAAAGCGGTAAAACCGATGAGTCTGTTTACAATAAAATAGTCAAAATTTAGTTACAGTTTGTCGAATTGCATTTTCTATGATGCATAATGTACTAACACACCACTAATGTCTTCCATTTTTGAGTCCAGACGGTTTTTAAAAGTGTTGATGTTCGGTGCACTCACTATTTCTTCAGTCGGGGAATTCCACTTATACACTATCCTGTTGCTTGAGAAATTTTTTCTTGGTAGTTTGTTTGCCCTTTGTTTATTAAGATTTTGGAGTGACCTCGAAGATTTTGGAGATGGTTTAAGGAAAAAATTTTGTAGATGTTCCCATTATAGTGGTTATTCAATATTTTGAATGTCTCAATTAGGTCTCCTCTCGTTCTTCTCTCTTCCAATGATGTTAACCCTAATTGCTTCATCCTATCCTCATATCCAGTGTTGTGGAACTCCTTTGGAATCTTAGTAAATCTTCTTTGTACCCCTTCCAACAAATGTATGTCTTTGGTAAAATATGGATTCCAAACTGTGTGTGCATACTCAATCTTTGGTCTTATGTATGCCTTATACAGCTGAAGAATCATTTGTGAACTAGTATTATTGAATGCTATTCTAGCCGAATACGCGAAAGAATTGGCCTTTTTCACAATAGAAGCAATGTGTTTGTCCCATTTCAGGTCATTTGATATTATAATGCCTAGATCCTTATATGACTGAACATGTTGCAACACACAACCATCTAAAATATATTGGATTCCTCGATCTTCAGGACTTATGGATAACAATACACATTTGTCAGCATTTAGCTTCATCTGCCAATTTTTGGACCATGTCTCAATTGTGGCTAGATCAGTTTTCATGTCAGAATATTGGCTCGATGCATCGCAATATATCTTGGTGTCATCTGCAAAGAATGATATATTGGTCTTAATTTCTTTACCCAGGTCACTGACATACAACAAGAATAAGAGGGGTCCTAGCACAGAGCCCCGTGGTACTCCACTAATCACGTCATGAAAGGAAGAGCATACTCCATTCACTCTCACTGTAAAGGTCCTTTCTAGTATAAAGTTGCCTATCCATTTGTGCAGACAACCCCTTATTCCAAAGTGCTCTAATTTGTACAGGAGCTTTTTAAATGGTACCTTGTCAAAGGCTTTCTCATAGTCTAGGTAAACTACATCTGTTGGTATATTTTTATCGTAGTTTGTAGTCCAATATTTCAAACATCGAAGCATATTAGTTGTTGTTGATTTTTTTTTCTGGAAGCCATCCTGGTTGTCAGGCAAGATTTCATTTATAATTGAAAACTCTGCTAGTTCCTTCACTATAATTTTTTCCATCAGCTTACTGACTGAACTTGTTAAGCTTACTGGCCTGTAGTTTTCAGGTTTAAATCTGTCCCCCTTTTTATAGATCGGTGTAATAATGGCTTGCTTCCAACTGGTTGGTATAGCTCCAAGGATAATTGATTCATTCATTGCAAGACTTAGAGGTGTTTTTAGACTCTCTGCACACTTGTTTAGAAATATGGATGGAATTTCATCAGGTCCAGGACTTGAGTCGGTTTTAAGGTTTGATATTGCTTCTTTGACTTTCTCTGGAGTGAAGTTTATCGTATGCAGTGAGCTTATGTTCCTGTAGCTGATGGGAAGAATGGGAATCTGATTGTTTTCTTTGGTGTACATGTTCTTAAATTGGTCTGCAAACATTTCTGCAGTGTCCAAATTATGTTCTACTATGGAGTTAGTTTTATTATCCTTTAGGGTAATTTTTGTAACTTTGGAATTTAGACTTTTGCTTACATACTTATAGAATTTTTTATTTGATTTTGATTGAACTATGTTTTGTTCATGACATATTCTTGCATTAGAAATTGTGTTTTTTATTTTATTGCTCTGAAGTCTGTATGCCTGATAGTTCTCGTCTGTAGCATTATGTCTATACATATCCCAAAGCCTGCGTTTTTTGTCTATCTCCTTGAAGATAGTTGCAGTTATCCATGGCTTCTGCGGATTCTTCCTTATGGATTGAAATGGGATAAAGGTGTCAATGGATTTTTTGATGATTTTCTCACACAATTCATATTTTGTAAAGTTGGTATTTGTGTTATCGAAGTTTTGCTCGCTTATGTAGTTGTTGATAGCATTATAATCTGCCTTCCAAAAGTTTCGTGTTTTATTTTTAAATGTTTCCTTGCCTTTTGCCTTTATTCGAGATGTACCAGTAATTACTACATGGTCGCTGTGTCCAACTGGAGAAGAACTTTTTAAGTCATATATTAAGTTTTTTTCACTTACAAGTAGGAGGTCAAGCAGAGATTGCTGAGTTGTTCTATTCCCATATTACTAAAAATTTTAATTTTGACTGTATTCTGATTGAGGCTACTGGCCTGGTAGAGCAGATTTCTCTAGTGTTTAGGAGATGTATTAGTGAAATTCACTCCCACAATAATTTTTTTTTAATTTCACTTTTTTTGTCTGACGTAAACTTTTTAGATTTTGTTATTCTTGATGCTTGATGATTCTCATTATCTTGATTCCTATTAACCCTCTCGCTCACCTTGTCTTCAATTGAGGACAACCTACTTTGGATTTTTTCCTATGAAGTGCCGCTTGCATTTACTTCTCTGTCACATTGTTCTCAGTTGTGGACATCATATACTTCCAAATGAATATATGTGCTGCCATCTACAAGCTGATGGAAAAAAAATTCATTCATTTGAAATATAGGTTTCCGTAGGGTAGCTGTGACAGCAGTGTAGCGCTCTACTGTTATATTCGTTAGACCACGTGTTTGAAAACTGTTTGTTCACGTTCACAATAAGTGTAGACTTGTTCCAAAGTAATTGTGTTTGGTGATTTTTGTGCATATTGTAATCAGCGATTTTTGAAAGTGTGGTGTCCTAATTTGAGGACATTGTGAGCTAGCGGTAAACGAAACATCTAGGTAAATATAACAGCACTTTTATTTTATTTCTGCAAAAGTTAAATTTTATACATTTTAGTACTTCGAAAATGGACCATTCATGAAATACCATACCCTGTAATGTTATTTTAATAAAACATATTAATATTTTACCCTCTGAACATATTTCTGAAAATTTTTTGTCTTCCATCAGCTCATGATGTCCTCAATTGGGGACATGTCATAGTGCCCAAACGGAGCATTTTGAAAATCTGAATTTAACATCAAAAATTTTCAAAAAATCATAAGTTGCATCACGGTAAATTTCAGATTTTTCGCTCCAATAGTTTTAATTCGTGACCGAGAGGGTTAACTTAGGTATGACTTGATTGTATGTTATTGGCTTATAATTGCTATCATTGGCATTCATAATGGCATACACAAAAATATATGAATTATTGTTACATGTAAAATTCCATCAATTTATTAAAGAAACGCTCAATTAGCGAAAACGATTTTTTATCATGCATTGAATATTTACAGCATCCATTTTTGAAAATAAGCCGACCTCTAGCAAGCCTAACGCCACTTATTTTGGCAGCCAAAGATGCCACCAAGCAGCACTAGCATTAAGGGAAAACGCGTGTAAAACGAGAAAAGTTGTATTATATGTGACAAACTATTTAGCCCATGTTACTAGAAATGCATCATAGTCTAAAAAAAAAAAGGTCCGTATGTAATATAGTCGAGTTTTATATTTAATGATATAAATAGAAATGAATATATATTTTCTCTCATTGCAATTCTAGTTATATGGGTAGGTGTAGCATTTTGATTTTTGTGAAACTAGCATTTAGCTAGGTTAAGTTTATACCAGTAAAAATGTAAATGACAGGAGCAGCGTGCCTAACCCAAGAATATAAGAGATGAGGTATATTTGATTACTTTGTGATGTATAATCGATTCAGAATTGACCAGAGATTTTGATTTATTTAATTTTTCAATGTTACAAATTTGTAGATAATTTTGTCTCGTTATATTCGATTTCTTTCCAAGTACATTTTATGTCCAAAAAAAATTTGTCAACCTATAGATGGTGGTATCTTATCAAGTACAGAAATGATAGATTTAAATACAATTCAATAAAAAAGTTATTTGTCATACGTCATACCTTATTTTTGTTATATAAACTGAAATTCCATGACTTGCAATAAAATATAATGAGAATTTCACTTAAATTTACTGAAAGACCTGTTTTATCTATGTCATTATTCAATTTAGGGAACGTACCCAAACTACGTGACCTATTTTTTACAACTTTTTATCCCCCTCCCAGGGTGACCATCCGTAGTATATTCCAAGACCCCCTCCCTCCCCCTCTAGTTTTCACGTAGTAATTCATAAATATTTTTTAAATCATTTTCTTGTAGACAGAAAGTTAAAAAAAATAATTTGGCTCATATTTGTCTTTATTAATACAACGCTTGCGGCGTGACGATAAGAGTGCGTACAGGGTGGGCAAATTTCGATGTTTGTATGGGGTATCTCGGTAACTATAGGAGATACAAAAAGTGGAGGGCGCATTTTTGATCTCTTTTCTCGAGTCAAATTTAATGACGAAAACCAAAATATGAAATCGTCTTTTATTTTGGAATTATAAACAAAAGTTTGACTTTTAGACAAGTGTGCATATCAAGGTTTTTTGTGAAATTACGAGACATTCTTAATGCACTTTTTTTCACAAACATATGCATACTTGTCTTAAGGTGGAAAAATGAAATTTTTGTTTATAACTCGAAAACTAAAGAAGACAGCGAGTTTTAGGTTTCGCCAGTGAATTTGTCTCGACAAAAGAGATTGAGTATGCGCCCTCCATTTTTTTTTATCTTCTATAGTTGAGATACTCCATACAAACATCGAAAATTGGGGCTACCATGTACATACCTATAATTTACAGGTGAAAAAAATATTATCAAGAAGAAAAAACATATGTACCAGGAACTTAATTCACTAAAACAAAAGTATTTTTTCTTTTATTCACATTTATCTTTTATCTCAATCATGTTCAACGAACACGTTTCCAGAGGACATTGACTACGTGACAAAAGCCTACCCCCGCCCCTGTGACCAATCGTAGTATTTTGAAGACCCCCCTCCCCCCCTGAACGGGTCACGTAGTTTGGGTATGGTCCCTTAACTGGGTTTCCTTTGATATTGTAAGCTATTTTCAAAACATGTTGGCTCTCGCTGAACTACTGAGTTTTTTAACCCTGATTTATAGTACCATACCTATAAAAATTACATATTTGTTACAGTTTATTGCCTAAACAGTGACACGCCCACGTAACAAAATAACCAAAAAATTATATCAAAATGTCTTCGATTTACCTACAACAACACATCATACTAGAACTAATTTGGAACAAACATCTTCATGCATGAACTTTATTGAAAAAAATTCTACTCGTACTAAAGATCAAATTGAATTTTTCTTCGATCTCTGGTTATTCTGATTATATGATAATTTGACGACAAAGTAGTTCAATTCATTTGGTATATATTTATTTTTGAATCGTTAAAATAAAACAATTATTTCTTTGATCTCTCTTGGCATATTATTTACAAAAAAGTACGAAAAAACTAATTGTGAATTAGACGTATGATCCAAATGAGGTAATCTTAATTCTGTAATATACAAATTGTTGAAAAGAGTATTTGTGGAAGAACATTACTAAATTATCATATGTATATTTATATCATTACATTAAAGCAATGAGAATGGGACAAATATAAAGTAACACAATAAAGTCTTATACAGTACAGTTATGCAAAATGCTTTTTCATCAAATTTTATGTTGTTGAACATGTTCATTAGTAGAATTATCTATTTCAACAACGGTATGCCTTATGCACTATTTTTATCAACCAAAATAACGTATATTGATCTATCAACACTGAATTGCTTCTTGGCTTATGTAAGCGAGCGTCTTATAAATTATGTTTTGATGTAGTGGTATAAAATAGATTCTGATAAATGTATTAGCAAAACTGCCTACTTTAAAATGACAATATAAACCTGATTCGGTATTGGCTTTCAGAAACATATACATAATTAACAGTCGCAGCCGGATGCTATGAGTGTAACATGCCAACCCAGATGGGGGGGGTCAGCAAGTAACCCCAATAATAAAATGAATGATATTATTAGGATGAGGGGGGTTAGTAACTGACTTAAAAACAACATATGTTTTTTTCAATAAGTTTGTACATTTAACTCGTTTTTATTTAAAATAACTCCATCTCTACAACTCAAAAGTTTCGTTATCAAAGAAAATGTATAGTAAAATATTAAAAACATTCGGTACACGTTCTTATTAGAAACTGTTCTTCTGTGGCTGTATGTTTTGAGCAGATATATACTTCACGCATTTTGTACAAGATTTCATAAATTTTCGATCTTCAGATCTTGGAGATACGAAGCATCTTCCTTTTTCAGGTATATTTTTAGTAGCACTTCTTGCTGCTTTTCCCTTTGATTCCGGTTGAACTGTCCCTCTTGAAGCAGCCCCCACTTGAGTACATTCAACCCCAAATATCTTCAGTGCTGTTACTGAGCAAACCTTGGGAATGATTAGATCTATATTTCTTGTTGAATTGGCATATTGACTTGCCTAGACTTTACAAAAAAAAACTTTTCGGCCTGACTCACGTATTGCGCATGCGCATACGATTTAGCCGTTAACTGCCTAACCTAACAAAATCTAGAAGTCAAAGCATACACGTACACACAGTATTTCATTCAAAATGACAGTTATACCAATCTACATTACATAAGTATTCATATAGGAGAACCAATGGATCGCGCATCAACAGATGTTTTCTTCTATAGAAACCACTGTAATTATTAAATTTTTGGCAGATATGTTTTGAAATATTCATAAAACACATAGGATAAAAGTCAAAAAATTCGAAATTGAACAATTGATATTTGGCTGAAATATAACGAAAAATATGAGCTGGGGTCACTAGGTAACCCCCCCCCCATCTGCATGCGACTGTTAATGTTAATTGAAAGTGACTGATGGTAATTGAAGAAGATTGAAGGTGGTTGAAAATTATTGATAGTGTTTTATGTTCATTGAGGGTAATAGATAGTAACTGATCATGACTGAAGTTGAGTCAAATCTGAGATGATTGAAGCTGGTTTCATGATGATTTATAGTGGTTGATGGAGATTGATGTACAATAGTGTGTGAATTAATGCGAACACAAATGATAATTTGAAAAAAAAAACATTTATTGGTTTAAAAATCAATACAATTGAAATATGTCCTCTCTTGGTTTTAATAACGTCTTGAACACGTTTTGGCACGGAATCAACAAGTTTTTTATAACTTTCAGTTATTTGCTGGTTCCTAAACCATATCTGGATGACATCCTCAATGAGTTTGGCTTCTGTTGTACAATCTATTTTACGTAGTCTAGCTTTTACGATTGCAACAAATTTTCAATCGGATTAAGATCCGGTGAGTTTCCTTGCCATTCAAGGCATGATATCTTTTTATCCTTCAAATATAGTAAAATCCTAGTTCAGCTTACTGCACCAAAAATAAAATAATTCAGAAAACAACCAACATGCAACGCGTCTGTAGTCTTATCACTCTGCACTCACTGATTGTTAGAATTGAAACAAAATGGCCGCTACAATGACATAAACGGGTTGCCAACTGCGAAAAACAATAAAATTTCGAAAGTTATCTGTTCACATTAATTAGACATTACTGTATTTGGATTATAGTGATTGATGATAATTGATAATAGATCAGAATAAAGTATCATCACTATCAGTCATATTCAATTATCATTAGTCAAAATCAAACGATACTTTAAACATCAATCTATTCAAACAATATCATTTATAATGAAACAACTCCGAAAACTGTCATCTTCAATCATTTCAACCTTCTATTAACTTTGATCATCAGTCCTTATCAGTCACATTATATGTATATATATATATATATATATATATATATATATATATATATATATATATATATATATATATACAGTACAACTTCAGTAATCCGGACACATATCGTTCCGGTCAATGCTGGATTATCGAGGTTTCCAGACTACTGGGACTATTTATTTTTAGATTAAAAAAATCGCAAAATTGCATACAAAAATACCTTTACTTATTTCGTAAAAGTGCTTATATAAAAAAAAGTAAAAACTTAAAAAATCATTCCAATGTTATAAAACTACAGTATATGTACCTATGTAGGTATAACTTAAACTGTGTAAGTTACTGCATTTTTTTTGGGAAAAAGGTGTCTAATTTGGTTTGAATGCTCCTGTTTTTGGCAAGTTCAAATACTTTTTCTCTTAGTCCTTATTTTTCTTTATGTCAAAAAATCATGGATCTAGGCACGCCAAAATTTGCTGCCGTTTGACGGATACTTCCGGATTTATCTAGACTGTCTAATATTTCACATTTGTTGCTGAGTGTTAATGTTTTGTGGGGCCTTTTATTTGGAGCCATCCCCAACAGAAAAGATAACTATGTTCTTATGTACGACTCAGAATAAAATGAATTCAAAAATGCCCACAATCTTTAAATCGCGTCAAACTTGTTAAGACAGGAAAATTATTGCTATGGTTCTATGGTTTTCTTGCGTAACGTTTTAACGTCGGGTTTAGAGAGGTAAAATTTTGAAAAGTCCGGTTTACAGAGCAATCCGGATTACTGGAGTGTCCGTTTTAGCGAGTGTCCGAACGACTGAAGTTGTACTGTATATGTATATATGTATATATATATATATATATATATATATATATATATATATATATATATATATATATATATATATATGTATTTTTTTCTTATATCACAAAGTATAAATGCCTGAAAGGCAAATAATATATTTATTTTACATGAAAATAAACTGCTTCTATTTGTCCCATATGAAAGTATATTATAACCATGAAATAATAAAATAATTGCTTTCTACATCAATTCAAAGTCCCATAGAAGGTTAAGATAAGTTAAAAGGTATTTTTAAAATATTAAGAATTTCTGCGTTTGAAAATTCAAGGATCATACATCATTTTCATATTCGTCTTATTCAAACTATACTCCATTCAATTATTGTGAAAATGTGAATGCTTTCTGGCTTTAAGTGAATAATTTAAGAGAATTATTTACAATATTATTATTATTATTGACCATAATGTACGAATATTCACAAATTATTATGTTGGATAGATTTGCCTTGAACGAAAGATCGAAGTTACAGATTAAATATCATTTAATACCAATATATTCAATCAAAGATAATAGTACTTATGCTATTTGAATATATCTGACTATAATTAAGCAATGTTCCTGCATCGGTTTAATTATTGAATTTCTAATCTATTAGTATGCACAGAAAATTTCTGAATCTTGAATTATATGCCTAAAAGAAGATTAATTTAACAATATAGCATATTCATATTGAGATACTCTAAAGTGTGAATATTCGAATTACATTTTTCTTGTTGAAATTTGTGGAGAACACTTGAATTTTGTCAATCGGATAATATATATATAGAATAACTTTACTATCAGGTTTGTAAAATCATGAGAACCGTTGAAAGAATGAAGTTTGTTTTAGGATTAATAATTAGGAATGGAACGAGCAAAGTAACAAAATTAAATTATTGAAAATCAACACATTGAAAAGTCTCTTCCTATGGAAGGACATATCATTTTTTTCTATTTTGCCAGAAATATATTCTGGTAGGTTTGAATGACTCAATTGAGAAATTTGCAAGTATAGGAGACTATTTTATTACTTGAAACAAAGGGGGACTATTTTATAAACCTTAGTGCTATTATAACATAAATTAAATAAACTTACATTTCAATAAAATCAAAGTCTCATTAATTTCTTGTTTATTGATTAAAAGCATTTATCAAGATTAGAAAAGTATTTTCTTCTAATGAGCCCTGTAAAAATGTATTTATACTTCTCAAATTGCTCAGGTTGTAATCTTTTAAGATTTTATTGTTTTTCATGTGTTATATGTTTTTTTTTTGTTGTAGTCTCGACTACCTTATTTATGTTCTTTTTTAATATTTTACTTAGTTAATTTTGTCAAATTATATCTTGGAACACTTTATCATTTTCCAAAAGTAGAGTACTTTTGCAAGTTTTAGATTACTTTTTTAGCTTGATAGGCACAGTTACTTTTGTTTGGAACAATTATATATTTGAAATAGAAACTAAGCAATTATAGCAAACCGTTAACAAGTGCTGAACACAAATATAAATGAAATATTACATTAATTTATTTTGTTAACGATAAGGTGTTCTCCACATTTTCAATAGTTCAAGTTGATTACACAAGAATCTAGTTCTACTTTTCAAATAGATCTTCCAGTAGATATCTAGTCTTACAATATGATCACTCACAGATTTGCAATTTCCAGTTGTGAATCTATAATTTTTTATACACTTCGGAGCTAAGGCCTAATAAACGTAATTTTATTAGCAAAAAATCTTATCCATCATGTTGTGTGTAAATGAATATTCGGAAAATCCTCCATGTATTGAGAACTTGTCGATTATGTGACACAATCAATCTTTGAGCTAGTTTTCGATTTTATGGAAAACATGTATTATATATATCGCTTTTTACTTTATCTTCGTTTGTAATAGTATTTATTCTCATATCATTAACTGATTTTCAATATCTGTTGATTATATTTTGTTAAATATTAAAATTTTTGTAATGAAATGTTATTTTATTTGATTTAGCTATGTTTGTTAACAACCTATCCCTATCCGATTTATTTCAGTTTGAAAT
Source organism: Cynegetis impunctata (assembly GCA_030704885.1). NCBI lineage: Eukaryota > Metazoa > Arthropoda > Insecta > Coleoptera > Coccinellidae > Cynegetis > Cynegetis impunctata. The sequence goes on along the minus strand of JARQZK010001452.1, from coordinate 1,194,529 downwards.
TGAGGTATGTTAAATCTGTTTAATTGATACGTTTCTGAAAGAAATTTCTCATTTGTAACATAAATTTTCACTTTATCATTTCATATAACAATTATTAACCTTATTCTTCATTAAAGCAGCTTGGAAGTTTTTTACTCTACAAATGAACAAAAACAGATAATGGGTGATAAAAATTTTATATGGCAAAAATTCTGTTTGTTAGGTCGGTATTAAAATACCAAAAAAATGTATTTTACGAGATTGAAATATTACTTAGAATTCATGAATCTTTTGTGCCATTTTTGTTTACTTCAAATTATTATATTTTATCCTCGATGATGTATTCAAAACGTAGATATGTAATTAAAGGGTAGAAAACACAAAAATAAGCACAAAACCATTTTAAAAACTTATATTAATAATCACAAATTAAATATAAAAACCGCGCCATGCATATAATTAATAAAATAAAATAGCCTCGACCTAAGCAAAATCTTTATTTATAACAGAATTAATTTATATTAGCAATAACTATTATCAATAAGAAATTTTCAATGAAAGATTTACATTTTGAGGTAGAATTGAATCCACAATGAGTTTGGCTCTAAAAATGAGTTGTAATATCAAATTCAATCAGAACATTAAACAATAATGAAGTCTGTTAATACATAAATAAATTATCTTAAGGTATAGCAAATTAATAATGAAGTTTATTTGAAAGTGATAACTCTTACAAAAAAAATTAACAAACTTTCTCAATGAAGACTAGAATATTTCCAAAATGTCAGTTATTTCTGTACTATATCATGCAATACATATCAACAGAAATATAATATTTCAATTGCAATAAAACTGTGGAAGTGCAGTTGTTACATGAAAATAAAACTTAAAATCATAATCCTCAACTTCCACTTTATATATTAAGAAATCAAACATGTTCCGATTATCAAATTACACGCTTTACGTTGTAAATATTGAAGTACATTAGATTGATTCGAATTTTCAAGATGGACTAGATGAAATAAAATAAAAGTAACTATTAAATTGCTTGTACATTCAAATTGAGAGCTATAACAAACCTAAATTATAATTTTAAGTGTTAAAATAATTACTTTTCCAATATAAAATATAAATTCTCTGCCTGTTTTATTCCGTACACAATTAGTAAAAAACGCAAATTTAGTGTAATAATATCAATCAATAAATCCTTTATTAACTGTCCTGTGGTTTATTGGCCTCAATGAATTTCATAGAAGCAGAGTTGATGCAGAATCGCTTTCTCGTTGGTGGAGGTCCATCGTCAAACACATGACCCAGATGGGCGTTACAATTTGAGCAGGTCACTTCGGTCCTGATCCTTCCTGGTTGGGAGATGAGGAGTAAGAGGTTTGAGCCAACTATCCAATGACACGAGGAAGAGGGTAGGGAAAGGGATTTAGAGTACAACATACCAATCACCATACGATGTGTGAAAATTTTGAAAATTGTGTGGTAATGGTGATGAGAGGGAGAGAGAAAATACTCGAAATTAGATTATCGAATACATATGATCGTTTCACACAAGCTTCACGACTCGATTAAAGCCTAACGCAATACACCACACAGATATTAGTTTAGCAATAGTCGAAGTATAAATTACCTAATTCACAAAAATCAGCAGAAACTTTAAATTTAATGCATGATGCAGAAACTACAATTCTGAATTACTTAAATTTAGATTTCTTATCGCCAGTCGATATTTCATTACATTTTATTTTCTTCATTTCAAAGAAGTATAGATAGAGATGTTCTGCTGTTTAATGTTTGTTATACATTCGAAGCAAAGTCATTGATTCAGTCCAACTTAATTCATTCTGAATAACTTACCAACATTCAAATAAAATTGTGTTTTACACCCAAGAGGTTGTAATAATTTTGACAAAAAGTTTAATATGGTAAAATCAGCAAATCAATGTGATGATCACCCAATCAATGTTGAACATCTATTGTTCCAAATGAGCACAGTCATATATTTTGTATATAAATATGCTGTGAACTTGTCATTAGTTGCTATATCACATTTTGTTTCGATAAATCCATTTTTTCAAACAAGTCTAATTTGTAAAAACATGTCATATTTCTTTTGGTAAGCAAAGTATGCCCATTACGTAGCATCAAATTTATTCAAAATTAAGGAGAATTCAAGAAAAATGAGAAATGAATAGCCAGGGATTGTCAATCAATGCTTTGTACTTCAAAGGTAGATTTGGTTTATGGAATAATTGATTCTAAAAAGCCAGACACCAAAGTAAACTGAATAGAGAAAATAGATATTTCTATTTGTTTCTAGCTACAACGCCTAAAAACACATTGAAATCTGGATATTGTTAGGAAGAAGGTTGCAGGAAATTTCATTCACATATTTATTATATACAGCCATGCATAAAAATAAGATCACCTAAGTTACAGCACAATTTATATCCACAGCCAATTTAATTTATTCTGAATTCCACAATACAAACATTGCACAATCAGGTTTCATAGAATTCAACTAATATAATTCAAAATTCATAAACTAGATGAATAAATTTGGTTATTCTAATTTTCAATCAAGTTCAAGTACTGCACATGTAAAAAAATAAAAAGAAATCTACATTTAAATGAAAACAATCAATGTCAAATTTGTTTCTATTTTAAATGATAGCAAATCGATTATTTATAATTATTATTGATTTTGAGAAAATAATGTATATATTTCCAGAGGTTCTTCTACAGCAATTAATACAACAATACTTCATCTATTGTAAATGTTTCTTTCTTCATTGAAGAATACTTTTCAATACTGTGGAAATTGCTGGTAATAAAAATCACTTACCTCCACTTGTATCAGGACTGAGTTTCACTTTTCCTTTATCGAGGACATCATTGAAAGCAGGCCATCCACAGCCACTGTCAAATTTAGTTTTGGAACTAAACAGAGGCTGTTCACATACTATACATACATAGGTACCTTCATCAAAGGTTTTGTCATAACATCCTTAAAATATTCGAATTTTTTTTTATTGCGATTTCATAATGTTTAAATAAGTTACTTACCAGTGAATGGGCGCTCTGTGCCTTTTTCCTGTGTAACATTGTATTGAATAGGAGTTAATTTCTTCTTGAGCTCCGCCTTGTCAACTTTATCACCCATTTTAAATGCTACGTGTAAAATGAATAGAAATTAGGTCAGGTCGTCTACTCTACAGAACGAGAAATAATTAACAATAAATTACCTGAAGTGAAAAATGTTAATTTTTGGCGATTTTCAATTTTTGCCTGATGGGATAATTTCTGAACCAAACGGAGACACCCTCTGACGCTCCTATGCATTACTAATTCCGGATATCTAATTTCATAATATCTGGTTTAAAAATAAATAATAAGATTATGCAATCAGTATCTTGTCAAAATACACACAAAATCATAAAATTGGTTTACTTTGCTTGGTTAAAATTGTTGTAGTTGGCAGTCAATTCCGTTGATGATTTAAAATTATTACAGATTCCTATGATGAAAAACGGAATAAGTTCATGCGCTAAACATAGGTGGTACTAGTTGAAATCTGATAATTTTAAGGTATTCATGCACTACACGACATCTCAAGATGGTAAAATTCTCAAAAAATACTTTTATGAAAAACTGATTCATTTTTTCTAAAATTGTAATCCTATTTTATTTGAAAATTTTATATTATTAGTTTTCAAATCAGCCGATTAATTACTAATTAATAACACTTATAATCACAAATATTAGAAATTGGATTATAGAACTCTAAGGACGAGTTGCTCGTTTATAAATTTTGGTAACTAAAGAATTTTTTATTTTTTTCCACCTATACCACATGTAGCAGTTTCAAAAGAAGATTTTATTCTGGCTCCAAGTAATAGTTTACGTATTTCAGTAGTTCTATCATAGTTGATGTAGATATTTCATTGAACGAAACTAGTTCATCAAACATAACCTTCCACGTTTATATGTTGTTCTAAATCTTGGGCCAAATTTCTATCAGATTTATTGTCGGAATAATAAGAGTATTTTGCTGTCATAATTCATATAGGTAGTTTCCTAGAACTTTTACGTAACTAGGAAATAAGTAAAACAATATTCATCTCTGAATGTTGTAACTAGATAAATCAATATTAAAAATAGATGCCCCTCGCCTTTTTTTGATATCATTTTTTTGGGATTATCATTGGCTCATCTTTATCAAATTCAATGATCTCTCCCACGTAATGCTTGATCGTTTTCTTGCCCAAAAATTGTAACCAACAGCCATGTCATTATTTTTTTTAAAGTCTGTAGCATCTTCTCTCTGCTCTTTCTTCTTCTTCCATTTTTCTTAAATAAGAATCGTAAGGGGACAAGTGCGTAGCATCCTGCACTTGTCCCACTGTTGACTAGCGCACTTGCCCCGACACCTCAATTTTTTGAGGTAAGTGCAGAGTACAGCCTAACTCAGGTGAAATGAACAAATATAATTAAATTCAAGTTTTATTCTAGAACTACAATATTGAAAGTATGTACTTAGAATGAGAAAAATGCAAAAAATTTTAAAATGTGGTGGATCAACTGGGATGACCTTGACTCTTTCTAACTTGACACACGAGACCTGAAGCGCACTGCCCTGGAACACTGGAACGCCTCTAATGGCAAAGTTTTTATAGTTATAAAGTTCGCAACAGAACCCACAGATGGTAGCTCTCTGACTCGAGCTTAACAGGACAGAAGAGGGCTACTATGCACTTACCCCGAAAACGCACTTGCCCCACCTTACCTTATATGTATTATTCAGTATCCAAAATAGTACATCCTGTTGCATATTTTTAGGGATTAGAGTCCAAGATCTTTAATGCAATAATTAGAACGTTGAGCTTGGAGAAAACAGTGGGCCAAAATATACTATATTCCATTGAAGTGGATTACTTTTTTGGTCTTTGGCTCTTAATTAATTGACCTTTATTTATTAGTTTCAATGTCACACTTGGGAATTGGGAATGCTTATTTATTTATAGAATATAGATGATTCGCTAAAAGTAACAGTCAAATTTTACGATGTTACTCTTACTTCTATTATGAAGATAAAATTTGATACAAATTATTGGTTCTAATTCTGTCTCAATTTTTAATTAGCCTTAATTTTTCAAGTTAGAAACGTAAATTTATCTCTACAAATTACCAATGCTTAGAACATAGATACTGTTGAGACAAGTATACCAACTAAACAGAAGGAAGTTGCGTTGATTGCGTTTTGAGAGTTCATTATATATTTTTTATAAATCGTTGTGTAATAAAAAGCTAAACTATTTGTTTTGTGATCATTTCGATAATTTTTCATTAAATCCTAATCATTTTTAACTTTCTTTCATCATTACAAATTACCAATGCTCAGAACCTAGATACGGTTGAGACAAGTATACCAACAAAACAGAAGGAAAATTGCGTTGATTGTGTTTTGAGAGTTCATTATATATTTTTTATAAATCGTAATAAGCTCAACTATCTTTTTGGGATCATTCCTGTAACTTTTCATTATAAACACAAATCAACCTTTACTTTGGGAGTAAATCCCAGAGACCACTATTTTTGCCATTCCAAGTAGCGTAGAGAAGCCATAATAGTGAGAGAACTTATCGAAGTGATGCCCATTAGATATCTAATCCCAGATAAACCCGAAATAGGTGTGGATTCACAGCAATTCTGAGGGAATAACAACGTGATTCCAGATGTCTCTGGCCCCACATCAATTCGTCGAAAGCAAGTCAATTTGTCTGTCCGCGGTGACAAATGTGAAAGAAATCTGAATCTGAATCGGAAGTCGGTTCTAACAATGTGCCGAAAATAAAAGGAAACCCCAGCTAGTGGCTCTATAAATTTAATCATTCCGAAGTTCCGCCTTCGAGGGAAAATTCGATCATCCGCTATCGTTGCGAAATCAGTCTGAGCGGTTAAATGTCGGTTTGGTATTACCGGAGTTTTCCTCTGCTATCGTTGGAGGCTTCTTGCTGAACAAAGCGTTTAATAATGATCATCGAAAAAACCAGAACCGTATGCGGTCAGTTCTTTCATTTGAGTAATATAAGAAGAGCTGGCAACGTCCTAACAACTATATTAATTGAATGATACTAACAAATTCTAGGTTAGTTTATACCGTAATTCATCTTTATTTGTGAAAATAAATTATGTTGGTATACAAAATTCTGATTTACTATATTCCATGTGTAAATCATCGAAAATCAAAAATCTATGGTAATGGGAGGTACAAAATTGAAAAAAGGTAGAATTACGATAAATTACAAATGGATTTTTTGACATATATTTCGGTAAGAATAAAATTGCCTGAAAATGATGACTAGCTGAAGCGTTAAAATTTTCTGATTCAGTTCATGGTTGATGTTTCCTAATTCTCTACATTGAATGACGTTTGTGGGATTCCCGAAACATATTTTATTTTCTATGTTCAGTATAGATTTCTAAAGAAATAATAATTATCAACCGTCTGTGGTTTAGATGGTAGGTACTAATATTGTTAGTTCATCAGTTGTTTAATGTTCTTTATTGGTTAAGTCATTTGATTGCACATTTGAGATAAAGATCCCTAAATGTAGACTTATAGAAAAAAATGTTTTAATTCACACGAGATCTTTAAGAGCCACGAATATTTCATATTCTTCATATATATATATATATATATATATATATATATATATATATATATATATATATATATATATATATATATATATATATATATATATATATATATATATATATATATATATATATATATATATATATATATATATATATGTTCAGAAAGATTTCCGCGGTCGGAAGTATTTGAAAGACTTGGTTCTCGGAATGAACCGCGTAAAAGGAAAATAATTCAGATACGTGGCCTCAATCTGCCTACTCCACGAATCGAATCAGGAGGAATCGGAAACAATACGATTGCGTGGTCACAACCTGCCTACTCCACCAACCGTACTGCTTTAGTCAACTGTTGACTCTGAAGAGTAGGCAGAGTCAACAGTTGACTCTGAAGAGTAGGCAGGTTGAGACTTCAGAGTTGACACGAAGCAGTACGGTTGGTGGAGTAGGCAGGTTGTGACCACGCAATCGTATTGTTTCCGATTCCTCCTAATTCGATTCGTGGAGTAGGCAGATTGAGGCCACGTATCTGAATTATTTTCCTTCTAATTCTCCTGAAGATGGCTTCGCAAAAGGAGCCGAAACGTCGAGATTTTTCAAATCTTTTACGCGGTTCATTCCGAGAACCAAGTCTTTCATATATATATATATATATATATATATATATATATATAAGTATATATATATATATATATATATATATATATATATATATATATATATATATATATATATATATATATATATATATAGAGAGAGAGAGAGAGAGGCGCCGACGTATAAAAAATATTAGGGGGGGCCATACCGGGGAAATTTTCCAGTCTTAAAGTTTTTTTTTAAGCATTTTAGATTCATATGATCAACATTAGAACACCGAAAACTCGACTTCCGATAAGTCGACACTCCAGGAAACTCGACAAGCCTGACACATTTTTTGGCTTTGAAAAACGAAACACACACGGTATTTTCGCTAATTTAATTTGGAGTAATAATTATGCTTTTAGACTATTACAGAGCTCTGAAAAGACTGAAATTATATTTTAATAAATACTAAACTATCATTAAAAGAATAAAACAATAAATATTGCTGTCGCACAGTAATAGCACTTTGATTAATAAGTGAAATAGCTAATTGAAGCATACTTTGAAGTCTCAGGGTTCATTGAATAAAAACAATATTTCAAACTTAATGCGTTAAAAATATTTGAGTATTATAAAATATGAATAAAAAAATACTTATGTGAGTGTTTGAAAATGAATAATATAGTACTCTAGTAATATAGTAATACAGTACTAAAGTAGTACTAATATTTTGAAACTGAAAACTTAACATTCAGTATCTATTTCATAAAGATTTTTAACATTGCTCCAAATTATTGAATGATTAAAATGAAAAATGCCAGCATAATTTTGTAATTTCACAAAGCATGATATAACAAATAATTTTCTTAAATTATTGGGGGTCTCCGCCCCCCAACAAAATTTTTGAGGAGGCTCGGGCCCCCTCAGGCCCTTAGAAGTCGCCACTGTATATACAGTCTGTCCACTATAAGGACTTACCACCCCTGTAAAATCGTTAATATCTGATCGATTTTGAAAAACTTTTTTTTGTTAGATAGGTATTAGTAATTTCCATCCAACAAAAAAGTGATCATATTTTTGGACTATTATCGTGGCCAACTACGACCAATTTTATTGACCCATATTTCAAGAAGTACTATTAGGGATTTTTTTTCACAAAAAATAATGATAGATTTTGAATCAGAATCATTGGAAACATACCCATACCGATTTTCATCGTCATAAAATACAGGGTGTTCGAAAAAAACAAAATAATTCGTATTAAGTTTTTTTCGATATGTCATCAAAAAATGTACTATTACGGTATTTTTGCAAAAAACTAGTGACAAAATATTATTTAGGATTGCTTTGAACATATCTGTATCAATTTTTATCATTCAAATATACAATTTGTCTGACGGAAAAAAAATAAAAACGTGCGTCTATTGAGCGGGCAATATTTTTTCTTTTAACAATAAGTGTTATTCTCAGTCAAAACTTACAACTCCATATAAGAGTATGAACCTAGATTATATTCAGTCCAAACACAGAAATTTGAGTGAAATTGGACTGGGTTTTAGTTGATACTTAGTAGGTACCTACCTATAACATATTTTCTGTTGCACATTATTGGATGTCCTATATCGGCATTGAGATTTTATGTTATAACGTTTTTGTGTAGAAAAGAACAACTTGATAACTCTCCAAAAATATCTAGAATCAAAATGGTCTAGAAATTAGAATTATTCGTGTTAAATGATCGACCAGTAATTTAGGTTCAATAGTAAATTTTTTTAAGACATTCAAAAAAAATAATTATTCGTTTTTCGGACACCCTGTATACTATGATGACAAAAATTGGTACAGGTATGTTTCAAGGGATCCTGATTTAGGATCCATCATTATTTTTTGAGAAAAAAAATCCCTAATAGTACTTTTTGAAATATGGGACAGTAAAATTGATCGCAGTTGGCCACGATAACAGCCTAAAAATATAATTACTCCCTTATTAGATGGACATTTCAGATACCTTTCCAAAAAAACGAAATTTTTTCAAAATCGAACAAATAATAACGATTTTACAGGGGTGGTAAGATCTTATAGTGGACACACTGTATATATATATATATATATATATATATATGTATATATATATATATATATATATATATATATATATATATATATATATATATATATATATATATATATATATATATACATATATCACACACATATATAATATATATATATATATATATATATATATATATATATATATATATATATATATATATATATATATATATATATATATATATATATATATATATATATGTATATATATATATATATATATATATATATAAATATTAATATGAATACATACATATATCTCACATTTCAACATTTTGTTTGTTTTTTCTACCTACCTACCTACTTACTCAAGACTCAAAGTTTCATCGAATCATCATTGAAAATAGTAGAACGACAGCCAATGTAGAATTTTGTTCGAATCCTCTTACGCCGGATCTGCGAGAAGATCTTTTTTTAGCATTCGTAGTAGTTTTCGAATAGTATAAGTTTATACCATAATGACATGTCTTATTTTATCAGTGAATGATTAGTTCTCGTAGAAAGCCTTTAAATGAGGTGCTTCAGCTATGTAACTGGATTAAATGATTGAATCAAAGTTCGGATGACTCAGCTAACGATGGGGAAAATTGCCTTTCTATGCGTTTTTTTACTGGAGGCAGACACAGATATTTCCACCTATTCGAGTTTGGACATTTAGGTAGTTTGGAGTACATAGTGTATAAGTGAGTGTTGGAAAACAAAGGGGGCTTTCAATAAACCGGTCAAGTGCGAGTCGGACTAGTGCACGGAGGGTGCCCCCTTAAATATTTATTTTATTATTTATTATTAAAGTAAATATACAACTGAGTATTTTGTGAATATTTCGAGTGCCTACCTGTTGCCAGAGCCGGATTCACGAATTTGCCGCCCATGGGTCCAAAGTATTTCTCCGCCCCCGCCTCCCAAACGCGACAATTTGCCACACCTAAAATAATACTATTTGAACATCAATTTCTTAAAAATAAATTCGAATAAAATCTTAATGTCATAACTTTATATAACCTCACTAACTATGATCTAGGAATAATGCTAATTAGTACTTTGTTATGTGGAATAATAATAATAATAATAATAATAATTTATTCAATTCAAAAATAATTATACTACAGTATAATAAATAGAACATCGTTATCAAAAAAATAGATCGAACAATTAACATAGATCAAATGAAATATAGATCAAAATGAATATAACATACACTGACTCAAACTAGGTAATAAAAGAAACAAAATCAATCCCGGACAGTACAACAGTCTAAAAATTCCTTCAAGGTGTACGGTTCACAGTCCCGGATAAAATTGTAGATCTTCTTCTCGAAAATTCTTGAACTTTGAGAGATTTTGTATCGCTTTGGAATTGCATTAAATAACTTCATACACATGTAGCAACAGTTACTCTGAGTGAGAGACAACAAGCAACTTGGATACAGATATGGAAAAATCCTTCTGGTATTATTTCGGTTTTCAAATTTTTCAAAAAGTTCTTTATGCTTCTGCACAAACATCAAACTTCTGAAAACATAAAGTCCCGTCAGTGTCAGCAGATTGTTACGTTTGAAGACTCCTCTACAAGAATCTCTATATTTCATATTGAAAATAGTTCTTACTGCCAACTTCTGAGACACAAACAGACACTCACTGCGTGTGTTACCACCCCAGAATATAATTCCATAGGAAAGCATTGATTGGAAATTTGCATAATAAACTATCTTCAGTATTGATGAATCAACATGATGTTTGAGCATATTTAAAGTGTACAGGACAGAATTTAGTCGCTTATGTAGATAATCGAGGTGAGTAGCCCACTTCATATTTGCGTCCACATATATACCCAAAAACTTAGTAGAGTCCTCCACAATAATATCCTTTTCATGGATTTTGAGTGTTTTAGGAAACACATCTTTGGAACGATCAGTGTGGAAAACAGTACATACAGTTTTTTCGATATTTAGAACTAACTGATTTTTAGAACACCACTGATTAATGCTCTCAAATAAAATATCCACATTGTTAACGGCTGAATCAAAATTTGAAGACGAAGTTATTAAGCTCGTATCATCGGCATACAGTACTAGTCCGCAGGGAACGTTACAGCATTTGGTAGATCATTTACATAAATGATGAATAGTAGCGGTCCTAAAATACTTCCCTGAGGAACACCCAATGACAGCCTTCGTTCCCCGGACTCAAACACCTGGTCTCCATCAGTGATCATCACCCTCTATCTTCGGTCCCTCAGGTAACTTTCAACTAGTTTAAGTTGCTTATCACGGATTCCACATCTTTCAATTTTTATCAGTAGTCGTTCATGGTTAACACAATCAAATGCTTTAGAGAGGTCAAGGAATAGACCCAGTTGGATATTTCCATCCTCCAGTGCCTCAAAAATTGACTGTGTGAGATTAAATATTGCAGTGCTTGTACTTTTTCCATTTACAAAACCATGTTGATGGTCACTGAGAAGTTTGAATTTTTTCAGATATTTTTTACAGATATATTTACAGAGAATCTATGATTTCCTTTTACACGTCAAGATAAGTGTTAAACTAAACATAGTACAATTATTGTTATCATAATTAACGGAAAAATATGGATTGAAGGAAAAGTTACATTTTTCGTCACTTGTTGCCGACGAGATTTAAAAAAAAAACAGTAGTCCTTCATATTGTTTCTTGTCTTATTATTGTTTACCAACCATTCAGAAATTAATATTTTTTTCACTTATTTTGAAACCACATAAACTAAAAAAAAATCAATTTGGTTTTTTTCAAAGTGGATTGTAACATCAGGAAATTGAGAAATCGAAAATGATTCAATGATAAAACTGTTTATTGAGAACTAAAACATTCAATTCATAGTGAAACTTTTCAAAACGTTTAAACTCAAGTTTTCAGATTTTTTTACGCCTAGCTTTAATATTAGCGAATGTATCAACGACATCATTAAAGTCAAGCTTACACGTCAAGTCTTTTTCTCAAGTCTTCTTCTATGGTTAAAATAGCTGAGTTAACTAACCTTTTCTGGCCAACATTTGATCTTAAATAATTCTTTACTCGTGAAAGAGTAGAAAATGAACGTCTGCTGCACAGTTGCTGGCTGGTGTACACAAAAACATCTTAAGAGCCAGTGGCGTAGATAGTGGGGGGATCAAGGGGATCAATCCCCCCATGAGCCCACGAAAATTATAATAGAATTTAATAAAAGTCTTCGTTTGAACGTATTTAAATATTCATGAAATTTACTAAGCACTAGCACCTCTTTTGATATTATGTATGTGCAATTATATAAAAATCATCTAGATTCTAGATATATCTTTGTGACGGCTGTGCAATTGAGTATTATATAATTTGCGAGCTTCTAACAATCAGAAGCCGTGGAATGGTAAAAATACGACCGAAAATGGTAATCTGGCTTGCGAAAGTAAGGCCCATTTGGGACACTATAACAATAAACATTATTTAATCATATTGAATATTAAATTGAGAAATGAAAAATTTCAGGTTCTTAATGGATAGCGAATGAACAATGATCCAGCGACAAAACATTTTTATCGCAATTTTTGAATTAGTTATGCAATAGTTTTTTGCTGCTTGAATAAGAACATTGCAAGTGTGATAACTGTTAGACTATAGATCTGATATTTTTTCCCTTTCTTGGAGCTAGTTTCGAAAGACTGCAGAATAGATCCCCGTTAAAAAAAATTTAAAATTAAATGTTTTAGTTTTTTATAACAATTCACTTAGTTGCAAAACTAAACACTTTAATTAATCATAATTTTTTTCTCTTGATTCTCTTGAACATTGAAAAAAACCATTTCCATGTAGCTTCTGATAATAAAAAACAGATCATTAAAATTATAAAGAAAATTTCATTTTGATGTTGCAAAACTACGTAAATTGTTAATGAACAATTGAAAAATTGAAATTTTTCAATTTTTTCAACGAGGATTTACTCTGAATCCTTATAATAATAGCTCCAAGAATGAAAAAATCTCAGATCCATAGTGAATAGTTATCACACTTACAATTTTCATGCTCAAGTGCCAAAAAATTGTTAATAAACTATTGCATAACTAATTGAAAAATCGCTATTATCGCCGGAATATTGCTCATTCAACGATTTAGTAACTGTCTGAATTTTTTCATTCCTTAATTTTCATATTTAATATGATTTAAGAATGTTTATTGTTGAAGTATCCTTAATGGGCGTGACTTCCCCAAACCAAATAACCCGTTTTCTGCCGTATGTTTACCTGTCTGAGAAAATTGTAAATATTGATCCCACAAATCTGGAAGTCGAGTCGGAAATTTCCTATTTTTTTCGAATCTTTCTTCAGATTTAAAATATCTCAATCAATTTTTGAAATATTGGAAAAAAACCAAACCCCCTTTTTTCAGTATATTGTTTATAACTTTCACAATTTTCGCGAGCGAATTTTTATTTTTCTCAAAAAACATCTACATGCCATTCCGAATTTAGTGAAACCTTATCTTTTTTTTTTTCGAGACTGCTGAAAAAAGTTGAACAAAAAAGCATTCGTTGACTAAACTAAATATATTAGAAAGATTTTTGGTATTTTTCAAGCATGATTTATACGAAATTGACAAAGCAGCTGATAAATTCATCAAAACTGATGAGCTTTATCAAAAATTTTTTACTGCCACACCTGCTAGCTGTTCTCATTAGTTGAAAGTGCGGAAGAAATATTTAATTCGTAGAGGCGATGTTAAGCCTAAAAATTCAATAAGATAGCTGGATGATTGCCTAGAAATTTTTTTTTTTTAATTTCATGTTGCTCAGAATATTAGCTACGCCGCCGGTATCGAAGTTTGAAGAGAATAAAAACGATTCAAAGGAGCTCGATAAATGAAATGGACTTTCAATGACCCTTCTGAATATATAAAATTCGTTGCAAATAAAAAACTCATGTTTGTCCAATTTTTGTTATTGAAAGGTTTGGCTGCTCTGGCAACATCATGATATTGGAATCACAGCTGACGAAGTCATAAATGGATTCTCAAAAAACGCCAAAAACCAAATTATCTGCTCTTATTTCTCAAGAATATTTTCAATGATGTATATATCCAATTAAATAAAATTCAATTTTTCACTGATTTTTAATTAATTTTTTCCAATTCAAATAATTTGAATTTTTTGCAATTTAATTTGATTTTTCTGCTTATTTTGTACTACCTACATAAAAGATTATTTTTATCAATAAAAATAGAACTTCAGAAGAAAAACTTATGAAATTTTGCACTAAGTCATATCCCCCCCCATCGCAAAAAGCTATCTACGCCACTGTTAAGAGCTACCCTTACATTTGGTTATACTTTCTGGGGATCTTTGGTCAAAATATATCTGTTCAATTGTGACAGCAACAAAGATTCTGCATAAAACGCTCTTGAGTTTTTAGCAAAATTTAACTGGACTTCAAAATTTGCCGCCCCTAAAAATTTGCCGCCCTGGGCCCTTGTGGCCCATGCCTAAATCCGGCCCTGCCTGTTGCCATTATTGATATCGAGGAAAACTATGCAAAAATGGCGTTTTTTGCATGGGAGCCCCCCTTAAATATTTATTTTATCTTAATTTTATTATTTATCATTAAATTAAAAATACAACTGAGTATTTTATGAATATTTCAATTGCCTCCTGTTGCCATTATTGATATCGAGCAAAAGAAGGGAAAAAAATCCCGTTTGTTGTATGGGAGCCCCCCTTAAATATTTATTTTATTTTAATTTTAGTATTTGTTGTCATAGCGGCAACAGAAATACATAATTCGTGAAAATTTCAACTGTCCAGCTATCTCGGTTCTTGAGATACAGCCTGGTGACAGACAGACGGACACACAGACAGCGAAGTCTTAATAATAGGGTTCCTTTTGGGTACGGCACCCTAAAAATCAACAGTTTATCGATTTATCTCGTATTTGTTTACTTCAAACGGCAATTTTGTATACAGTAAATCAAAAATGCTTCAATAGTTGAATACAAATAACAAAAATAGAATCAATGCAACGGTTTATACTCATATCATTATTATTATGGTACCTAAATATTAGAAAGCTCAGGATTAGAGGTATTTGTTTCACTTCAATTAATCCTCATCAGTGAAGTTCACTCTCGTCTGAAGTTTTTATTGAATATGGTGTATTGAATTGAATTGGCATTTACTTGGTGAAAGTTCATATTCACAACTTTATAAAGAAATAAAAAAAACTAACTTTTCACAGGATGGAATAAAAATCTATTGAGTAAACGCGTTTCGTCATAACATTGACTTCACCTCGTACTAAATTATGGTATTACAAAACAATCTATTTATATGAAAATTGAATATAACAGAGGGGTTCCTCTAAATAACAATGAGCAATTCATTCAGAGTTATTGGTATGTACATTGAACAGATTAAGGAGAGGAGAAGGGTTTACTTCAATCTGGTCGTTAACTAGGTTTCCGGAATTTTTATATATTTATTGATGTATAGGGATTCCCAACAGTTGATTTTATGGAGACTGTTTTCTAATTGTAATATATTATAATTGTGATTAAATGTATGGTTTTCTTGAATAAGATGGCACGCATAATTAGAGTCAGTTTTCTGCTTAATATAGCTACGTTGGTGTTCGCGTATTCGAAATTTCTAATTATACGTCCTATATAACAAGGCCGATATGTAGCAAATAACGGATGAGGTTGGATATTGTAATCCGAGGCGCAGCCGAGGATTATCACTAACCGAATCCGTTATTTGCGTATCGGCCGTGTGTCGTTAAAAATTTTTCGTAATCCCGTTGAAAGATTATATTTTGATTCCGAAGAAAGAAAAAACCCCGTACCTCGCAATTCTAAAGAAAAATCCCAACGTCGTGCACTCTGTTGTCATGGAACAGTTTGACAGTTTTATAAACAACGTCAGTTTTTTGTGTTCTCAAGTTCGCTTTAACGACGACCATGGATGAAATTGAGGAACAAAATCAAATTCCTTCAGAAATATTGGGAGAATCATGTGCAGTGCAGCGAGTGTTGATTAACTGCCGAAAATAACTCAAGAGCGATATCAAGAAGAATATGAAAATTTTGAAATGTGGCGTAAAGCAAGAATGTAAAGGTGGTTAATGAAGATGTATTATTAGCCTATGCGAAATGAAAATCAGAGGTTTATTCTCCCAACTCGCTGTGGACCAAGATTTCAATGTTGTTATTGTAAGCAGAATGATGTTTTGAAATAAATATTTGAACAAGTGATTTCTTAACGGCCGCCGGCCGTTAACACTGACTTTTCAATTGTCATCTGAATACCGTTAAATCAAAATAACAGTATGGGATTACGAAATAGAATTTTTCACAATCGTTACAGTTAGAAATTTCAAAACTCGAATACACGAACACCAACGTAGCTATATTAAGCAGACAACTGATTCTAATTATATGTGCCATCTTATTCAAGAAAACAATACCTTTAATCACAATTACAATATATTACAATTAGAAAACAGTCTCCACAAAACTAACTGTTGGGAATCCCTATACATCAATAAATATAAAAATTCCGGAAACGTAGTTAACGACTAGATTGAAGTAAACCCTTCTCCTCTCCTTAATCTGTTCAATATACATACCAATAACTCTGAATGAATTGCTTATTGTTATTTAGTTTCTCTAGGAACCCCTCTGTTATATTCAATTTTCATATAAATAGATTGTTTTGTAATACCATAATTTAGTACGAGGTGAAGTCAATGTTATGACGAAACGCGTTTACTCAATAGATTTTTATTCCAACCTGTGAAAAGTTAGTTTTTTTTAATGTCTTTATATGGTGTATATTTCTAGTTGAATTACAGACATATTTGAGTGAATATTATTGGAATAATATGTATCTTTAACTTTGTGAAATCCTCCATTATTGACTGCATCGTCTGTATTTGTGGTTTTCCATGAGCGTACCGGGAAAGTATTCCAGCTTTCACTAATTGGACGAAGAAGAAAACACGGGAGTTACCTCATATTGTTAGATTTTTTCTAATTACATTTCGACATGTTTGGCACCGTTGTAGCAACGTAGTCTCTACTAATTAACTGGTAAACTTCCATGGCTCCCTCCCACTCGAGTACTAATTAATGTAGACGATCCTTCAGGCCTCCTGCGATAAGCAGAACGCACTTTGGCTCGTTCGGCACAGAGTTCCCTCGGGAATTGATTCTGCTAAACGGGGCAGGTCATTAATTATGAGAACACGGGTGGTAATTTGAATCCGCCGCTAATGAACTTCAAACATACGGATTTTTAAGGAAATCTTGTGTTTGCTTCACGTAGAAATGTAATTTTCGTTTGTTCTGAAAATTTTAAGGAACCTGATATTATGTACCTTTTCAATTTAAAACATATGTTTGCTGAAAAAAATAGTTAATAATTTCCAGATGTAGCACCATGATGTCATTAGTGATATTTATTCTTTTCATGTTTTTTTATTTTTATTCTAAGGATATACAGTTTAACGCCGGTGCCGAACGGCTTATTGGCTTGTAAGAGTTTTAAACAATATACATTATCCAAATAATTACCACTGAAATTCATATATATGCTGAAACATCCATACCTAACACATAATTCGAACCCGGTACGCCTGCTTCAAAGATGGTCACTTAGCACCTATGTTCCACAAGGCGTGTGTTTCTTTTCAGATTTTAGTCTTCTAGTGCTGAATTTTATTATTAAAATTAAGTTACCATTATTACATTCATTTATTCGAGTCTCGAATTTTTTTCATTTGATTACTCTCTAACGTTAATTTATTTAATTGTGCCTGCTATTTGAAAAATTATATATATATATATATATATATATATACATACATATATAAATATATATATATATATATATATATATATATATATACATACATATATATATATATATATATATATATATATATATATATATATATATATATATATATATATATATATATATATATATATATATATATATATATATATATATATATATATATATATATATATATTTTTTTTATCTTCTAGTGCTGAATTTTATTATTAAAATTAAATTACCATTATTACATTCATTTATTTGAGTCTCGAATTTTTTTCATTTAATTACTCTCTAACGTTAATTTATTTAATTGTGCCTGGTATTTGAAAAATTATATATATATATATATATATATATATATATATATATATATATATATATATATATACATATATATATATATATATATATATATATATATATATATATATATATATATATATATATATATATATATATATATATATATATATATATATATATATATATATATATATATATATATATATATATATATATATATATATATATATATATATATATATATACCGGGTGTTGAAAAAGTCCCGGTACGGCGGATTATTTTTTAAGAGAAAATTTTTTCGGGATATTAAAATATGGAACCCGGAAGGAAATTTCCCTGGGAATCGATTGGCGCTATCAGATTGGGGTCACAAGGTCCCCCTGGGGACCTGCGAGACCCCACTTGAAATTTTTAAATTGCAACCCCACTTTTTCATTTGATATTCGGATTCCTCGGGAAATTCTGAGTCCGTCTGTGGCAGGGGTTGCATTTTTCCTGGGGGTGGATGCCACCCCTTCTTGGGGATGAAACATTTTTCATCAAAAATAAGTGCGGAAATCGATAAATTGACTAATTCTAAGCAACTTTTGTTCTATGAAGTTTTTTCTGAAAGTCAATACTTTTCCACATATTCGCGGGTGAAATTGTCGGTTTTCAGGCAATCACGTTTTCAGATTATTTTTCGCGAATAACTGGAAAAGTATTGACTTTCAGAAAAAACTTCATGGAACAAAAGTTGCTTAGAATTAGTCAGTTTATCGATTTATGTACTTATTTTCAATGAAGAATGTTTCATTCCCAAGAAGGGGTGGCATCCACCCCCAGGCAAAATGCAACCCCCGCCACAGACGGACTCAAAATTTCCCGAGGAATCAGAATATCAAATGAAAAAGGGGGGTTGCTATTTAAAAATTTCAAGTGGGATCTCGCAGGGCCCCAGGGGGACCTCATGATTCCAATATGATAGCGCCTATCGATTGCCAGGAAAATTTCCTTTCGGGTTCCATATTTCAATTTCCCAAAAAAATTTTCTCTTAAAAAATAACCCGCCGTACCGGGACTTTTTCAACACCCGGTATAGTATATAGTATATCGAAAGGAATTTCACCCCTTTCAAATGATTGAAAAACTCTTTTCTTGAAATAGGTGTTTTTTTTGAAAGCAACTCATTGTACGTATCAAAAATTAAGGACAGGGGAAGGGTTTACTTCAATCTGATGGTCGTTAACTAGGTTTCCGGAATTTTTATATTTATTGATATATAGGGATTCCCAACAGTTGGTTTTGTAGAGACTATTTTCTAACTGTAATAAATTATAATTGTTATTAAAGGTATGGTTTTCTTGAATAAGATGACACGCATAATTAGAGTCAGTTTTCTGCTTAATATAGCTACGTTGGTGTTCGTGTATTCGAGTTTCGAAATTTCTAATTGTATGTCCTATATAGAATTTTTACGTAAAAATGTGTAATGTTGGATCACCATTTTTATGGAGGCCCCAGAGCTACCCACAAATATAATCTTCTTCTATTTTATTGCACCTATTTCATAAATATATTAATGTTTGACATATTATACAATTTTTGTGTATTATTACAAAGTCGTAAATGATAGTTGTTATTTTTATTATCTATTCCTAATGTCTTTCTTCTATTGGGAACTGTTATGTCCTTTTGATGATTAAAATTTTGAGTACCTAGAAGGGAATTGACGTAATAGCATTAAACAATTTAAATATTATCTGGAGTTTAATGAATAAACAATTCTAAATAGAGAATGATTTTATAAAATAACTATCAGGGCTGGCCTAAGGGGTGTGCAAAGTATGCAGCCGCACACTCAAGCCTTTTGGAGGGCATGAAATTGACCAATTTTTGTAAAAAAAATGATAAATTTATATATATATATATATATATATATATATATATATATATATATATATATATATATATATATATATATATATATATATGTTCGTATGTATGTGCTTATGTATTTTAGCATTGTTTGCACGATAACGGGCGCAATTTTGAAGCAATAGCAATCTTGTTCACACGATAAAGAGCGCAATTATATAGAAATAGAGTACGTAGTTTCGTATACCTTGGATGTGATTGGTTTTGATACGAATTGGTTGTGGGGTTGATCCCCCGAGGAGGAAATAAATATTGTTTATACATTAGAGGGCGCATTTTTTTTTTGAATTTGGAAATATATTTTTTAAACTGGATTCGTTATGAAAACCTGCTCTTCTAATGCAGCTCGCTGCGATAGAGTTTTTTTTCTTTCGTTTCTATGAAGCGTACATACCATATATGAAAGCATTCATCCATCGCTCATTTGTGAATTTAGTGGTAATTTCATATTAAATTTCCAATATTAAAGATATGAGTTACATAGTAATATGAAAGTATTGAACAAGCTCGTCTCCATTTTTTGGATAATTAATTTTATTTTACTTTATTCAATTTTTTCATGTGTCGATGGAATAATTAGTTTTTCTTCACATTATTTTCCTTATCTTTATATTTCATTAACATTCAATATGGTTTTTGTTTTAGTTTTGGAATTTTTTCCAACATGTTTTACAATTATTCCAATACACAGTCCTCTTTGTTTTTTGTTCTTCCTTTGATTCTTTAATTCAATTTTTAAGTCTCTGAAAATTATGGTACCTACCTAAACTTCTTCCGAATTTCTTCTCACATTCCCATTCACAAATTTTTCGGGTATATTCTCTTATTTTCACTAGTGTAGCTACATTAGTTATTGTTTGATTATTAGCAGCTTTTCACTTTGCAATCCTGCTTATTAAAATGGGTGCAACTAGCAAAGTTCGATCTGGGACCAAGATCGTTGCATGACTTTATATGATGCTTGGCACTTAAAATTCAATTTCATATATATATATATATATATATATATATATATATATATATATATATATATATATATATATATATATATATATATATATACTAGAGCTAGGTATTTATTCTTATAGTAATTGCAGTATAAGCATAAAAATCATTGCAACGTTACCTAGAGTTAAGCTTTCATTAGTTTATTTGACATAATAGTGGTTACAGTACAAGGAAGAGTAGTGAACATATCAAGTCAATCAATAATGAATCAAATTGTCATACATAAATTTAATGTTCTGCAAGGCGCAAAAGTGCATAAAAACTGTGTTTTAGGACCTTAAATTTCAAAAAATTCTAAACCCCCCCAGACTCCTCTGCAGGGGCATAAAATTTGAGTCTAGCACACTTGTAATTTTCGCCTTAGGCCGGCGCTGATAACTATCAGGAACAAACCTTAAAATATATTGATATAATAAAAGGTTGAATTCGGAAGCATTATTTAATTTTTGGAATACCTTCAAGATATAGTAATAGTTCGTATTTTTCCATGTAACTTTGGCATTCAACGTCAATAACCATTGAAATTATTAGTCTACAATTTTTTTAGTATCGTTAATTCTTCAATACAAGTATTCATTGAGATATTTTCTTGGCATAAAAAATTTAAATTTGGATTTATTCGGTATGAGGATCTAACGTATATTGAGATGCGAATTTCTTCAGTCTCGAATAATTGGTCCTTAAAAATGACCCAAAATGCTGAATATAGAGAATTTTTTCGACTTATCCCGCCTGTATCCCCGAGATTCCGGTCACCCTTATTAAAATACAACTTTTACCATGGAATTGTCGATACAGAATAACGAGGTACATGGTACATGAACGGTGGCTTCTCAACTAGAAGATTGCATCATCTTCAAATGGCTATTTAAGCCAGCGACGGCTCTTGACCAGGCTTGTTATTGCCACCAGTGGCGGATCTAAGGAAACCGGCCCCATGGGCAACCTTGAGTAGGGCCCCCAAAATACCCCCTCCTCTTCAACTATCACCCTTCAATTTTCAAAATCATGTTGATATGTGTAATATTATAGAATTAATTGGTAATGATTCATAATAGTTAACCCATATACGACGGCGATTCGAGAAGTACTTGGCCTTACCGCCCGATGGCGCCACTATCGCAAGAGAAGTTTACTATCATGTAGTATATTCTTGTAGATTGCTACTGTCAAAATTTCAGCCGCATCGGGCGTGTTCGCGGATTTTAGAAAAATGGAAAAAGAGCAATATCAGTCAGTGATTCGATTCTTGTTTTTGGAAGGGAAATCGCGCAGCTAAATAAAAGAGCGTTTGGATGATGTGTACGGTGACTTTTCTCCTTCGATGGTGACCGTAAAAAATTGGTTTAACGAGTTTCAACGTGGTCGCACGTCGGTTTTTGATGAGCCACGCCCAGGTGCTCCGAAAACGGCTACCACGGAGGATAACGTTACAAAAATCCGAGATCTCGCATTGGCAGACCGCCGATTAAAGGTGCGCGAGGTAGATAAGACAGTAGGCATCCCAAAAGACCGCGTGGGTCATATCCTACATGAAGTATTGTGCATGAGAAAGCTGTCTGCACGATGGGTGCCGCGTTTGCTCACTTCGGACAACAAGCGCAACCGTAAGTCCACTTCAGAGCAATGTTTGAAGCAGTTTAATCAGAATCCGAAGGAGTTTCTGCGTCGTTTCGTGGCCGTCAACGAAACATGGATTCATTGGTACACCCCAGAGACCAAGGAACAGTCAAAACAGTGGACTCCAGCCGGCGAACGTGCTCCGAAGAAGGCGAAGGCTGTCCTATCAGCCGGAAAGGTGAAGGCCACGTTTTTCTAGGATTCACAAGGTATAATCTACATCGACTACCTGGCGAAGGGTAAAACAGTCACAGGGCTCTACTATGCCAAATTATTAGGCCGATTCGACAACGAATTGCATAAAATACGGCCCCATTTGAAGAAGAAAAAAGTGCTCTTCCACCATGGTAACGCACTGGCTCACACCTCCGCCATCGCCTTGGTTAAATTGGTCGAATTAGGCTACGAACTGCTGCCCCAACCACCGTATTCTCCAGATTTGGCTCCGTGCGACTTCTTCTTGTTTCTAAACTTGAAAAAGTCACTCGCCGATCAGAAATTTGAGTCGAACGAGGAGGTTATCGCCGCTACGGAGGCCTACTTTGCAGACCTATAGAAAACGTATTTTTCAGATGGGTTAAAGGAGTTGGAGCATCGGTGGGTCAAGTGTATCGAGCTAAAAGGAGACTATGTTGAGAAATGAATCGGCACTTTTCAAAAATTTTCGTTTTTCATTTGTAGGCTAAGTACTTATCGGACCGCCCTCGTAATACTTACATTGTTGCATGAGGATTGAAAATTGACTGAACTGCTCGAACAGTATACAATTGCAGAAAAATATCTGATAATATAAAAAATGTAAAAGTGTAAAAGTAAAAACAGGTATACATATAGTTATTTAATGATAAAATAAAGGTATAAATATATTTCAACAGAATTTGGCGTCCCTTATAAACTTCTCATTCGCAAAATAGTCTATGATTGATTCTAAATTCAACGCTTCTGCGGTTTTTTTCTTGACATACAATATGCTGAAATCGTTCAGTCTCTCCTAAGTAATTGTATTTTTTTTCAGATGCTTGATGTGTTTTAAAGAACTCATGAAACGTTTCACACTGGTTGTGACACTGGAAGATTAAAAAATATTCACAGAAAGACCAGAAATTTTGGGAAGCATTCTTCGAGATTTTTCTTCAATCTGAGATTTAAGTAATGTGTTATTGTTGTGATTTGACTTTGCGACTCAATATGGACCCAAAACCAAACAGCGGAAATGCTACTATACATATACATTTCATTAGAAAAAAACATTTTTTAGCTAAGGAGTCTCGAGAGGCCTCGGCAGTAGGCAAAGGCCTACTACGTCCACCGTTAAATCCGCCACTGATTGCCACGTGTGTTCATTTTAAGGCAGTGGACAACTACGGCAGTTTCTCAAGTGAACTTAAATAAATTTCAGCAGTTGTATATTCCACTCGGATGGGCAGGAGTGCGGTCATCTGAATATCATTATGAAGCTGAAAAAAGATGCCTGATTAAAGATGCTTTTATAAGAAATAAAATATAACCGGAGTAAATTCTCAAAAATTTTACTGACAAAAAAGTCCAGCTTGATTTGACTAGAACATTTCTAAATTATTGAAAATAATAGATGCAAAGGCTGATACAGAAACTTCCAGCTATGTGTAAAGATCAATAATTTTTGATATAATCGAAAGATATTTTAAGTACGAGTACCAAAAAAAAGTTTTTTCAGTAATTTTTTTTTTGTTAGCTGTTTTTTTTTTGTACAATTCGTAAGGCTCTGTTTATAAATCACAATAAAATGAGGATTGTGAGCTGTGCTTTGAAGTAAAATTCGTGTTCATTGAACTCCAGGCATATAGGGCTTAATTTTTAAATTTCAACCTTTCAATTTTGCTGGGGGCCTATAAGCTACATCCTATTAGTCAATCCGGCACTAATATATATAACTTTATAAAGAAATAAAAAACTAACTTTTCACAGGTTAAAATAAAAATCTATTGAGTAAACGCGTTTCGTCATAACATTGACTTTATCTCGTACTAAACTATGGTATTACAAAACAATCTATTTATACGAAAATTGAACATAACAGAGGGGTACTTAGAGAAACTAAATAACAATAAGCAATTCATTCTGAGCTATTAGTAGGTACCTACATTGAACAAATTAAGGAGAGGAGAAGGGTTTACTTCAATCTGGTCGTTAACTAAATTTCCGGAATTTTTATATTTATTTATGTATAGGGATTCCCAACAGTTGGTTTTATGGAGACTATTTTCAAATTGTAATATATTATAATTGTGATTAAAGGTATGGTTTTCTTGAATAAGATGACACGCATAATTAGAATCAGTTTTCTGCTTAATATAGCTATGTTGGTGTTCGTGTATTCGAGTTTTGAAATTTCTACTTGTACGTCCTATATAGAATTTTTTACAATCGTTACAGTCGAGTTTATAAACACCAGTACGTTCATCTCTATGAATTTTTGATTTGTTGTTTTTAATCAATTGTCCAATGCTATTATTGGTTTTATATGAAATTTTGAAATTTTGTTTTTGAAAAAACAATTTCAGGTTTTCGGAAGTTTTGCCCAAGTATGTTAAACTGCTAAATACTCTACTTTTTTCGGATATAAGTGGGTAAATTTCTGAAATTGCCATTTTGTATTTTTTCCTCTGAATGAGGCTGATCATATTAGGTGAATAACCATTATTTACTGCCATTTGTTTAATTATATGCAATTCCTTCCGAAAATTAGCTTCGGACAACGGAATTTTGAAAAGTCTATGAATCATACTATGATAAGCCGCTAATTTATGTGAAAAATGGTGTAGTGATGTGTTATGAATTGTAATATCTGTATGAGATGGTTTATGAAAAATTGAAAATTCGTGTTTGTTGCTTTTTCTGGTAATAGTTAAATCTAAGTAATTAATAGAATTATTCATTTACGAAACGCGTTTACTCAATAGATTTTTATTTTAACCTGTGAAAAGTTAGTTTTTTATTTCTTTATAAAGTTATGAATATGAACTTTCACCAAGTAAATGCCAATTCCATTCAATACAAATATATATATATATATATATATATATATATATATATATATATATATATATATATATATTTATATATATATATATATATATATATATATATATATATATATATATATATATATATATATATATATATATATATATATATATATATATCTTATATATAAAATTCTCGTGTCACAATGTTCGTTCCCATACTCCTCCGAAACGGCTTGACCGATTCTCATGAAATTTTGTGAGCATATTGAGTAGGTCTTTTTTATTTTTTAGACAAAATTTTTTGTTTTTATGTTTTTATGATACAGCATACAAAAATACATACAGTCCTGAATTTTCACCCTTCTACGATCAACCCTTATTTTTTATTTGTTAAACTCCTTCGAAATGACTCGACCGATTCTCATGAAATTTTGTGTGCATATCGGTTAGGTCTGAGAATCCGACAAAATCTATTTTTCATCCCCCTAAATGTTGAGGGTAGTCCACCCCTTAATTTTTTTCTTTATTTTTCTGACAACATTTTCTGTTCTATTTTTTTATGATACAGCATTCAAAAATATATACAACCCTAAATTTTCACCCCTCTACGATCAACCCCTATTTAGATAGATAAAAATAATTTATATGGCAGAACAACGTTTGCCGGGTCAGATAGATAGATAGATATGTAGATAGATAGATAGATAGATAGATAGATAGATAGATAGATAGATAGATAGATAGATAGATAGATAGATAGAAAGATAGATAACTATCTAGATAGATAGATAGAGATACATAAAAATAATTTTTATGGCAGAACAACGTTTGCCGGGTTAGATAGATATGTAGATAGATAGATAGAAAGACAGATAACTATCTAGATAGATAGATAGATAGTTAGATATACATCGGCAGATAGATGAATAGATGAGTGTATGGAGCTTCCATATTTTTTCGTAGATTTGCTTACCTCCATAGCTCTTCCAAATTGAGGCAGAGGCTTGAAAATGTTCACGCGGATTGAGTTTATGTTATGGAAATGCCTTGTAGGGGTATAAACTTCCCTAACCGCTGCCATTTCAATGTAGGTAGATATTTCATGTTGTTTGTAGCTCTTCAGGTTTTCTTACAAATTGCCTTAGGTTTATGAATTCGTATGTAAAAAATAATAAAAATGACGGGTACGATATCTAAGTCGTTATATATAGATCAACCCTGTTTGATCTATATAACGACTTAAATATCGTATTTTCCCGTCACTTTTATTATTTTTTACATACGAATTCATAAACCTTCGTCAATTTGTCAACGCCATTGCGTTTCATCAAAAAAAAATTGCAGAACAAAGAAATCTATTATAATAACTTTCTGATTTTTCCGACCTATGCCTATATTATGAGAATCACTAGGTACCTATCTAAGTAAATCATTTGAATAATATACATATATATATATATATATATATATATATATATATATATATATATATATATATATATATATATATATATATATATATATATATGTATTATTTTATTATATAAATTCGCAAAATCATATCGGTGAACTTGACCTTGGAATTGGATTTATCGGCTTTTGCGTCATATGTATCTCATGCAGCATTATCTCTTGCAATAATATTCAATGGAAATCATTAATTAGCTATGCATAACTAATTTATGAGTTGCTTTCAATAAAATCATGATAATATAAATAAAAATGCATGTTTCATACATATACATATATATAGGTATGTATATATATATATATATATATATATATATATATATATATATATATATATATATATACATATATATATATATATACATATATATATATATTTTTCAAATATATATATATATATATATATATATATATATATATATATATATATATATATATATATATATATATATATATATATTGATTATTATTTTTTAATGTTAAAGATAAAACTTTACCTAATAAAAATTCAAGAGTTTATAAGCTTTGTTGTATTCAGTGTAATAGCCCTTTCATACGGCAAGCAGACATAAAATTTTCCAATAGATATAAGAACTTTAACATTCCTTCCAATTAAATAAAGAAACCTCAACCTTTGCAAAACACTTGCTAGCTAGCTTTTAGTTGTAACCCCTTTATTTATTTAGCTTAAAATAGAAAATTCCCAGTAATGATAATTTTCCAACCCCTTGCTTTGACATGTCCACCATTATAAAAATTTTATTATGGCAAAAACGTAGTAGTACTACGAAACTGCAGGAGCAAACATTTAAATAAATAAAAATAGTGATAACAAACAAAATATATTGTTTCACATTTACAGCTCAAATGTATTATAACGAAGTAACGGACAAATCCATCCAATATTTATATATATATATATATATATACACATATATATATATATATATATATATATATATATATATATATATATAAATATATATATATCAGGGGCGGCTAGTCAAAGGAGGCTAAGGAGGCTAAGCCTCCTCAATAATATTCCGTGTATCACTAATATATTATATTGAATAGTCAGCATTCAGCATATTCATATTAATCAAAATCATATTATTTTATGCACCTACATTCCTTTCAACCTACATTATATAATATAATTTATTAATTAAGATAGAAGGTATTTACATTTAGTGCATTTCATTCATTTCAAGATTTGTGGCAATTCTGTGGAGGCATGGAAAGGTATATTCTCAACGTTCATTATGCCTGCCACAGAAAAGCAAACAACGGTGCAAATACTTCATTGCAATAGAAAAGCAAAACACATGTAAATGGCAACACCGATAAATCCCAGTCTCATACAATTTCGACCAATCACAACTATAGAATTTCGCATGACATCGAGTGAATTCCTAGGAAATCATTAATTGTGATCGTAGTGTCTAATGGCCGCCGAAAACAGCAGCGTGTTCACTTATATTGCTCGCGTATTGTTTTAAAATGAGTTTGGTTACTGAAGTTAATTTCAAAAATTTCAATGGTGACTTAGTGGAATATTTGTTATCCCATAACTTTAGTGCACTAAGTTATGAGGATAAAGTTTTGATAAAAACATTGCGACCTACCCCTGACTTAAACAATTTGGTGCAGCAATACAATACAATACATAAGGAATTATGAGAGACATCCTTGCCTAACCGGATCACAGGTAAAAAATAAATTATTTTGTTGGCAGTGTTTACTTTTTACTAGTGAAAATGTCTCTGTTGGGGGCTGCTTAGGATTTGAGGATTTAATTCTATACCTAGTTGAAAGTGAGGAATTTTTCACCGATAAAGTAACTTTAAATACAGCACGCGGATTAATATCTTACTTACAAGATAAGGAATTTATATATTTTTTAAACATCTTTAAATTAATTTTTGAACAAACAGAAATTGTATTGTAATAGTTTTTCAAATCTTACAGCACAAGTTTTCAGATGTAATTTACTCACGAAATCGGCTCAAGTTTCTTTTGGAAAAAATTTTAGAATTTCGTGCAGAAGTTTATTTTAAAAAATTATTTTCTGTATTTCAAACTACTGATGATACGACTCAATTTAGCCCAAAACGAAAGAAATTCAGTTACGCAGATATGGAACTTCACTATAAGCAAATATTTTATGAAATTTTGGATACTATTAGGGGTCAAATAGAAATAAGGTTCTCTGATTTGAAAGAACTGCATTTCTTCGACTTACTCAATAAAAATTTGTTAACCGGATTTTCGGCTTATTTTCCAGATAACCTTTTGGAAAATTCATGTCAAAAATACACTTTTTTTGATAAGGTGGCCATAAAAAGTGAACTGTGTGTTGTTTATAATGACAATGAAATTTTGGGGCAAAATGAAAATCATATGAGGACTATTAAATACCTTTTTGATAATGATTTGAATCAAGATTTACGCCAAGTTTATGTCTAACTCTTATGTCTAATTGTTTCTATCCCGGTGACATCGGCTTCCGTAGAGCGCTCGTTTTCCACTCTTAAGAGAACTAAAACTTATTTACGAAATTCAATGAGCCAGGATCGTTTGAAAAATATTGGTTTGTTGTCTATTGAAAAGGAATTGGTAAAACTTTTGGCGAAAGACAAACAATTTCATGAGGATATTATAGATCATTTTGCTAACGTTAAAGATCGCAGAATCCCGCTAATCTTCAAAAATATATAATAACTTTTTATTTGCTCTCACCAGCTGTTAACAAATTCGTTAAGTAGGTAGGTAGGTACCTATTTTGTGAAAGAAAAAAAAATTTGATGAATAGATGAATTGATTAATTGGCTGGGAAGAGTTTTTGTGAATATTGTAAATAGGAGATGTAGGTCTCAAAGTAGACACTCGAAAGTGAAAACAAATTAATAGCTTAGGGTGCTTGTTTTACTTTGATTTTCTTTAAATTATAAGGCGGTTGACCTTGAAATCCTAGAAATTTTCGCCTATGGTGTATTTTTTAACACCTCTTGTAGCCTCCTCAAACCAAAACCTCACGAGCCGCCACTGATATATATATATATATATATATATATATATATCTATATATATATATATATATATATATATATATATATATATATATATATATATATATATATATATATATATAATATAATAATAATGATAATAATAATAATAATGGTTTATTGATCCTGTAAGACATATTATTACATGTATAGGACAAGTCATAAAGATATACACACAAAGATTACATCATTCAAAAATATATTCAATGAAATTATAGCTATAGTAATCTTTTACATTATAGAAGCATTCCTTTAATAGAAATTTTTTGACAGTCTTCTTAAATTTGTTTTTCTGAAGATTTTGAATACATCGTGGTAGATCATTAAAAATCTTAATACTCTGATAAAGTGGAGACATTTCAAACTTTGTAGTTTTATGAATGGGAAAATACAATTCATTCTTATTTCTGGTATCATGTGAATGAAAACTAGAAATTTTGACAATACTATCCTCATTTTCTTTCACATATATTAGACATTTAAATATAAATAAAGCGGCCAAAGTGAGAATACCATTGTCTATGAAAAGGGGTCTGCAAGTGGACATCAATCGAACATTAATATATATATAAACGAACTATTCGTTTTTGAATGACGAATACTCTATTAACCTCTGAAGAATTACCACATAGCAAAACATTGTAAGATAGGTGACAATATACCAAAGAATAGTAGACGTTAATAAGAGAATTTAGCGGAAGAGAACTTTTGATTCTACTTAACGCGTAATAGGAGCTGTTCA
This sequence comes from Cynegetis impunctata, assembly GCA_030704885.1. Classification (NCBI taxonomy): domain Eukaryota; kingdom Metazoa; phylum Arthropoda; class Insecta; order Coleoptera; family Coccinellidae; genus Cynegetis; species Cynegetis impunctata. The sequence continues at coordinate 1,163,210 of JARQZK010001452.1, read as the reverse complement.
GTTTTTTACAAAGGGCATCAATATGCGAATGCCATTTTAGACATCTATCAATGTGTATACCCAGAAACTTAACATGGTCATTAGATGAGATTACCGTATCCAAATGCTGAACAATAAATGTTTCACTCCCAGAGCCAGATACACTAAAACGAATGCATTCCGTTTTATTGACATTCATCTTAATTCTATTATTGTGACACCACTCGATGAAACTTTGCATAATGAGCTAACATAGAGATCGTAATTCATATACTTATATATGTATATATATATATATATATATATATATATATATATATATATATATATATATATATATATATATATATATATATATATATATATATATAGGGGAGAGGGCCCTAAGATGACGAAGTAGGTAAGATGACGAATCGGATATAAATCATACCCTCTCCCTCTTTGCGAGGCCTATATGACATGAAACGTTCGTTGTGCGCATGTACCTTACAGGGTTTCTTCACTTTGGACTCGCAGCGGTTAGTCTGTCCGTAACAAGAGAATAAGGTGCAGCGTCGTGCTTCGTTATGATTTTAGTGGCTTAGAAAATAACGTCTGCATTTTTCTAGGTAAGTTGAAACTGGAAACTTTTTGTTGCTAAATGTTCATGAGTGTGTTTGGCATCATCTGTGATATGTTCACAAACACTAACTTAATGTTTCTTCTTTGTTGTAATTTTTTAAAATTTTAACTGTGATGGAGTTAAGTTGACGAATAACAAAGTAGCTAAGATGACGATTTCGTCATCTTACCCACTCCCATATAATATATAATATAATGTTGCTTGTAGAGTAATAAATTATTTACACACAATTTTAGATCATCAAATATGGGAAGAGTGTACGAGCGCAAAACAACGCGACAATCATGGAGTAAAGAGAACATGCGAATTGCTATAAATGAGGTTAGACAAAACAACAAAAGCGTAAATTCCGTGGCAAAAGCATATAATCTCCCGGAACCAACCCTGAGGAGATATCTGAAGCGGCATCCTGAGGAAGTACGGTTAAAATCTGTCCTAAAATAATATGCTGTTAAAAACAATGATTCGTCTTTATTTTCAGGAATTTCCTTGCAATGCTAGTCGATTCAAGAGCACGTTTTCTGATGTGGAATTAGAAGAACTACGAGAGTACATTATCAAAATTGACAAACGGGCATTTGGACTAACCAAGGAGCAATTCTGCACGATAATTTATAATTTTGCAGAAAAACGTCACATTTCACACAGATTCAACACAAACAAGAAGAAAGCTGGACGACACTTTATTGAGTGGTTTATGCGGAAATACAACTTTTCCCTACGAAAGCCAGAATCGACTTCGATAGCTAGACTTATGGGATTTAATCGCCAAAGTGTTTCCAATTTTTTTAACGCACTTAAGGAAGAAAAATATAATTTCCAACCCAATCAAATTTACAACGTAGATGAAACTGGTGTATCAACAGTTGCCACAAAAAATCCCAGGATAATCATCCCAAAAGGCAAGCGAAGAGTAATTAAGATATCTTCTGCGGAACGAGGAACTAATGTGACTGCTGTATGCGCGATGAATGCAAGTGGGACATTTATTCCCCCTTTTTTGATTTTCCCTAGAGTTAGAATGCAACCAGCCTATATGAACAACACGCCTGCTGGATTTGTAGGTGTTGCACATGAAACCGGATGGATGACATCTGCAAATTTTTTAAAATACCTGGAACATTTTATCCAATACGCCCGTCCTAGCGAAAACAATAGAGTTCTGCTAATAATGGATAACCATGCGAGCCATGTTACCTTTGAAGCTGTAACATTGTGCAGGGAAAATTATATTTCTCTCTTGGGATTTCCCGCACACACTAGTCACAGGATGCAACCATTGGATGTGTCTGTGTATGGCCCCTTAAAAACAGCATATAGTAGGGCTTGTGATGACTTTTTGTCAAACAATCCTGGAAAAGCCATTACACTGTGTGACATTGCCCCATTGTTTGGAAAGGCCCATTTAAAAGTAGCAACCGTCGCGAATGCTATAAACGGGTTTCGGGCAACTGGCATAGAGCCGTTTGATTCTGATATTTTCACGGACATTGCCTTCGAAACTGCACAAACGACAGAAAGGGAACTTGACGCTGAACCAAAGTTAATTGAAGAAACGTATCAAAGCGAGATATTGCCATCGGAACTAATTATTGTGCCTTCCACATCTGGTCTTCAGCGTGTGCCAGAGTCAGTAACTCCCAACAAAGAGCAGATAGAGGCAGCTAATATTGGAAAAACATTAGAAACTCCTGATAAACAATGCCAGAGCCAGACAATCGAGGTAGGATTACCACCTTTGCCTAAAGCAAACAGGCAGAACAGACGTTGTAGGAAAAAGCTACCATCACTTATAATTACTAGCACGCCCGTTAAAGATGCTTTAGAACTAAAGCACGATGAAAAACTTAAAAAAGAAAGGGAAAAACAAATGAAAGGCCCGTCGAAGAAAAAAATCAGCAGCAAATCGGTTCAAGAAAAAAATTGTACAGCAAATAAACAAAACAAAAGCAGAAGAGTGAAGCGACAAGTGTTTGAGTCATCTGATTCATCTGAGAGTTCCGTAGATGTAGCTGTGGTGGATAGTAATGATGACATGGACGAAGAGGTTGAAGAAGATGACAGACTGTGCATATTTTGTGGAGATGAGGGCAAAAATAACGAGCTTTGGTTTTGTTGTAATAAATGCACAAAGTGGGCACATGCAGAATGCACTGGACTCAATTCGAAAGAAGCAAAAGCCAAAGTGCGGGTGTGTGATTTTTGTCATGATTGAAATTAAGTTATAATTTGAAATTTTTTGTTCGTCCTTGATTTTTTTAAACTTTTTACTTTCCTTGACTTTAGTTCTTGTTTATTTAGAAAAATGTTGTTGTTCATTAAAATGTTTAAATGTATTGTTTTATCGCTCTTTCACCATATTCGTCAACTTACCCACATACGTTCGTCATCTTGTCAGCAAAAGCGGGTAAGATGACGATAACTACATTTTTTTCCAAAAAAAAATTACCAGCCACAGAGTGCAAATTTGAATCAAAACTGATTCAAATATTCATTAGTCACTTGAATATTATATGCCTTGCTTTATAAAATATTTATTCATAAGAAAATAGACTATCATTTGGACCGAAAACCTTAAGTTCGTCATCTTGGGTCCCTCTACCCTATATACATTTGAGATTATGAATTGATAAGGATATATTTATATCGACGTATTCAATAAATTTAATCAGTTAGCACTTATCATCCGAAGAAGGTGAAGTCTTGCTAAAACGCACATGCATTTTTGTTTCTATATACTTATTAAATAATAATAACAATTGTTTCAATATATATAATTATGAGATCGCCAAATTTCACACCGTTTGTCTGATCATTGCCAAATTTGACACATCTAGTGCAGCACAAAGAAGGGGGGTCACAAGAAAATATTATTTAAAAAAAATTATGAAATGGCAGAAAAACACACTTCAAAACAACAAAATACATTTATTTTTTTGTTTTTTCAGGTCGTAGTCTAGGTTTAGAACCGAAAAATTCAAAATACATCATGATTTATTGTTTACATTTTATTGTATACTTGGGGGGATTGCGATAAAAATTATGATGCAAAATTTGAGCCGTGAATCTTGAAACGTTGAGAAACGCTGTCTTAGTATTTTTCATGAAGAAGGTTTTTACTGAAACAATTATGAAAATCGGCTTTGTAGTAGAAATGAATTATGTAAAACGCTGCTGTATGGCTCATTCGCCATTTCGTAATAAAAATTGAGCTACAGCAATGAGGAAAGAGCTGTTTCGAAATTAACATTTCATGATTAACATTTTTTTGAAAAAAAAATATTTTTGATGTAATTTTGTGTCCTAGATTATGGGAAAAATAGCGAAAAAAATCCAAGCTCAAATGAACTGAAAAAATACATATGTTGCAAATATGCAACACTATGGTTTTGAACATCATCGTCTTCAGCTTCTGGGACGTACTCTGGGTCAGCAATACTATCTGTATCAGAAAAATCTTAATATTCATATTCTCTTGCACCTAAATTATAAATAATTTGCAGCAGCTTTGCTTCAGACAATGGTTTCTGACATTCCGCATCTAAAAACACAATGATTATATTACCGCCAATTTCCATGATGTTGCAAATATGCAACACGTTGTTTTAGCAGCTATCGTAATTAGTAGTATGTGTAAAACTACTATAATATTTATATAATATACCTTTAAATACCTTTACAATACATTTGTGACACTTTTTTAGCAACAAATTGAATAATTCTAGAAAAAACACATTTTTTGTAAACCACGTTTTCAACTTGTCAAAACCGTTCACTCGGCTATTTGAATATTCTACAATTTTCTGCATAGGAGCGCCACCTATGGATCAAATATCAAATTATGACTGACGTTTAGTGTGTTGCAAGTTAGATACACTATGAAAAGGTGGTTAGTTATCGAATTTATGGAACTTAAAATGTTCGTAGCAAATCTGCAACAATATGAAACGAAGGGTTAAACATATGTGTTTAAAATTCCAGCATCTGGGATAACCGTATTATTTTTAATTATATCAAATTGACGTAATAACAAAAGGTACGTACCCATTTTCGGTAAATTCAGAGGATCTTTATTTGAAAGGGTTAAATGAAGGTAGACATTAAGAGTTAAATGCATTGTTTATTTCTTATTACAGTTGAGAAAATTCCCCTCTTTTATATATAAAAACATTAGGGAAGATATACAACGGATAATGGTCTCTCAAATATTATTCTATTTTTGACATTATGACTACTGCATAGTGCGTTCTTTGTCCTTGTAACATATCATGAAGAATAGAAGTAAGATTCTCCAAACCTGTCAGTTCCAAAGTTGGAATAATACAATTAAAAGTATAACGTGTGATACAAGAATAAAAAATTATCATTTCATCGAAACATACAGAAAAAAATTAGTAAAACTAAAAATATTAAAAAAATGCCAAAAGAACCTCAACTGCTTTCACTCACTCATCAGATAGAGCTGACAATTACGGTAAATATTAGGGTACGAACAGAACGAGTAAGTCGAGGTGGAGGTGTAGCTCGCGGTCGCGGTCGATGTCGACATCCATGTAAAACAAACACATTGATTTAAATGGGAGCGAACATAACGAGTAAGTCGCGGTAGAGGTTTAGCGCGATGCCACTAAGGAGGTTTACAGCGATGCTTTTGAGAATCAAATCAGTTTGTTTAACATGGATGCTTACCGCGCGGTCTACAAGGATGCTTCGCTGTGATTGGTGCGTTCAAGGCAGTGTTGTCATCACCCTCAGCAGCTCGCATAGAAGACGTGTGGCGTCTGACATCTCGCGCGCTACAGTACTCCAGTTGCCAGCTTTTTTCTCCTTCGGGTATTGAGTTTATTTTTTGATAATTTGTGCTAAATATGAAGGAAGATCTCATAGCAATTGTGCAGATCACTCATTTCGTAATTATATTCGTAATTATAGGAGCGTTTATTGGTTCTTCTTGAAAAGTATTTAATCATTTAATGACTTCAGACTCATTCTATTTCGAAGCTTCGTTATGTTCATGGCATTAAATATCGTTCCAATTTCAGCATTCTATTTCATTCGAAGGCTACAAGTGGGAAAAAGACAGACTTGTCAGTAGTCTAGTCAACAAGTGCTTTTTTGTTCAACTTTTTTTCAGCAGTATCGGAAAAATATGAGCAAGCTGTCATTCGATTCGGAATAGTATGTAGATATGTTCTGATAATAAAGTTCAGCTCGCGAAAATAGGCAACACTGGCTCGACTGAGCATCGCTGGTAACCTCCTCGTTGTGTGTGGTCGACATCGACCGAGACTTAACTAGTGGCATCCACCGCGAGCTACACCTCCACCTCGACTTACTCGTTCTGTTCGTACCCTTAGAATATGTTGGGAGAATATTTTATAATTCAACTTATAACTGAAATATGATTTTCAATTTGCAATACCCCATCCAACAATTTCTCTTTTTCTTCATGCATTTTTATTATAATTTTACTTCCACATCACATGATGGGAAGTATAGTAACGGTCCAAAAATTTTCTTATTTAGTTATATCGGCCTAAAATGTACTAAAACGTGTTGATCAACTTATCTGAGCAAAAAAATTCTTTTAGTCGATCAGTCTGTTAGTTTCCTCGATAACTTTTGAAGAAATTGAGCTATTAACTTCAAATTTGGTGCACAGGTAGGTATCATCCATAAGAGAACGGTTTGGATTGTTTCTGAGATAATTTGGTTCGGGTGAAGGGGGTAAAATGGGGTGCTATGTAATTAAAAAAAGAGGTAATTTTAAGCTAATAATCGAGTAATATGTACTTGGTATACAGATTTCGATTTTAATTTTACAATGGATATGATATTTTAACATAAAATAGTGGTGGGGGATAAAGAAGGGGGTAGAAATTGAAAATTATTGTAAACATTGAGTAATATGTCTTTTTAGGGGTTTTCAGGTATACAGATTCTGATTTTATATACTAACTACCTATTTGATAATTCAATAAAAAATTATGAGGAAGGATGGGGGGTTAGTTAAAAAAGAGGGGGTAAAAATTTTAAAAAATTCGAAAAAATCGAGTTTTTAAGTTACCTTAAGTTGTTACTATTTATAATAAAAAAACTATATTGCCCAAAAAGTTTGACAAGCCACTTTTAATGATATGGAAGTATTGGTTCAGTCTGCAGCAGTTTTTTCTAATATGTGAGAATTCCTATAAGTGATAAGACTCTGTACTCTTTTTATTTATGAAACTTCAAATAAGAACTATGAAAACAATTCTCCATTGCTTTTTATTTTCAAGCAGCAAGATCTGTTTTTGATAAGAACAGAGAGAGAAGCTCAATTCATTCTGGATCTGATTTTTTTTCAACTATACCTTGTGTACTTTATTTAAATTTCCTTGGATTTTATAATATCTCAGGATGAACAAATATTAAGAAATAATTCCGTGCTGTAGAATTAAAATTTCAAAACATTTTTATTGATGATACATTAAATATTCGAAACATTCAACTATTTGCTAAAGTAAAGTAATTAGGTACGTGGGTTTTCCAATAAGAGGTTACATTTTTATATTTAAAAAAAACGAGTATTTTTTCAAGAAATCAATAAATGTTTATTTCATTGTAAAGAGAAAGATATGCCATTAATATTTGAAAACGATATCAGCCAAATGGCCGCCACGGTTACGCTTGCAGCACCATATCCTTTTCATGAAAATTTCTATGATCAATTCGCACATTTGCGGATGTTCCGGATCTTTGAGATCTTGAATCGATTGTGGAGCATTGGCATAGACTTTATCTTTCACGTGACCCCAAAGAAAAAAGTCTAAAGGTGTTAAATCACAAGATCTCGGTGGCCAATTTTGATCACCTCTTAGCGAAATAACACGGTTAGGAAACTTTTCTTGCAAAATTTCGATTGTTTCGTTGCTTGTGTGGCACGTTGCGCCGTCTCGCTGAAAATAAATTTCGTTAACATCAATATCTTCCAATTCCGGCCATAAGAAATCATTAATCATAGCTCGGTAGGGTAGCCCCATCCATTCACCGTAACGGTTGCACCAGCTTCATTCTCGAAAAAGTGAGGTCCAATCACACCGCCAGCCCAAAAACCACACCAAACAGTGACACGTTGCGGATATACAGGCTTTTCAACAATCATTCTTGGATTTTCTGAGCCCCAAATGCGGCAATTCTGCTTATTAACGTAGCCTCCGAGGTGAAAATGGGACTCATCACTAAGATAATTTTTCGATGAAAATCCGGATCATTTTGATGCATTTGATGGACCCAATCAGCGAAGATACGACGTTTGTGGTGATCGGCTGGCCTGAGTTCTTGTGTTAACTGAACTTTAAAAGCCTTAAGACTCAAGTCTTTATGCAAAATACGGTGTAATGTCGTTTGTGGAATGTCTAATTCCAAAGATCGACGGAGAATCGACAAACCTGGGGTTTCTTCAACACTACGGGCTACAGCAGCAATATTCTCAGTTGTTTTTGAGCGACGCACACGGTTTCGATTCTTCACATCACTAACTTGTCCCAACTGCTCAAATTTTTTCACCAGTTTCACTATTGCCGGGCGAGAAGGTGCTTCACGATGACCAAAAAATGCTTTAGTTTTGCGAACTGCGACTGCAAAATTTTCACCATTTTTGTAGTGAATTTTAATAATTTCAATGCGTTGTTAAAGCGTGTATCGTACCATTTTTAGTAATGGAAAAGTTTCTACTTGTCAAATGTCAAAAGATGACATCTTTAAAATTAACAGCTGCCTAAACATCGGGCTATTCGAAATGAAACCTCTTATTGGAAAACCCTATAGTTCCACCAAATTATTCCATTTCAAATCAGGAAGCTCCTTAAACGTTCTATCAATTAGAAAGCAGGTTCATGCTGAATCAACTCATAAAACATAACAGTAAGACACTAAACAAAGATTGTAATAACGTTTATTCAAACATAACATTTGTACAATTCCAATAAACAGAATATGTTTCACAGTTTATTTAGTCTTGATAAAACACTTTACCACTCCGATTATCACTTGAATAAACTGAAAATGTTCGTTGTCTTTATCGAAACCTCGACACTGAAAAAGAGGTTGTTTACGTAGGTGCTGATTCCTTGGCCATTCGGTCAGGATTGTCAACCTGAAAATAGAAAAGAAAGGTCAGATGTGGGATAGAAAATTAGTTGATAGTTCAAAAATCAATATGAAAATACGAACACTAAGCTCTCGTTTAGTTTCTTGATGAATTAATAAAAACGCACTTGGCTTATGCTCCCATGTTAGATAAATTACTTCACAAAATTTGATGTTCCAGCCCATTTCTAATAGAAAAACTATTTATTTGCGACCTTGTTATCCTAATAATTTCAAACGGTGGTCTTAGTCTCTAATTATATGGAATTAAAGCTAAACAACGAGAAATTAATGCATTTTCAAAATAAAAAACTAATTTTTCAATACTAGGCTGAGAAGTTTTCACCATATCCTCGTATTAGGAACATAATAGTTACACATAAGCCAAGTCTGTCTAATTTATTCAATCACAATATTTCAAATGTTAGGTACTAAAGAAAAAATTCGTGTAGATTAGATGGACACATTTGAGGAAATTTATATATGAAGCAATCGAAATATTTCTACTATTAACTCCGGAGTGCCCCAAGGATCGATCTTGGCACCGATTTTTTTCATACATAAATATTAATGATCTCTCACAGTCGACTAGAAACAAAATTGTAAGCTTTGCTAACGAAATTATTCTACCAGCATCCACCACAGGGTGTCTACTCAAGTCAGGATCTAAAATTCCCTGAAAATTCTAGGATATTCCATGTGATTTTATTATTCTTCTAGGTGTATCGCGATAGGATTTTCCTCTCCTGGACTACTCCTGTCATAGGTTTTTGTCTGTCAATGTCTTAGACACACAAGTTTAATACATCTTTTTACCAAATCAGTTTCTGAAAGAACTTGCGGCATGTGCAAATGCTTCCAGCCTTTATATAAGAATTTACCAGTATTTATTATTTCTGGAAATAAACTTTCATATTTCAGAAGAAAACATATTCCCAAAGATTTTCAGGACACCCTGCAACCACCACCAAGAGGCATGTCAACGCATCAAAATCTGCCAATCAACGTTTTGCTTGCGGGCGAGTCCATGAACACCAACCCTAAGATCATTTTTAATATGTCAATTTTTTTGTTTCTTCATGATTTTTGGGGTTTTATGCACGTCCATAGCTCATCCAGATTTAGTGAGATGGTTGAAATACTTAGATCGAGTTGGTGTTAGAGTGCTTAGTAATTAGTAGTTTAAAGTATTTATCTAAACCGACATCATTTTAATGTAGAGATTCATGTTTTTTGAGGTTTTGAGCACCTTCACCCCCAAATTCTGCTTTAAATAAACACGCGTATCGTCGAAAGTTGAAACGTCCGACATCTCGTTCATAAGGTGAAAGAGTCAGCATTAATTAGAATTTGCCATCCGATTGTTAGTTAGATTATTCGAAAATTGAATCCCGTAGACAATTTTTGAGACTATTCCAATTAGTGTCTAGCACTGTTTCGGATTCCTCTTGTTTACCTGTATCAAACGCCGAATTGAAACATCGGGGTTGTTTTTGTCGACGCCGGAAGGATTCATTAGCAAATTGCGAAAAGTCAGTTGGAAATTGAATAATATATTTCCTACTTGTTTGAGAGCGGATAATTAATTGCGTTCCTAGCCATTCTCTAATGGGATCCAAATGTTCGTTTTACCTAATGTTCAATTAACTTAATGTACATTTGCATCTTCCTTCGCCTTTGTCCTCCTGCTTACTCTGCCTAATTGCCTTCGCCTCTGCACGTTCTTCCCCACCCTCAAGGCTCTCCCCTTTCCTCCTTATCATCCGTCAGTCCCGTGATATAATGCAGCGTCGACTGCTTTGTCCGTCTCCCGTCAATATCTTAAATGCAGAACGTTTGTTTCGTTTCCAATTTCGGAAATTGAAAATATAAGTTCACACGTTAGAGAACTCGAGATATAGATTACTCTAGAAATCGAGGAAGATATATTGGGCTGGCGTTACTGCCATAAACAACGGTAATAATTTTCCTTTCCTAGCAAAAGTTTTCAAATTGTACAATTATGTTTTCTGCAGAGAATTCTACTTACAATTGATGTTTAAGGTAGAGGCTGCAGCAGGAACTTCCACCTATATGAATAGATCAGTCATCTTTGATAAAAGGAATATTTAATTCGACAGATATTTTGAGTACGAAATCAGAATTTGTTTTGTACTCTTAGGTGTTTTCTTTTTGTACAACTCAAAGCGCTCTAGACAAAGTAACAGCAAAAAAGAGATTCGGATGTCACCCAGATGTCATAATGAGTTTGTAGAAACCTATGAAGTTATAGTTCAAGTAATCCATCCCTTGACACAGTTGAACACCCTTTGGTGTAGTTACATGCTTCTTGACATTTTGGACTCACCCCTCGTACTCCACTCTCTCAGAAATAGTTTTGGATATGGGAGAAATTCGACCAAAATTACTAATTTCCAACGGTTCGTTTGACCACGAGTGCGTCAATGCTCAGCATTCTTCTGGAAACTACCAATAAACCCTAGGACCGACCCAAGTAATCTACCGGCCAAATGCACCCATTTCCGTCCCTCTAGAAGCCATGTCCGATCTAATCGTACCAAAAAGGACATGATGAAGTAACGTTATCCTGGTGTTTTTGGACGGGAAAAGAAATCGTGCCATACAGTAAAATTGTTCCTTTGGGGAGCTCTCCTGAACTGGGAAAGGCTTGGACCATCAAGCAGGACTTCGCAAGATCAAGACTGGTCAGTCTTGGTGTTTAGAATATTTATCAAGTCTTGGTGACAGAGTGGCCACTTTTGGTCTTGGTTAGTCTTGTGGTCTCCCGAAGCTTTACCACCGAGTGTGGAAAATTATTAGAAACAGAGTTTAAACCACCTTAAGGATATGCAGCTCCTAGGAACCACTCGAGAATATTAATATACCTGTCGAGTATATCTCTATGGCAAAAAGGATGAGTATTCTTTTTGCCATAGAGATGTACTCGACAGGTATATTAATATTCTCGAGTGTCCTATACATGTTATTGTGATTTAAGGATCAATAAAGGTTATTGTTATTATTATTTCTATAGCAATAATATTTTAAGAAAATTGAAACGTCAAAATAACATGGAAAACAAAATATATCTACTACTATAGCTATATGGATTAGATGGAACAGAAATATAAGCCAAAAGTGTTAGTATAATTGATTTATCCTTACCTCAATCACGACTCCTCCTTGGTCTGCCGACCTTCCCTTTGCGCACCGTCGGTGCCACCGCTGAGCTCTTGAGCAACTTGGTCCAGTCCTGTTCGCAGACCAGACTGCCGGCAAGGAGGTAATATCGGTCCCCGGGGACCAGTGGCGCGCCGCACTTGCTGCACGAAAAACACTTTAGGTGGAACACTTGGGGGGGCGACGTGGGCTGCTGGGGAGTCGAACTGGAGCACCGCATCACGAATTCGCTTGGGGGTATTGTCTGGTGGCACGCCGAACATGCCCCCGTACTACCGAATATCCTGCAACGGAAAAAGGGATCAGAAAATTGAAAATGGAGTTCATGAACATATAGATATATATATATATATATATATATATATATATATATATATATATATATATATATATATATATATATATATATATATATATATATATATATATATATATATATATATATATATATATATACAGGGTGTAACATAAGTACGTTAAAATATTCAAGTGACGTATTCCTGAGACAATTTTAAGAAAAAAAGTTCATATGAACTTGTGTCTGATAGTGCGTCGTTTTGGAGATACAGGGTGTTAAAATTGAATTTTTTTGTTCGCTTTTTAGAAATAACTTTTGCAAAAAATAAGTTATTCGCACGAAATTTGGTGTTTTTTTGACGTGGGAACTTATAATTTTGTATTAATTTTCATGTAGCACTTAGAGGGCGCTGCGTACACTGTCATTATTTATTTCAAGTTTCCCTAACTTTTTAGACAGTAAACTTCTGGCGCTTTGCATGAGAATACCTTATTTCCACACCTTTTTCAACTAAAAAAGGTATACTTCCTCAAAAACGCTGGATGTGGTCGTTTTCGAGATATTTACAATTTTCTATATCGATGCACGTTACTTAGCTCCTAGGGGGCTAAGTGAATTGCTGAGAACATTAAAAAAACTCAAGTATCTGGTAGATCTCGTCAAAATGAACAACTTCACTCCTATGAAATGTTTATTAAAAAAATTATTCGTTTTCAAGATACAGATTTTAGATTAGGAAATTTTCCTAAACATGGTTCAATTTCAACACCCTGTACTAAGCATTTCTGGACACAGGTTTATATAGACTTTTTTTCTTAAAATTATCTCAGGAATACGTCACTTGAATATTTTAACGTACTTATGGTACATCCTGTATGTATGTATATATATATATATATATATATATATATATATATATATATATATATATATATATATATATATATATATGCAGCAGAAGAAAAATTACAATAAAACAAGTTGATTTTTTTATGGAATTTGACGGCCATTGTCTATACAGTATGTATCTGAGATGAATAAATTTCGGTGAGTAAAAATGAAAAGTTCAAAGAAGGATTTGTAAATATAGCTAAAAAATAGATACAAATCAGTAGTTAGATAAATTGGATTGGAATTATTATAAATTGATTTACACGACGTTTCGTTATCCTCTTGAGAACGGTTAGAGATAAACAACTAACCGAAACGTTGTGTATATTATTTTTGAATAATTAATTCAATTTTGTTCTAACTCTTCATTTTCAAATTTCATTTTAGTTTTCAGAGAGTTAGAATTTCTATTCCAATTCATTTACCTACTAAATTGAATTTATTTTTGCGTCGCTAGTCTGACGCAATACGTCACGAGCATGTCGAGGTCATCGGTGACCCAAATCCTTAGATTTTTTCTCTATAGTCCGTTCTGCGAGAATTGGCGTGCACGTCATAGACATGCGCAAATGACAACACAATAAATAAAATTCGAAATCGTCAAAATTTTTATTTGTCGTAAATAGTAAGTGGTTATATGGTGATAGTGACCGAATCATCTATTTCGACAAATATTCTGTCCATAACATATCAAATCGTATGTACCTATTCCTCAAGAAAAATTAAGATTCCGAATAATGAAAATAAGTTGGATTGAATGTTAAGTTGTCATTCTGTTTTGAAATTTGCAATGTTGCCGGACCCTCACGACGTACTTTCACGTTTGGCAGACGCCGAAATAAGGCGGCATCTATTAATTACGTGAGGTTTTTGGAGGGGGAGGGGGTCAAGAAAAATATCACTCCATCTCACATGGGGGAGGGGGTGGTCTCATCAAATATCACGTAATTTTTTTTCGCAAGAAACAGTATAAAATTGCGAGAAAACTGGGTAAACTTAAGTAAAAAATGTTTCTTCACTAAAATATAGCTAAATCATTCATAAAAATATTCATCGCGGTTTAATTATGCACTGATGGAAGAATTTATTAACTATAAATAAATTCATTCGATTGGAAACAATTTATTCATATATTAAATATGAAGAAGTATTTTCCTAACATTATTCGCTATTGATAAATATTTATTAACAGCAAATACTTTTTTTGGAGTAAATATTTCTTCTTCATATACGGTACGATGTGGATATTATTCATAAAAAAATAATGCCATAACCTCTTATAATAAACATACGATGCACTAATAATTTTCACTGAAAGAAACTGTTACTTATTACAACCACTGTTTTATTAACTTAATTTTTTTCACATTTTTATAAAATATTACTGATGTACTTCAACTAATAGAATTAGCATAGATTAACTCATTCATATAACAAATATGCATTTAAAAAAATTTTACGTGAAATTCGGGAGGGGGAGAGGGGGTCGAGCCAGAACCCACGACATCTCACCAAGGGGGGAGGGGGAGTCAAAAATCGCCAAAATTATCTCACGTAATTAATGGATGCCCCCTAACCTCGATATCTAATTTTTGTCGGAAATTGGGTAGTTAATTAAATTTAAGATTATTTATTACGTTTGGCAACACTGTTTCCGATCGACGTCATATTCAATAGATGACGTGAACGCTAATTCCCGCTGGACGTCATATTCAATATATGACGTGAACGCTAATTCTCGCTGGACAGACTATACTAAAAATCGCTCAACGCTGCTAACGAAGTTTTCACTTCAAAAATTACCAAATAGCTCAGAACTTCCGAAAAGTAAGTGCACAATTTAAAAGTCGAACATGTGCACGATCTTGTGAAGCATCCCGTGAACTACTTCCCAATTTTTTCGATGCCTGTTGCTAGTCAAGCGTCTACTCGACTAGATTCCAAAGTAATTGCCGCATAAGAAATGTGAGAAAATTCAGCGGCGAACGACTCAAAACTTCCGCATCTTCGGCATTATGTGCGGTTTTCAAGTTACCGTAGAGAAATAACTGAAACGTTTAAAACCCAAATAAAACACGAGGTAATCCGAACGTGTTGCCAGGTACTTTCAGCGAGATTTATGGGAATATGAGGTCGGTTGGTACGTTATGTAAACTTCTCGGTGGGAAGATTTAGTTAGTTTTATCGTTTTTATAATTCCAAGTTTTTCGTGGTCTGAATCGCAATTTTTTCAGACGAATGAACAGTCGAAGAGTAATTCAGGAATGCCAACGAATTCGTTGAAGTATGTAACTGACTAATCAACGAAGTTTACGTACGAGGGTAGTCCGAGAAAAACTCGACCCGACGTATAGACGGCGGTTATTAAAAAAGATTAATGAGGTCGAACGTATTCAAGTTCTCACTTATACAGTTTAAATTCAAGAACGCTACTTAGAAAGCTATCATAGAATTTATAAAGAAGAAAAAAATTATGATTTTATGAAATTTTTTTTATATATGAAATTAATTATGTTTTCTGACATGCGAGTGGGACATTTTTCATTGCTTATCTTCAAAACAAATCAACGGCGAGTACTATACGCTGTACTTGTGTAAATTGCCACAAGAGATTAACTATTCAACAGATCTTGATGAAGTGCCCCCAATATCAGAGAAATCGAAAGCTCTGAAAATTGGCGTGAACAATGAAGATATATTCAATAGAAATTATGAAAATACTTCAATATTTCAGAAGAACATACCATTATACTTGAAAGTGTGAGATATGCATACTCTGCTAATGACCCATCAAGTGGTCGAAGCAGTAAACCAAAAAAAATCAGCTAAGTGCGAGTCGGACCCGCGCACGAAGGGTTTCGTTCCATAGAGCCCCACTTGAATACTACTATTCATTTTATTTTAATTCTATTATTTATTATTGAAGTTAAAATACAAATGAGTATTTTGTGAATATTTTAAGTGACTCTCCCGAGATACGGCCTGGTTGCAGACAGACGGACGGACAGACAGCGAAGTCTTAGTAATAGGGTCCCTTTTCTACCCTTTGGGTACGGAACCCTACAAAAAAAAGTGGGTAAATTTTGATGAATTTAATCCCTTGAAAAAAGGTGTCGTTCAGAACAAAAATGAAGAAAAAAAACGACCTTATTGTGGGAGCTCTGCTGCTCAATAAAATTTTTCAAAATTCTTAATTTACCTGTTCCAACGCAATACGGTTATATATGCCGAATAACATTCCTAAAATATTATACTTATGAAGTAAAAATATGTTTACTATCAGGATAATTAGAGAAAACTTTCATTAGATGAAGAAAAGATTATTTTGAATCAAATTCAAAACAAAAATGAGAGAAAAAAAAAACGACCTTATTGAGGGAGCTCTGCTGCTCAATAAATTTTTCAAAATTCTCAATTTACCTGTTCCATCGCAATAAAATTATATATGCCGAATAACATTCCAAAAATATTATACTTATAAAGTAAAAATATGTTTACTACCAGGATAATTAGAGAAAACTTTCATTAGATGAACAAAAGATCATTTTGCATCAAATTCAGTCTTATTTTTTGCAAATCGTCAGCGTTTTCAATAAAATCAACAACGAAAAATCTGGAGTTGTCATGAATCGTCCACGATATCCTTCTGAACAACGAATGTCTTTTCTTGTAAACAAACAAGTTGGGAACGAAACCGTTCATATATTAAACGAATAAACTTCAATTAAATAGGGGAGCCGAATACTCGCACGAGAACGAACGAGCAAATAATTCCTTATTTATGATGTTTGTCATGTGATTTCGGAAAAACTAACAGATTCGAATTAATATATGTGATTGGGTGCGTTAAAACCGCCCCGAGCGTAAAGAAAGTCTAACAATGTTGATTCGTCGCCACATTCGGTGAATGCGAAACTGTCGTCTGTCTTTCTCCGCCACGAAACACGCTGGATCGCATGTCCCAGCTACGTTAATTTCATCGATTATTCCGTTCTTTGCCTCATTTAATATTGAACGATTCCTTATGGCGTAAACTTTCCTGGTAATTATTAATGGGCCGAATCAAACTAGAGAATAGAGTACACAATACATTCGGATTGTGTACCATTGTTTAGCGTATTTTCAAACAGATAACTGGTTAGTTACTTAATAATAATCTAATTGGATGGAAAAGGGTGAATGTAATAAGTAGGAATTCTTGAAGGAATGAAATTTGAAAGACGATGTAGGATATAATTATGTTGAGTCATTTTGACCAAAAAAATTATTGTAATTTCATTGTGATGAACAATTTATATTTCTAACATTTACCGTCTAAAGGTAGATGGGGATACTTCGATTTTTCATGAACTCGTATAACCAGCTCCGCTAGGAGGTTTGTTTGATTAGTTTGAAATAAATGTCCTAGCTAGTTTTTTTTGTTGCCACGGACGTGTCTCGATAACACGAAGAATTCTGATATATATATATAAATTTATCTATATATATATATATATATATATATATATATATATATATATATATATATATATATATATATATATATATAAGTGACGTCATAGCGCATCTCCAGAAGCAATCGGCTGAATTAATCAGCTGGACGATTATAGTTATGTGCATGTCATATTGCATTGTTAAATTTTATAACATTTGTATTTTATGTATTGTTCGTTTCTTTCACCTTTTATATTGATTTGACGTATACACTTCAATTTGTTATGTATTCCGAATGACACATACGATGAATAAATAAACTACCTGGCTCTGCGAGGCTCAATAAGAATTGTGAAACCGGCTGCTTGGCAACGCATTTTACAAAATTTTTTTACAGAAACTACAGACCTTATTTTCATAATTCTTCCACGTAAAAACTTTCTTCATGATTGAATACTCAGATGTGCCAAATTTAGCGATGATCGGTCAAACGGTGTTGGAGTTTATCGATCTCATATTAGGTATATAAATTATACAACAATCCATTCATATGTATATATATATATAGGGGGCTTGGGCCCCCTCACGGATTCGGCGCCACTACACACACACACACACACATATATATATATATATATATATATATATATATATATATATATATATATATATATATATATATATATATATATATATATATGTGTGTGTGTGTGTGTGTAGTGGCGCCGAATCCGTGAGGGGGCCCAAGCCCCCTCAAAAATTCAGTTTAGTACTGTATTACTATATTACTAGAGTACTGTATTATTTATTTTCAAATACTCTCATATTTTTTATTCATATTTTATAATACCCAAATATTTTCAAAGCATTAACTTCGAAATATTGTTTTTATTGAATGAACCCTGAGACTCATTCAAAGTATGCTCAAATAAGCTTATTAATCAAAGTGCTATTACTGTGCGACAGCAATAATTAATGTTTTATTCTTTTAATGATAGTTTAGGATTTATTAAAATATAATTTCAGTCTTTTCAGAGCTCTATATTCACTGGTCTGTAATAGTTTAAAAGCATAATCATTACTCTAAATTAAATTAGCTTTTTACGAAAATACCGTGTGTGTTTTGTTTTTCAAAGCCAAAAAATGTGTCAGGCTTGTCGAGTTTCCTGGAGTATCGAGTTATCGAAAGTCGAGTTTTCGGGGTTCTAATGTCGATCATATGACTCTAAAATGCTTTAAAAAACTTTAAAACTGGAAAATTTTCCCCGGTATGGCCCCCCCCCAATATTTTTTATAAGTCGGCGCCTCTGTATATGTGTATGTATGAACAATGAGTTCGGCACACGAACTCTTTTTATCAAGCATTTCGTTGTGACTATTATTGCATAGCGATCTGTTTCGCCTTCAGTACGCGATGCACTTCGCGATTTTTTTTACAAGGGTTTTTCCTTCGTGCTGGAGCTCTGCTGCTCACGGTTTTTTTTCGATCTTGCCTCACGTTTGGGAATGCAGAAGAAGACTCTTGGAACTTTGAAACTACGAAACGAAAGACTTTCCACAAATTACTCCATAGTACATGGAGAAAAGCTAAACTGATCAATTGTCCTGTGGCTGAACCGAAATGAGGTAATGGCCGCTCCGACGGCGGTGGCGGTGTGGAGGGCGTCTAGGGAACAACTGCATAACTCGATTCCAGTCCGTGTTGAAGGTCTCAATCAATAGACGTGACGCGGCGGGGACCAATTACATGCTCACTTTCCTTCTAACATCGTTTGCATATATTTTCCTAGTGGAACAAGGACCAACGTCAACCCTTTCGCTCTGTCCCACCCGACAATTCTGCATAGTTTCGAATCCACTCTGCATTTTGGGACCACTTCAAATTTCGGCCATTTTATCCTCGTCATTTTCATTGCAGCGTTAATGCCACTTAACACTTTTAGAATTTCACTCAATAATTTATCTAGTAATATACACATACATACACACACACACACATTCTATCCTAGAGTGAAATATAATAACCGTTAAAATCAAACATGAGTTTTTCTGATATTATATATATATATATATATATATATATATATATATATATATATATATATATATATATATATATATATATATATATATATATATATATATATATATATATATATATATATATATATATATATATATATATATATACAGGCTAGCGAGAAAGTCTGGCAACAAGGTAATTTTTGTAAGACAATTAAACGTATAATCATCAAATTTCCCTAAGAGATGGATTGTTTGAAGAGGTGAAGTGGCCGGCAAGATCTCCCGACTTGACTCCACTTTATAATAGACATACCTGATTCAAAAACTCTCAAATGTCTTGAGATACAAACAATTTCTCCATAAATGATAAACAATTTTATTGGAAACTTCAAATACAGATTGTATTATTGCTAAGACACAGGTGGCCAACATTTTGAGCTTCTGTTATAAGGATAATAATATTTTTGTAAGTTAATATGAATTAAAAAGTTGCATATTGTATGTCTTTGAAAATGTTTACTCTTATTTTTTCGGTAATGTGGTACATATTCTGTATTTTTGAAAAGAGGACGAAATCAGCTTTTCTACGATATATCACTCGACCTACGGTGCTATTTAAAAAAATTGAAGATGGCGGCGGTACACCGAATGCTGGCGTCACTCAAGTTTGACAGGACCTCTCAAAAACGAAAAATACAATCCTGTGCATAACCCGCAAATTTGATGATTATACATTAAATCGTTTCAAAGAAAATACCTTGTTGCCACACTTTCTCGCTACCCGGTATATATATATATATATATATATATATATATATATATATATATATATATATATATATATATATATATATATATATATATATATATATATATATATATATATATATATATATATATATATATATATATATATATATATTTCAATTTCCTTATATATCATTTTTCATTTTTTAGCACTAAGAGTCGAAACAGAACGGCATGGAAATCTCTTTGGGAAAGTCTCGACGACTAACAGCAAAAGAGATCCCAGAAGAAGAAGAAGAAGAGTCGAATTTTCAATAACTATTGATGTGTTGTTAGAATATTCGTCTTATTTACTTTAGAACTCTCAAAAACTAAAATGTCGAAGAAATCATTGAATGTGATTCTGAAAACTTAGAATTTTCCAGATGAATACGAGAAGAATATCAGAATGGACTTGATCTTTTCCAATTTCAAGAATTTTGCACCTTTTGATTATTAACTTGATAGAGAATCCAAGTTCTTTTTGAAAATAATGGATATCATTTATATACTATGTAATAATACTAGACATTTTGTTAGTAGCATATTTAATTTATTTTAATTCATCGAAATAGGGCGAATAGACTGTAATAATAGCTTGCTGCATTCATAGTTGATATTATTAACTTAACTAGATAACGTATCGAACGAAGCATATACACATCTATAGAAAAAAATAACGCGTAAACAGCAAGATTCATTTTCGTTTTTTTTTGCCTTTTGCCAAGTTAATGAGATGAACACAATCTTAAAACCATGAATACACAAGAAATCTCCACATTGATATGGCGGCAGTTGAGAAATAGTTGAAACCCTGAAAAAGATTCTTCCCTAACATAAACTCAAACCAAGTACAAATTTTCATCCCTCTCACTTAATCCGGAGGGAATTAGGGATGCAATATGTTGTTCATAATTAATTTCCACATCCTTTGACACCGGTTTGAAAACATTCCGCTTATGCGCCTCCCCGTCACTCCCTTCCCAAAAATTTGGAGATGCCAAAATGTCGATAGCTTTGTCACGCCTAAAGAACAATTCCATATACCAAATATCAGCTTATTTTTTCATTGAGAACGCTGCAGATGCCAAAATTTACCGAAAAAAATATATAGATATATCTCATTAAGTGAACAAGGAAAATTCTTCAATAATTTAAAACAATCTTCCAAGGGAGCTGTCTACATGTATTCCGCGATACAAAATCAGCATTCACAATGCAACAATGAATCATAAGAAATATCAAGTCATCCCAACTTATTATCTGCATACAGCTGTTTCGATCTTATTAGAATTCTTCAGCAGGGCCGGATTAACCATTAGGCAGAGTAGGCAATTGCCTAGGGGCCCCGCAGAAAAAAAATCATCGAATGATAATTTGATTTGAAAATTTGTATGAAATTCCTCAACAATATTATTGCTTTCTTTCGACGCATGTTGTCAATTGATTAAATACTTCATATATACATAACCAGCTAGTATCGAGTAGTCGAACTAATAAACGGTCTTCGTTCAACAATGTCTCAGAACCGGCTGAATTCATTATCGATAATGGCCATTGAAAATGATGTATTAGAAAGGGCCAACTTCCAAGATGTTTTAAACTATTTTGTTTCTGAAACAGTTAGAAAAGTTAATATTTAAACTTACTGTACTGTACAAAACCAATAAATATCTTGGAAGTTGACTTTTTCCAATTTGTACTTAACAAGACTGTTTTCTTTCGTTTATTGTATTTCATTGCGTTTAACAAGATCAAATTGAAAATAACCGCGTACCGTCTCATTTCTCTTTCCTAACCCATCATGCAACCTGGATCACCATTCATCTCTTATCTATAACCTATTCATTAAGGCCATTTCAATAAAGCTAACGAGTCAGGTAAGGTGATGCTGCAGCATCAAGTCAAAGTAACCATGTTGTTGCAATATCACATAAGACTTTGAAGCAACAGGATACCTGGAGTCGATCATTTGGAAGTTACTTACATCCCTTTATCAACTTGAAAAGATCTGGGGCCCGGACAGGGTTGTTGCCTAGGGCCCCGGACAGGGTTAATCCGGCCCTGCTCTTCAGTGCAGCTCGGAATGAATTGATATATTTCTCACTGATCCCCAATACAAATCGCGGTCAAAGTACTATATGGATAACATTCCTTGGAAGATTGTTTGATAATTTTCAAATTATTGAAGACTTTTCCTTGTTCACTTTATGCGTATATGATTTTGACTTTGGTCAACTAAGTAGTATATTTTTCATGAGCCGAATGTTAAATATACAGTTATCTTATATGTCAAAATCACTCCTGCACCTCACCGTTTCTCTCGAAAAACAGCAATTATTTTCGGGGAAAATAGCATTAGAAAAACCTACCTTCAACAATGACTGAAAACGTGGGGTGTACCACATTATTTCAAGAATGTAGGACTCAAGTTGGTGAGCGAGCGATGATACATCGCTGCAATAACGACAAAGAGAGAAATAGCTTTATTGTTATATAAAATTACAAAATTTTGTAGACGAAGCACATATAAAGAATTAAAAATAAAATTTAACAATAATAACTAACTAAACAAAACACACTTTTTTTATGTAGAATATATATTACGTACACATGTAAGTTGTATAAACAATATTAACCATGTACAGTAACTTATATTTGTAAACTAATACTTACGTATTTAATTTTATTTCGCTAATTAATTTTCCACTATTATCACTGTCAATTTCATTTAAGTCACTTGTTAGTTCACTTGCCATTGTTACTATATTCAATATCGTATTGAAGATTTACAAACTATACGGAAATAAAAGTGTTTATTAAAGAGTAAAAAGAATTTATAATTTGAGTATACACCACGTGCTAAGACAAAAATTCATGTATAGTAAGTTAGTTTGGTTCATTTCGGAAATTTGTGCATAATTTGAAAGTTATCTATTTGTGCAAACGTGTGCTGGTTTTCACGGCAATGATTTGAAAACGTTGAATCCGTTTTATTTTTCAAAAAAGATTGTTGGTGTTCTTTAAATCTTGTCTTGAACGTTCGACCAGTCTGACCTATATACACTCCTTTACATACAGGACAAATCAACTTATAAACTCCTGAACTTTCAAATTTTGAGTTGATATCTTTGGCATTGAATAAAAATCCTGAGAGTTTTGTCTTGGGTTTGAAAGCAATTTTAATATTACATTTAGGTATGACATTAGCAACTTTTTCTGTTAGAGGACCAAATTATGTTGAAGATGTGAACTTCTCGGATTTTTCTACTTTCGATTGAGGATATAATATGCTGTTGTACGCTGACTACGTTTCTTCTTCATCATTTTACCTATCAAACTTGTATGAAAACCATTATTTGAAGCAATTATTCTTATAGTAGAAATTGCAATAGCAGTTTTATATTTTACAAATTATTTTTGTGATAATAAACGTAGTAAATTCAAGTTTTTTTTTGTTCACAATCTTTAATTACCTAAATCTGATTCGAATCAACTGGTAATTGAGTTGATGCAACCGGAATACATTGTGCGAAATGTAGAATAGACTGATTTCAATATCAGAATTCCGCATATAGGTATACATAAACGCCTGTACATACATATCCCGAAATCCGAACAGTCAGACTAGGGTTTTGAATTCTTCGGACTAATTGATATTGATTAATTATCCCGGATGGAAATTTCAATTAATGGATTGTTCGCGAGTCATCTCCATTAGCGTGAATGTACTTGGAAACCAAACTCGCAAAATTCGACACACAATCCATACGGCATACGCTCCATAGAAACTCCACGCGCTCCCCCAAAGCTTAAAGCTGCATATTAGATACACCATATTGATCCATTTGCAATTACGCTTTTGAATCGGCTCCATTATTATTGTCACTGCAAAGTGAGGGATACCGTCTATTCAGACCTGCATTCTGGGGGTGGCTAATAACGCTATTTTACTGCCTCATTATAAGCAACTATATGGGATGGAAAGAAATTTGAGTCGGCAATCGTTATGAATATTGATCGGGATTTCACAATGTACCATAGACCCTTAAGTTCCACATTTGGTAGCAACGTATCTTATGTTTTTTCCTAATATACAAAATTTTGTAACTTTATAAAGTAATAAAAAAATAAACTTTTCACAGGTTGGAATAAAAATCTATTGAGTCAACGCGTTTTGTCATAACACTGACTTCATCTCGTTCTAAACTTAGGTATTACAAAACAATCTATTTATACGAAAATTGACTCTAATTATGCGTGCCATCTTATTCAAGAAAACCATACCTTGAATCACAATTAATTACAATTAGATAAAATAGTATCCATAAAACCAACTGTTAGGAATCCCTTTATATCAATAAATATAAAAATTCCGGAAACCTAGTTAACGACCAGATTGAAGTAAACCCTTCTACTCCACTTAATCTGTTCAATGTACCTACCGATAACTCTGAATGAATTGCTTATTGTTATTTAGTTTCTCTAGGAACCGCTCTATTATATTCAATTTTCCTATGAATAGATTGTTTTGTAATGCCATAGTTTGACTCAAACACGTAAATTCAACAAAAACAACGTCCGACTAAGGTTATGTGGTGAAAATCTCGAACTGCAGGAGGACATTATTTACTTGGGAGTCACATTCAATCAACATAATAATTGGAGATCTGATCTTCAAAACACACTTAAAAAAGTCCGAAACAGATCTAACATTCTATATGCTCTAAGAGGCAGAATTCGAGGATGTAATCCTCAAACTCTGTTAAACACGTATAAAACGTTCATAAGACCAGTAGTAGCATATAGACCGTTACTCTATTCGACTTTACCTCACAGATACGTCCGACAGTTGGAGAGCTGCGAAAGAGCAATCTGCCGTAGTATTTTCCGTCTAGATAGACGTTATCCGTCACACTGAGTACACGAACACGTAAAAATTCCCCCCATTTTCGAACACCTCCAAAATCTCCAAGCTCTATACGCCCAACGTTCATTGCACGGTCCCAACATCGAAGCCCGGGCGACGCTCATGACGCCGTGGCACCGTCGACGAAGAGTTCTCTGCAGAAGGCCGAAGAAAAGGTTTCCTTTCCCTCCTTCCAGAATGCTCCAAGTGCTTCAGGACCCTCCTGATGAAGTCCTCGACCACCTAGAGGACATACCACTCCTAATCCGCTGACCGAAAAAGTGCTCGTAGTGCCGAAAGTGCGTGAAACGTCGATAGTGCGAGTAGTGCCGAAAGTGCGAGTAGTGTCGAAAGTGCGCGTAGTGCCGACAGTGCGCGAAAAATCAATCCGTCTCCGAAAAACCGAGTGCGGTTCGGTTAGTGCGCGAAACGTCAGCAAATGTTTCTATCGTCAAACCATTTTTATAAATTTATATATAATAAAGTTAAGACTATCAGTACATTGCGTGGGTAAAGGTTTTCTGTGGTTTCCCTTACCATCTAATGTCAGTTGAAATATATTGAGCTTGGAGCGAATGCCACGTATAATTAGCAAAAAAGTCGGCCGCAGCCGCATTCCTCCCAAAGATAGGAAAATTAGGTGTTTTTGTTAATATTGTAAATGTTAGAGAATGAATTAAGTAAAGCCAGGGTTGAAGAAGGTTGCAAAACCTTATAACTTCCCACAATAAATAAATTATTTAGCTAGATAACAAAAATGTACCCCATCCCCCCAGAAATCTTGAATAAACGTATTTTCATTCATTCATTCTGTCATACCATAGTTTAGTACGGGATAAAGTCAATGTTATGACGAAACGCGTTTACTCAATAGATTTTTATTCCAACCTGTGAAAAGTTAGTTTTTTTTTATTTCTTTATAAAGTTATGAATATGAACTTTCACCAAGTAAATGCCAATTCAATTCAAATTTTATATCTGTTCAATTGAATTTAATTGACAAATAGACAAATATGTTGATTCTTAACATATGTTTATACATAATAGACACATCAATGTTTTGGAACGAAGTTCCTTACGGCAGGCTTGGAGGAGGTAGGGAGGAGGTAGGGAGGAGCTGCGCGATCAAACAAAAAGAATGTGAGACTAAAACCGTAAGCAATAGTTTAACGTAACAAGGCCGATATGTAGCAAATAACGGATGAGGTTGGATATTGTAATCCGAGGCTGCGCCTCGGATTATAACTAACCGAATCCGTTATTTGCGTATCGGCCGTGTGTCGTTAAAGACTTTTCGTAATCCCGTTGGAAGATTACATTTTGATTCCGAAGAAAATACAAACCCCGTACCTCGTAATTCTGAAAAAAAATCCCAACGTCGTGCACTCTGTTGTCATGGAATTGTTTGGCAATTTTATAAACAACGTCAGTTTTTTGTGTTCGCAAGTTCGCTGTAACGACGACTATGGATGAAATTGAGCAACAAAATGAAATTCCTTTTGAAATATTGGAAGAATCATGTGCAGCGAGTGTTGATTTACTGCCGGCAATAACTCAACAGCGGTATAAAAAAGAATATGAAAATTTTGAAAATTGGCGGAATGTAAAGGTGGTTAATGAGGATGTTTTATTAGCCTGTGCGAAAGGAAAATCGAAGGTTTATTCTCCCAACTCGCTGTGGACGAAGATTTCAATGTTGAAACTTGCTTTGAGAGTTTATGACAACATTGACATTTCAAGGTTAGTTATTTTAAATCTTGCACCATATTAGAAATGTATTTTCAGATTTGGAAAATTATTTTTATTCTTGAGACGAAAGTCTGATGGATACAACCCAAAGAAATCAAAAATTTTGTCTGAAGAAGAAGTAATTAAGTTTTTGTTGGAGGCAAATGATCATACATGGTTGCTTGAAAAGGTTGTATTAATGTGTGGAATTTTTGGTGCCTGTAGACGTGAAGAACTTGTGAAGCTGAGTGTGGATGATTTTGAAAGCACCAGTACCAAAGTTTTGGTTACATTGAGGATGACTAAAAACAAAAAGAATAGGGTATTTGTCATTCTCAAAGAAGGACTTCCTTTTGATGCCTATGGTTTATACCAAAAATACGTAGATTTGCGACCTTCGAATCTTGAAAATCGGCGATTTTTCATTGGTTATAGGAATGGTAAATGTGTAAAACAAGTAGTCGGCATTCATACTATTGGAGGCGTTCCAAAGAAAATTGCAGCATTCTTAAAATTAGAAAACCCTCGGCTCTACACAGGGCACTCGTTTCGCAGATCCTCGGCTACCATGCTTGTAGAAAATGGTGGCGATCTACTATCGGTAAAAGAACTTGGAGGTTGGGACTCCTCTGCGGTGGCGGAGTCGTATATTGAAAATTCAGTTTCGAAGAGAATGAAGATAACGAGACAACCTCTTCATAATAATGAGGCTTCACCGACAACAAGTTCAAAAACTGTTGCTATAGATGGTAAATCTCTAATCAATAAGATAGACATTTCAATAATAGCAATTGTCAAATTACTTTTCAAATAAATAGTTAGTTTTATTATAATTGCTATTGTAACCAGAATGATGTTTTGAAATAAATATTTGAACACGTGATTTCTTAACGGCCGCCGGCCGTTAACACTGACTTTTCAATTGTCATCTGAATACCGTTAAATCAAAATAACAGTATGGGATTACGAAAAACATATAACGGAAGTGCAACGCGCACGCGTCATTCTTTCTTTATCTTTCTCCTTTTCCCACGACATACTCAAAATCATTGGAAATTTCCAAACTCAATCATAATGCAAAAGATATCTTGCTGAACGATCAGATTGACTTGATATATTCTCCTATATTTAGTGTATTCAAACAATAATGATTTTGCTAAGAGCATTTTGTTATACCAATTTGGGAAATCCACTTCGATCAGCCCTTCTTGAAATATGTTCCTCTTGTCTATTTAGGTACCTCCAATAATTATTTCCCACCCGTAAGCGCAAATCTATAATTCTGTATTCAGTTCTTAACTCAATCTGCCCGATGAAGATCTAGCGACCGAAATTGCAATCGCTGTGTTATATTTTTCAAAGTATTTTTGTGATAATAAACGTAGTAAATTCAAGTTTTGTTTTTGTTCATCATGTTAAATTATCATGTAGTAACGACGGATTCCATCAACTAATCAAAGATTCGTAAAAGTTGAGTGTATTTGTTTATCTTCTGGACGAATGATCTTGGATTAATTCCAAGAAAATCACACTTTAAATTTTGACTTTAAAATATAAAATGCTACGAATAAGGGAATTAAACAAAATTTTATAGAATCATGGCAAATTAGAATATAAAATTAATTGTGATTATTGTGATAAGTTTTACATCGGTAGAACTTTTAGAAGCTTTCTGACGAAAGTTCAGAATACAAACGTAGCTTTGTTAATCAGAAGTCAGATTCATATTATGCAAACCATTTAATCCAAGAGAATCACAAATTCAATTTTGACTTTAAATATTAAATGCTGAAAGTAAGGTAATTGAACGTAATTTTCTAGAATCATTTTACAGATAAATAAATACAAACATTCAGCCCTTCTATCGAATAACCAAATTGATCATACTACAAGCCCCCTTCTTAATCTTTTCAAAATTACCGAACTACCTGACGAGCATTAAATAATTGATTTTTAACTAACTCAAAATTTCAACCTCTTTGTCAAATCGAAATTTAAAAATAGCATTCAAAACTCAAAATACCATTGGAAAACATATTAAAAATTCAAAAGATAAAACTACACAACAAAATAAATCAGGGATCTATAAGCTAACTTGTGGTTCATGTCCTAGAGTATATGTTGGTCAAACTGGCAGGAACTTTGGAGTTCGAATATCAGAACATAAAAGAAGTTACGACAAGGAAAAATTAGATTCTACTTATGCATCACATCTCCTAGAACAAAATCATATTTTTAATAGTGAATTTGAAATATTACATATAGAAAAGAAAGGCTATAAACTCAATTTATTAGAAGCTCTTGAAATTAATAGTATGAAACAATCCAATAATTTGTTAAATGACCAATTAGATATGAATAGTTCATCGTTGTTAAATCTTTTCTTTGAGGCCTCGGTAGACCAGGCGGTAAGGTTTGCCGCTTGTAAACCGAGGATTGTGAGTGCCACCTTGCTCTTGGGAGTTGTGTATGTCCGGAATTTAGTGGTTATAGATTTAAGAGAAATTGTTGGGTATAATGTGCATCATTCACAAGCCCATTGGCAGTTCGGAACCGGCGTTAAACTGTAGGTCCCTCGAGATAAAAAAAAAATAAAAATCTTTTCTAGATGTAATATTGAATATTTGTGCCTATTGTGTTTTCCCAAGTCATTAACAGTTTGTACTTTCTACTTGCTAAGTGATTGCGTTTAGATTTTCCCCATTCTTATTGAATATTCCCTTCTTTCATCTTTCAATATTCTCGTTGCAAAAGTTAGTATGTATTATACATCTGAAGAAGCCACTTTATATTGGCGAACAATTGTCATGTTAACAAAACATGGTGAAAATCAAAAACTGTTTTATTTACAATATTAAAATGGATTTTCATCAAGTATCGGCCCAATCAATTAGTTAGATCATTTAATACATAATTCAAGAATATTTGAAATTGTGACAACGTTGAATCACAACAACCAGAACATAAACAGCTTGTATATATTTCGAAGTTACTCAACATTCAGTTGAATATTAAAGGTACATGATACAAGAATATTTTTAGAAGGACACTATGATTAATGTGCCAATTATTTAGTCTGTCATATAAACTTTTTTCAAACTATGAGAATAGACTTAAAAATGTATCGCAAAATAAAGTATATGTTGGCCAAACGAGCAGGAACTTTGGTGTTCGAATATCAGAACATAAAAGAAGTAACGACAAGGAAAAATTAGATTCTACTTATGCATCACATCTCCTAGAACAAAATCATATTTTTAATAATGAATTTGAAATATTACATATAGAAAAGAAAGGCTATAAACTCAATTTATTAGAAGCTCTTGACATTAATAGTATGAAATAATCCAATAATTTGTTGAATGACCAATTAGATATGAATAGTTTACCGTTGTTAAAACCTTTCTATATGTAATATTGAATATTTGTGCCTATTGTGTTTTCCCAATTCATTATCAGTTTGTACTTTCTACCTGCTAAGTGATTACGTTTAGGATTTTCTCCATTCTTATTGTATATTCCCTTCCTTCATCTTTCAATATTCTCGATGTAAAAGTTAGTATGTATTATACATCTGAAGAAGCCACTGTGTATCGACGAAACAATTTTCATGTTAACAAATTATAGTGAAAATCAAAAACTGTGAAGTTTTATTTACAATATTAAATAGAATGGATTTTTCCTCTCTTTATAATTATTTGTAAACATTTTTCTATTCACCCTTTCTACACAATTTGTGATCTATTTATTTCTTGTATTCGATATAGCCGAGAAATATATTCATTTAACATTCAGCATCTGAAGAAGGTGAAGTTTACCATCGAAACGTCCGTCATACGTATTCTCTCAAAAAATCTGCAAATTGTTTTTATTAACAATTGTTTCAATATGGTTATTGATTTACATCATGTATCTGCCCAATAAATTCAAGATCTGATATTTAACGACTTCAATGTCAAAAATCAGTTTCTCAATTGCTATAGGGATTTTGCAAAAACATGTAAGCAGCAGAGCTTCTTCACTAAGATCTTATTTTATTAAAACAATGGTTAAAAATAACAATTTACACATTTATTATAAGAAATAACGCATGACGCACGTTTCGGTGGAACTTCACCTTCTTCAGATGCTAATGGCAAACTAACTATGATTCTCTGTTATATCGAAAACAAGAAATGACAAATTATGTAGAAGGGGTAAATACAAAGATGGTTACAAATAATTATTAGAAAAGGAAAAACCAATTCTGAACTGCTAGTCAGGTAGTTCGATAATTTTGAAAAGATTAAGAAGGGGGCTTGAAGTATGATCGATTTGGCTATTCAATAGGAGACCGGAATTCTTGTATTTATTTATCTGTAATGATTCTAAAAAATTAAGTTTAATTCCCTTACTTTCAGTATTTAATATTTTAAAATCGAAATTGAATGTGTGATTTTCTTGGATTAAATGGTTTGCATAATGTGAATCCGATTTCTGATTAACAAAGCTTCGTTTGTGTTCTGAAATTCTAGTTTGAAAACTTCTGAAAGTTCTACCAATGTAAAACTTATCACAATCGCCACAATTAATTTTATAAACTCCTGATTCATTATCTTTATGAACTTTGGATTTATTATTTTTTATATGATTTCCTAAATTATTACCGGTACGATAAGCAATGTTAATGTTGTGCTTAGATAAGAGAGATTTAAGTTTTTTTACTTGAATTTCCGATGAAAGTGAGGCTGTTGTATTTGATATTATTTTTAGTAAGGGGGTACTCCTGGTTAATCGCATTTTTGAAAAACTTTTTATGTATCATATTGTCTATAATATCATCGCACACTGATAGCGTCATACATAGTACTTCCCTAAATCCTTTCCAACACAAAATGGCAGCTTTCAATAGTATGGTACATCGTTTAGTAAATATTCCACTTTCAAATGCCAATTTTAACATCGAGAAAAATATAATTAAACAAATTGCCGTCAATAATAATTATGATCCCAATATTATAGACAATATGATACATAAAAAGTTTTTCAAAAATGCGATTAACCAGGTGTACCCCCTTACTAAAAATAATATCAAATACAACAGCCTCACTTTCATCGGAAATTCAAGTAAAAAACTTAAATCTCTCTTATCTAAGCACAACATTAACATTGCTTATCGTACCGGTAATAATTTAGGAAATCATATAAAAAATAATAAATCCAAAGTTCATAAAGATAATAAATCAGGAGATTATAAAATTAATTGTGGCGATTGTGATAAGTTCTACATTGGTAGAACTTTCAGAAGTTTTCAAACTAGAATTTCAGAACACAAACGAAGCTTTGTTAATCAGAAGTCGGATTCACATTATGCAAACCATTTAATCCAAGAAAATTACACATTCAATTTCGATTTTGAAATATTAAATACTGAAAGTAAGGGAATTAAATTTAATTTTTTAGAATCATTACAGATAAATAAATACAAGAATTCCGGTCTCCTATTGAATAGCCAAATCGATCATACTTCAATCCCCCTTCTTAATCTTTTCAAAATTACCGAACTACCTGACTAGCAGTTCAGAATTGGTTTTTCCTTTTCTAATAATTATTTGTAACCATCTTTGTATTTACCACTTCTACATAATTTGTCATTTCTTGTTTTCGATATAACAGAGAATCATAGTTAGTTTGCCATTAGCATCTGAAGAAGGTGAAGTTCCACCGAAACGTGCGTCATGCGTTATTTCTTATAATAAATGTGTAAATTGTTATTTTTAACCATTGTTTCAATATGTTTATTAATTTACACCAAGTATCGGCCCAATCAATCCAAAAGATCTTATTTTACCTTAATTTTTGATCTTTTTAAATACAACCTCGTGAAGTCCTAATTCGATTTGAAGGGGCTGAAGAGATGGACAAAACTTGAATACTTACCTGTAAAAATACATTGAAATACTTCATAAAAATTACATCTAGAAGAAAACACATTTAAAACCCTCAGATAGTACCTTCTTAACATCAATGGAAGCCTCGAAAATCCTAGAAAACGGTTGAAATTTCATCATTAAAATTCCACATTAAATAGAATGCAGTCAGGAAAAAATATTCTTAATAAAAAAAAATTTTCGAGATACTTACGTCAAATTGAATGAAATTTTTTGGCCAATAATTAATTGATCCTTCCAAGCAAATGGGCGTCAAGGGAGACCGAAATAATTCGATAACTTGAATTTTCAACGAACTGCATGGAAATGACAAAATATCTAGATGTGTGTAGGAAGCATATCCGACTTTCAACTAAACCTTTCATTAGATATCGCACATGACCAGAATGAGAAAATGGGGAAAATTGTTTAGGTGTCCCCGATCATTTCGAATGAAGCACGATTTTGGAAAATAATGCTGCCAGGCTCTGCCGATTCGAATTATCGATGAATTCAACTGAAAAACACCGCTACACTGCACAACAATGAAAATGACACCAATAAGCTATACAAGGGAGTTGACAAGTATTTCATAGAATAACGGAAAATCCGACGGAAAATCGAAGAATATTAGCAACAATATTTGTCAGATTATTCAGTAGTTTTGCAAGTAGTTCAAAACTACATGAATATAATGTAAAGGATCCTGAAATTCAATAAAATTTTCATGTTATCTTGTACCTATACACAAAAAGCATTCCATGGCCTGTCGTTAATAGTTCGAGAATGTTTTCTACGAATAATTGGGGGAAAAATTTCAACGTATACCGATATTTATCTTATTATAGACTTTCCGGCTTGGTTTATTTATCTTCCAGGCGATAGATAACGATATGTGGGGCATTAATTTCAATTTCCTACTTAATTGAAGTCCAATGATAAATTTCAATGCGGAAAAAAAGAAACAAAACTGAAATAATATCCATTTATTATTTGTTCGATCTATGGCGGCAAAAGGATTTCGATTATGTCACCTACACTCATCATCAAGCAAATTTGCATGGTGATTTCTGAAACTTGATGATGTAATAATAATTTCATATTCAAATTTTGTGAATTCTTCTTATATAAGATAACAGAATGGTGACCGATGATCCTTTTATACAAACTTTCCAACGTTTAGATCTTTATTTAGATCTTCATCGAGAAGATGGAATTTGAAGTTCTTACGAGCGCTAGTCCTTACTTCCTGTTAATCCGTGAATTATTTTGACAATAATGAAATTAATGTAAGAAGTTGAATACACTTGTGTATAATAATTGAAGAGGAATTTTATATAAAAGTGTAGCGAAGACATTTCAGTTCTAAGTATTAAATTTTTAAAATTTATATAGGCTTGATTTAAACAAAATGAAGTCAGAAAATTAAACAGCCACGTGGACATGTCTGATCAATTTGAAGACAAACAATTACTTGTCTGAATAAAAAAAAATTTTTTTTTAATACTTGTAACTGAGATGTCTTCACTAATTGTAATATCTTCCTGTTACCTGACTTTGAAGCTAAAGATGACAAAAGTCGAAAGCGCTTTGCTCTTTTAAATGATTTATTCACATTTATATAAAATTCATTGGAGGCGTAAAAAATTTACATTTTTTTGTAGTACCCTGGAAATTTCATTTTCAGACCACCAGTAATATTCTGCAGAAGTTCTCGATTATTCTTCCTTTCCTATAACGAACATGCTGTAAGCATAATGGAATTTCCATTCGTAGAAAGCTCACCCAAATTATGATTTTTCCATAATGGCAATTCATTGCCATCAATGATAAGTGGGAAATTCCCATCCGACTAGCAGTGCACTGTGGGGGAGGCTAATAATATTGTCGTTCTATTACATTATTCAGGATATCACTTTGGGCTAGCTATAAAAAGTCGATTTCATGTTCCCCCAACTCCCTGTTCCTCTCAATTATTCAATAATTTGGAAATAAAACGTATGAAGGAAAGACACTTGAGTTTTCAGAGGCACTTACGGAAATTAAAAGAAGGAGAATTGGGAGCTTTTCTTTAGATAACAGTGAAGTGAAGTCATTAGTTATATACATATTTTTCGTATTTTGCTCTATATGTACATGACGTTATTGAGAAAAAATACGTCTAATTGAACAAAATAACGAAATCCCACTTTTCTCTTATTCATTACATAAGCATTAACTGTTAATATCACTTTGTAGCTTCTTTACAACGTCTATCATTGATTTTGATCACTTAGGTACATGGGAATACGTTTATTCAAACTCAATTTCCACTATATTTACAATTAAATGACAATTGTTTCGACAACACAGTGTCTTCATCAGATTTAGTTACAAACTAATTCTTAAAACATATCACAGTGCTTATATATTATCTGAAATATTCTACTAATAGGTATTAATAACAGGGGGTTGTATTTATGATTCCCAGAACGGTATAGGAGGACTTATTTGGAGTGGTTAACTATTTAGAGGTTTCAAATACCAGGGTTAATAACGGGGAATTACCAAGTTCAGTTTGCTCTTTGAGTAGAAGGTCTGATGATTTATGTTTTAAAATTTCCATAGATTCTAATGAATTTAAATTTGAAATTTATTTTCGGTATATAAAATGCATCTAAACTAGTGTCTAATAATGGTTTTTGGAATGAAGTTTCTTAATAAAAGAATGGGTAATAAAAACGATATATCCAATACAAGAAATAAATAAATAACATATTAGATAGGAAAGGTAAATACAAATATGGTTACAAATGATTAGTAAGAGAGGGAATTTCATTCTCAAGTGCTAGTCAGATTGTTCTGTAATTTTGAAAATATTAAGAAGGGGGCTTGTAGTATGATCAATTTGGCTATTCTATTTATATATATATATATATATATATATATATATATATATATATATATATATATATATACTATATATATATATATATATATATATATATATATATATATATATATATATATATATATATATATATATATATATATATATATATATATATATATATATATATGAAAAACTTGGTTCACGGAATGAACCGCGTAAAAGATTTGAAAAATCTCGACGTTTCGGCTCCTTTTGCGAAGCCATCTTCAGGAGAAGTAAAAGGGGAAAATAATTCAGAATCGTGGCCTCAATCTGCCTACTCCACGAATCGAATTAGGAGGAATCGGAAACAATACGATTGCGTGGTCTCAACCTGCCTACTCCACTAACCGTACTGCTTCCTGTCAACTCTGAAGTCTCAACCTGCCTACTCTTCAGAGTCAACTGACGGGCCGATCGTCGCGTGGCCGTATTTATAGGGGAGGGGGGCGGGTACTCACGCTCATCAGTGCGGGATGCACTCTGATTGGGTGTGACATGGCGACCACTGAGAAGTGGTTTCCATGCTGATGGGAGTCTGTGACTGTCATCTCTGGTGTTCAAACAATTTGGACGTTTTTCTATTTCTACAGCTTCACGGAAAATTCGGGATTTGAAAGATCGGACGGGGGCAATAGTTCTTGTATTGGGGAAATCGATTATGTGGCCTGTTTGGGTGTGATGTTGGGAAAGGGCGTTGGCGATATCTGAGTGTCTTACCGAAAGTGAATGTTCTTTGGCACGAACCTGAATTCGTCGGTTCGTTTGTCCTATATAAGAACGAGGACAATTGGAACAGGGAATCTCATAAACACCGTGATTTTCGTTAGGAATTTTATCCTTGACGGATCTGACCAGATGGGAGAGTTTTTGTTGAGTATTGAATATTGTTTTGATGTTTGTGTTTTTGAGAGATCTTGCGATCTTATCTGTTACTCCTTTGATGTAAGGAAGAAATAATTTAGGTGTAGATTCTTGTTCAGTGGGATTGGAAGGTGGTAGAGGTGGGGTGATGTTTGTGTGTTTGCGTATGCTCTTGTTGATTTGATATGTGTTGTAACCATTCCGTAATAATATATGTTTTAGAGTGTTGAGTTCTGATTCACGGTGTTCGTCGTCAGATATATATATATATATATATATATATATATATATATATATATATATATATATATATATATATATATATATATAAACATAGTAGTCTTTTTCTATTCAAATTTTTTCAAATCAATAAATGTCAAAGAAATTTCAATTTTTTCAAAAGTTTTGATAAAGCCACGAATGTCGTGGCGAAACGTCAACTTTTTAATAAAATCGAGTTTTTTGAGATTCAACACGCCTGTTATTGCTAATAATTATCAAGAGATTATATATATATATATATATATATATATATATATATATATATATATATATATATATATATATATTTTTTGATAATTATTAGCAATAACAGGCTGGTTGAATCATAAATAACTCGATTTTATAAAAAAGTTGACGCATAACCATGACATTCGCAATTGAAATTTCTTTGACATTTATTGATTTGAAAAAATTGAATAAAACAGGGCTGCTTTGTATATGCTATTCAGTCTAATATTAATATTCAAAATTCTTATCATTAGATCGTAAGGGAAACCAAAGAAACCTTTACCTACGTAATGTTTGAAAATAATAATAATAGGGTACTATTTATCTAACAACAAAGAAATTAGTTATGGGAAAACATTAAAGAAGTGGAGTAGAATTATCGGAATAGTACGCTTATATGGAAGCAGCCGTTGACACGTGTTTCGGACTCTTTGGTCCTCATCAGAACGGCGTAGCTAAGTATTGGATTGAAAATTTGGAGATGAAAATAGTTTAATAAATAAAATTCCTCTATTATGGAAGAAAATCACTTATTTGTGGTTTATTGTTTGAACTCTCCGGTATGGGAGATTTGGTCAAACTTTGCCACGGAGGCGATTAATTCCATCCGAGAGATCTCAGAAAGAGTAAATTAATATTAAAAAGAAAATTAGTTTTTGGGAAAATATTAAACAAGTAAAGCAAAAATTATCGGTATAGTTTCGTTTATATGGAAGTAGCCGTTTTTAATGAAATTTTTATAATAAATAAAATCCTCTGTTATGGAAGAAAATCACTTATTTGTGGTTTATTGTTTGAACTCTCCGGTATGCGAGATTTGGTCAAACTTTGCCACGGAGGCGATTACATCCCATACCGGAGAGTTCAAACAATAAAAAATTTATTTATATATACTTATATATATATATATATACTATATATATATACTATATATATATATATATATATATATATATATATATATATATATATATATATATATATATATATATATATATATATATATATATGCTAATCAATATGCGACTATTGACACTTTTAGTTGCTTCAGTGACGTTTGTTGCCATAAGTTTCTACCTATGGCAACAAGGAGAAACATTCAGCAACAAAATTTTCCTCCGGTGGAACTGTATCTTAAGACCTACAATACTTATTTATGTGCAAAGTGCGTTATATAGATCCTAACGCCCGGTGGGCGTTAGGATGTAGTAACGCACGTGGTGCATCCAAGATTTTATTTTTCACGAGAATAGTTATTTTTGGATTAAGTGTGCGAAATCAGTGTTTTTTTAATGGCGCATAAGGATGTAAATTTTTCGCAGAGATCGTCAGATCGAGGCTTAAAATTCATTCGAATGCCCCATGAAATACTGATTTCGCTCACGAAATACAAACAATACCTATTTTTTGTACAACTGGCAAAAAAGTATTTAAATTATAAGTATTTATTAAAAGTCATTTTATTTTAAAAATTAAAATCCATGCAGGCAAGTATCTTTATCAATATATTCTATGATCTTATGTCAGAGTAAGTGTAACCAAGGAAACAAGCTTCAAATTAAATATTTTGTGAATTATTTCGCGTATTTCACAAATTCTACGATGAATTATACTAATATTGCCAGTGATTGTGATACACCACAAGACGTAATGGATACAATTACAAATTCTGTATTTCAAATCTTTTACCCTGTAAATCAAAATTACAGTACAGTATTATTTCTATATGCTATGGTTTTTTTTCACGGTTGAAAAATATTTTTTTTTCACTAGGTAGTTAAAAAATGGAAAACTTTTCGTATCCATAGCGATTCGTGAATGTAGTCTTTTTTTGACAGTTGTACAAAAAATTATTTTATTATAATGAAAAATCGATTTTAAAATCAGTTCATTGCTCCTATACTTTCCATTTTTAATCTCATAGTAGGCATGTCATTTGTTGATATTTTGACGTTTGTGAATATTTTAGTCATCATATTTAGTGAATGTCATTGCTGATTTCTTTGTGCAGTCTTATAGAAATCATGGAAATGAAAATGAATTTACCCAAGAATATCATAGAAAATGCAGCCAAAGCTGCGAATAATTCGTTGCCGGAGAAATCCAGAGTCGTATACGACAAGGATTATGAAGTATTTAATCAATGAAAGTTGCTTCATTTCTCCTCGTACAATGAGCGGGCGTTATGATCCATTATGCCCGCTCATAACGCCCTAGAGCATAATTAGTGTATTTATAGCAACCGTATCTAAGGTAAAATCAACAAATAATATACAAGTGAAAAATAAAAATAACTTCAAAACTAAAAGACAGGACAAGTACGACGAGTCGGTCTTTAAGGGCGAATCCCGGTCGTAATACACACGTTCGCCAAAAATAACGAGCGATTTCGAGCCCATTATCGTCCCTCGAACATCTTTCGCGGATCTGTCGCGTGTTACGCAAGAAAAGTCGCGCGCGGCTCGCGAATCCTTTTGAATAATAATGTAGTAGGCGTCAAAATGCGAATAGAATAGAGAGTGCGAGATAAAAGGGGCCGGCGAAAGAAGTAATTGAATGGATTCGTGGAGAAAAAACGGAATCTCGTTTCCGTCCCCTCTGATAATACACTTTTCTCAATGAATTAGCCTCTAATATCGATTGCGTTACGTTCGCCGCCACGTTACGGAGCTAATGGCCATTGTACTCGACGAGAGAATCGTTTTATCGACGATTCCAAAGTACACATAAAGGAATTTAGAATTATTAGATACTCTTCTTGCGGATATCCAAAATGTACATAAGGTAGTCAACTTTATGTATTTGTTTTTCATTGTTGTTCTTTCTTGTTTTGTTGTACTGCTTGTTGAACAAACTAAGATCACTAAGACATTAGAAAGTGTGTAAAAAATTATTAGATCGTCAGTTAGATACTCCTTTCACGTGTATCCAAAAAGTACATAAGGTAGTCAACTTTATTTGTTTTTATTATTGTTCTTTCTTGTTTTTTAGTACTGCTTGTTGGACGAACTAAGATCACTAAGACCTTAGAAAGCGTGTAAAGAATTATTAGATCGTCTGCTAGATACTCTTTTTGCGGATATCCAAAATGTACCATAAGGTAGTCAACTATAGGTATTTGTTTTTCATTATTTTTCTTCCTTCTTTTGTTGTACTGCTTGTTGGACGAACTAAGATTACTAAGACATTAGAAAGTGTGTAAAGTATTATTGAATCGTCAGCTAGATACTCCTTTTGTGGGTATTCAAAATGTACATAAGGTAGTCAACTTTATTATTAGATCGTGAGCAAGATACTCTTTTTGCGGATATCCAAATTATAGATAGGAAGTGTGTAAAGAATTATTAGATCGACAGATAGATACTCTTTTTGCGGATATCCAAAATGTACATAAGGTAGTCAACTACAGGTATTTGTTTTTCATTATTGTTCTTTCTTGTTTTGTTGTACTGCTTATTGGACGAACTGAAATTACTAAGACATTAGAAAGTGTGTAAAGAATTATTAGATCGACAGATAGATACTCTTTTTGCGGATATCCAAAATGTACATAAGGTAGTCAACTACAGGTATTTGTTTTTCATTATTGTTCTTTCTTGTTTTGTTGTACTGCTTATTGGACGAACTGAAATTACTAAGACATTAGAAAGTGTGTGAAGAATTATTAGATCGTCAGCTAGATATTCCTTTTGCGGATATCCAAAATGTACATAAGGTAGTCAACTATAGCTATTTGTTTTTCAGTAGTGTTCTTTCTTGTCATGTTGTACTGCTTATTGGATGAACTAAGACATTAGAAAGTGTGTAAAGAATTATTAGATCGTCAGCTAGATACTCTTTTTCAGATATCCAAAATGTATATAAGGTGGTCAACTAGAGGTATTTGTTTTTCATTATTGTTCTTTCTTGTTTTGTTGTACTGCTTGTTGGACGAACTAAGATTATTAAGACATTAGAAAGTGTGTAAATTATTATTGAATCGTCAGCTAGATACTCCCTTTGCGGTTATCATCGTTTAACTTGATACAGCTGCCCTCAAACCATCTCAAAATGATGTCAAGGTCCCTCTGTGCAGAATCAAAGCAGTCCCCCAATTTTCCAGAGTAAAAAAGTGCAGTATCATCTGCAGTATTTGCCTTTCAACGAGAAAGCTTTCGATCAAAGAGCATGGGTTCAAGCTTTAATAGAAGCGCATTGTTACAAACTCGGTCGAAGAGCTATCTAGGGAAACTGCTAATGACACTCCATGATTTTCGATATCGTTTGTCCGAAGATGTGTGACATAGATGCCTCACCCGCCGAACGAAAACGTCCAATTCTCGAGATGTTTCCATCCAATTGTCAATTGTCAAATAGACTTTTCGACGACGATAAATCGACTTCTTAAACTACACACTTACAACAGATTAAAAAGCGTTCCACGCGTTCTACCGAGCGACAGAACGTTCGAAAGATGGCGGAATGCTGTCGTTCGAATTTTTGGCGATCGTCGGAGTGGAAAGGCAGCATAATATCAAAGAAAATGGA
Source organism: Cynegetis impunctata (assembly GCA_030704885.1). Taxonomy (NCBI): domain Eukaryota; kingdom Metazoa; phylum Arthropoda; class Insecta; order Coleoptera; family Coccinellidae; genus Cynegetis; species Cynegetis impunctata. The sequence continues at coordinate 1,121,507 of JARQZK010001452.1, read as the reverse complement.
ACCGAACACTTTTAATAATACCGAGCTTAATTGGCTGCGGTGCAAGCAATTATCTACGAACGCAAATCTTATATAATAAACACCGCTAATAAAGTAAACACTGGCATTCCTTTCAGCATGCGAATATTATAAATCCCCAACTTCACTAATTGGATAGATGTTTGACGGAGTTTGTGTGTGTACACGAAATATCTTCCATTTTCCCAAGCAACCTTATCTCATTTCAGCAGATACCCACAAATTAATTGGAGCCGCTTTCAGATAATTAATTAGGTTTTTCTTTCTGCCAATCTGCGGAGAAATTGCGATCTTGCCAATACTCAGTTATTAATACCCATAGCTGTATAAACAAGCGATTACCGAAGGATCCCGCTTTATTTATTGAGGATAGATGGGGTTTCTTTCTCTTCGTTTCATTAACGAGCCAGTTTCAATGTTCGACGCTAATGAGGTTAGGTCCGTATTGAAATTAATTGGTTCGCATTGTTATTGTTATCTATATGGAACATTTTATCGACTAGTTGAATGTGTATATAACTTGGTTTATTCGTTTCGGTAACTACGACTTACTATATGGAAAAATTCATACGATGAATTGACTAAAATATCTAATGCAAGGTTTGCAAAGTGCAATTATAAATTTGGGAAATCCATTCTGGGGTTCTAAGAACAAACTACCTTTATTCATTGAAAAGGTTAAGAAGGAGGGAGCTGTTCGTATCCAATTGGTTATTAAGTAACTTTTGGGAATTCTTATGCCTATTAATTTCTGAAGTTTCCATAAGATTTAATTTTGAACCTTTTGTTCCGACATGTAGAATTTCGGAATCCAAATTGAAGTCATGTTTCTCTTTTATTGAATGTCTAGCATATATTGAATCTTCGTTATGATTTATGCATAACAATACGCCAAAATTCCAAGTATTCACCTTTTTGATGGGCTGCGTTCGAGATGACATAGGTAGCACTTCAGTAGACCTAGTGGGCACTTCGGTAGACCTAGAGGGCGCTTCGGTAAACTTAGAGGGCGCTTCGTAACAGACGAACGTTGTTAATAACTGTTAACAAGATCTTTATAGACGAGGTTATTTTGTTATCTTCATAAAGCAGCGTTCCAAAGCAATTAATCTCTCTATAGTAAATCTCTATTCCGAAATAATATATTCCAGATATAGGATTGAAGCTATATCTTGTTATGAATGCAATTTTAAATTCGCGATTTGAAAGATAGCAATATATTCAACAGACACGATTAACTTCGTCGCTTTCTTATTCAATATTATATAATCGAATCAATCAATTTTATAATTAATTTTGACCACAAGTAGCTCGTTAATATTGATCAACTCGTGAAATTTGATATCGATAAGTAACGGAATATTCACAAAGTCTTTGAACCGTACTATCATCATACTTTGCAATTTTGTGACAAATACGAGTTATTGTGAATTTGTTTTGTGAGCGAATGCAAATTCAAGTTTGATATCAACTTTTCGGCTTCATACGTGGCCTCAGTATTCGGAGTATAAAAAAACTCGTGAGCTCAATCAGTTCGGTCTTATTTTTAGCGCGAAAATTCTAACAGATTGAATTATATTTAGAAAAATCATGCTTGAACAGCAAACCCGAGAGCAAGCCGAATTAAAAAAAGGAAATTTTTTATTTTTATTAAAAAAAAAATCGCGAAGTGCACTGTGGTTATGGAAAAAAGTTGGAACCAATCCACGTACCAAATTTCAACACTCTCTTGTAAAAAAAATTCGAAAAGTGCATCGCGTAATGTCGAAACAGATCGAGATGCATTTCGAACGGAATAGTCACCACGAAATGAAGCGCGTTTGAAAAGAGTTGAAACCTACGAAGCATCGTATATCAACATTAACTCCAATGTATGTACGTATAAAACTTCAACCATCTAACATAATCTGCAGCTGTGGAGTTTATTTTTCAAAAACCACGAAAAAAACAAGAAATATCTAAGTGAAAATGGAGGCGGTTGCCGATATTTTTCTGTTCGTTTGTCCTATGTATGTTTGGCCGCAGTCTGCACACGGTATGCTGTAGACGCCGTGGTTTTCTAATCCGATTTTATCTTTCGGGTTTCCAAGTATATTGGCTATTGTTTTCTGCAGTTTAAATATTGGTATATATATATATATATATATATATATATATATATATATATATATATATATATATAATAAAGTATAAACTTTAAAATGAAAAACACTTGGCTTATGTTTAACAATATAAAAAATATTTAGATACTGTATTTAGCAGTAACGAAAAGTCGACATGTTTCGAGTTATGAACTCATTATCAAGACTGACTACAGGAGAGTATTACATCCTATTTTATAAGACAGACAAAAGCAAAGGTGATACCTGAAAATCAATTTGTTCGTTCACAAGGGGTAATTGACTATTATGGGCGGAACTTATTTCTAGAATTTCAAGAAGGTCAAGGCGCTTTCCTTTGTTACCTGAATGTAACAATTTGGTTTTGTTGAAATCCAGGAAATTATTGAATTTTATACAATGCCCAGAGAAGCCAGTGGTATTTTTGTTTTGTAAAATTGACTTTTTATGTTCTTCAACACGAATATTTATATTCCTTCCTGTCTGTCCAATATAGAAAGCATATATATATATATATATATATATATATATATATATATATATATATATATATATATATATATATATATATATATCTATCTTATACACATATATTTATATACAGATAAAAAAAACTACTGCCGCACCTGACTGCTTATCTTCGACACACTGCAATACTATGTATTTTCGGAAAAAATTTGACTCAGAACATTCCTGTATTGCAATATATATGGTGAATCAATAGCTATTTGCATTACTAGGGAGGAAAGTGCCCCCTTTTTCTCTCGTAGGATATAGGTAAACATCCTATGCAGTAAACATCCAAGAGAGGAAAAGGCACTTTACTCCCTAGTAATGCAAATGATTTTTCTATCTATCCTAAATTGAACCTATTTTGAAACTTTATTCACAGGACAAATAACGAATTTATATTTAGTGTCACTGTCAGTCAGCACGGCATCCTACATATTCAAAATGACAGGGAGGAGAAGTACTTTTCCTCCCTAGGGAGGGAAATACGACTCTCCTCATTGATGTGAGGGAGGAAACTGAGTAGTTTCTGTAGGGATAGAAGGAAAAACTGTAACCAACCTCCCTTTTGAAAGATATTTATGCCCGAGCTAGCAGGGAGATTGGTTAAACATATAAGGGTTCTGATTTGTTCACAGTAATAATAACAAAGTAAAATGAAGGTATTTACTGTTTTCTTTTACATAAGACTTATCTTTTTGTTTTTATATATAATTTTCCATCGACGTTTGAGATTCTTTAGGTGGATTGTACTCTTGACTTCTGCCCTGGTTCAGCTGTGGTTTCCAATGTGGATATTAGCCCCAGATAAGGTGGTTCTTTAAATTCCAGATAAGGTGGTTTTCTAATCTCCAAAGGTGGCTTTTAGCTCTAGCCAAGGTGGCTAAAATAATTCGGGGCAAATCAACATACAATCTCAAACTTAATATGTTCCAAGAATATCTGTAGGGTATCGATGGCCAATTCAAAGTAACATTTAGATTTATCTCAAGCAAAGATGCTTAGAAAGACAGTATATGTTCCAACATTAAACTGAACATAAGATATGACCACGTGAAATTTGCCATCGTTAGCCTACAAAAATCTTGTGTTAAATTGAGAGAATGAAATAAGCAAATAAATTAAAGATATTTTAAATTAAGAAATGTGAGATGATTATTTCAATATTGAAAGATAAATAATTTAATATAGATAAATGAAAAAATATGAAATGGCGGAAAAATGAAATAAGGAATCAATTCAGATTTTCAAGATAATGCATTTATACAAAATAATTATATTTCTTCTCATAACTTACCGTCTATCAGACGCCACAGATACTTAATAACTTTACTATGTTGAATAAACGTTCAATAGATATTGAATATAATTCTAATAATTAACGATGTTTCTTCTGCAATAGTTATTTGGCTAAAAGGACCGATATTACGTGGTTCACGTGGAAATCTAACGCTATATCCATACTCTCTTGTACGCAGGTCATTCATTCAGGCGTTTTATAGCGAGGAATCACGGTATTTGAATGCATAATTCGGTAGTAGCGGTTAAGTGGAGAATTTACACGTTACAGAACGTATATCGACATCTCCTCGATAGCGGTCGATATATACGAACATATTCATTTCGTCCAAATATACGAATATATCGCATAATGTTTCTAGGTTGAACTGAAGACCTACTCCATTATATTTAACGAGTCAAAAGTGTAACCACAGTAAGAATCGTAATGTGTGGTCTAATGAGTACGGATGCTGTTGCGAAATAAAACACGGTGGCCCCCCCAGTACGCGCACGCGATAGATCATCATATATTCTCATTAGTTATGACGTTCAACAATCCGACGGAGCCAGGACGGGCGAGTAAAAAAAAAGGGTTGAAATAATTTCGGTCCTACGGAAATGTCGGATGTAGATATGTATCATAATTCGGGAGTGGACAAATAGACGGAAAAGAAACTAGGTGCCGGTTCGCGCACGGAAAACAAGCCGTCATTAACCAGATGACAAATTATCGGGCGAGGTTTATATCGTGAAAAAAACTAATTTTTCCGCGCGTATGACTGCGACGCTAATGATGAAATCTTTAATAATCAGGTGAATCTATGCACTTTTCAGGGTACTTCTGATGCGTAAAAGCAACTTCTACTTCACCAATAAAGAAAAAGGACCATCACTAAGGTCGTATTTTTCGCGCGAAATGCATCGCGTCGAGGTGCGATTATAACGGATTGAATTATATTTTGGAAAATCAGGCTTAAATAGCAAAACGAACTAAAAAGAAGAATATAATTTATTTTATCAAAAAAAAAAAATCGCGAAGTGCATAGTGGTTGAGGAAAAAACTAACGAAACTAACGAAGAAACGTACCTCAACATCAACTCAATCCGCGTACAAAATTTCAACGTCCTTCTGTGAAAAAAATTTTGAAAAATTAAAGGGAAACTGCATTTTTGAAAATAACCACGTTTGGAATATAATCAGTTGATTAGTAAAATTTTAGTTAAGGAGGTCCGTACTTCATGAAAATTAATGAACATGGTTATTAATCGTATCTGATGACGGTAGAGTATATCGAAATCCGTCGAACAATTGGTAAAATTAGTGAAAATCAATATACTATTCATATCTATGGGGATGTTTAATAAGTAAGCCACGAAAACTACTTAAACTGATGGATGTTTCTACCAACTAACATGTCGAAAATATCGATTTGTAAATGCGATTATGAGCGAAGATCTAAGTTACACTCGAACGTCTATCTCTCACTTTCTTTCTCTTTTATCGCAGAGAATACGCAATGTCGATCATACAATCACATCCTATTACTGTCACATCCCAGACCTGTTAACTTTCGAACTGGAACTGTTTCAAGATCTGGGACATTCAAATTATGGAAATTGAGTCGTGGGAGAAGCAGGAAGAATACAAAAATACCCTCCAATTTTATATCTGCTGTTAGTGCAGCGAAAACAGCCGAAGTTCAACGAATTGAATCCTGTTTGATCTACTATTAAAAAAAAATAAAGGAAACGCCACATGTTTTGTTCGTTACTCAAGTAGCAGCAAAGAGCACGAAGAAAATCCATACTGCAGTGATCTAGAGCAGAATACACTAACATAGTACCGATTCCGGCCGCAACCACGGGAGACAGCGCTCAACAAATGCTTGCAACGATAATTCAAAAACTTCAATAAAAGTATGTACAACATACTTCTTAGTCTAAGCCGTTCATTTCCAAAACAGATTTAAAATTACGCTCGACGAAGCAATTATAAAGATGTAGAATATTCATACGTCAAATTCGTGGTTATAGTTACGAGAATGGATTCACACATAAATTTTGCAGAATTTCAAATTAAAGTTTTATTATCTAAATTTTATCGACAAATTGATCTAATATTACTTCAATAACTGAATTGACTTTGTATATATATATATATATATATATATATATATATATATATATATATATATATATATATATATATATATATTGAAACAATGGTTAAAAATAACAATTTACACATTTATTATAAAAAAAAAATAACGCATGACGCACGTTTCGGTGGAACTTCACCTTCTTTAGATGCTAATCAGAATGCTAATGATTAGCATCTGAAGAAGGTGAAGTTCCACCGAAACGTGCGTCATGCGTTATTTTTTATCATAAATGTGTAATTTGTTATTTTTAACCGATTATGTTTCAATATGTTTATTACTTTACACTAATTATCGGCTCTATCATTCCATTATATATATTTATATTTTTAATTATATATATATATATATATATATATATATATATATATATATATGTGATAATATAAGCAATTCCTTCATAATACCTATTATTTAATATAGGCTAATTGAATATTGGAGACTGTAAGTTGAGTCCATTTAAGTTAGATAGGAAAAATAACGCTTAATTTTTAGATATTTGCATTTAATGTTATTAACCATTGCAGAGGCGGAGCTTGCGTCACCCCCTCCCCCTCACCCACAATAATTTAATGTGAATATCTGTACAAGGGATATTACATAGTTTCTAATAAGATTAACAGTCCAAAAGCAAGCAGAAGTTGAGCATGTAAAATTTCTTAAACACGGCTTTTCTTTCGATTTTGTCCAGTGGCGTAGGGGTGTGGGAGAATGCATGTTAACAGCCAGCAACAGTCAGCCGTAGAATGTTGGAATTCGTCTCAAATTGTTCAGGTTTTAGACCTCCATTACCATAGTTAGCTACTTGAAAATTTTTTAAATACTTAGTTTTCCTAGAAAACGCGGTTAAAGTTGAAAAGCGCTTGCAAACCGCCCGCTTCGACCGCTTATCTTGTGAAAACAATGAGTTTTTTCTAAAAACATTACCTGAAATATAAAAAAATTTTTATGAATAAAATCTGAACGATTAGAGGCCAATTTGAGCTTCCTACGATTGATTTTTCCAAGTTGCTGAATTAATTAGGGATTTTGAAACCTTTTCGAGCGGTTTGCTAGCAATTCCCAACTTTGATCGTGTTTTCCGCGAAAACGATAAGTTTTTCGAAAAATTATAAATGGGCGAAGTTATAGAAGACTAAAATCTGAACAATTTGAGACAAATTCGAGCTTCTTACGACTGATCGTTGCAGAAGTACGGTGGATTTCCAGAGCGCGTCTCGACCAAACTTACCACCCCTCTTCCGCCTCACTGCACCACATTCCCGGCTGGAAACATGCGTTTTCCCACACTCCTACACCGCCTGGATAACAATCGAAAGAGAAACCATGTTCAGCATACTTAACTGCTGTTAGCTCCCGGACTATCTATCAACTCTCTGGAAGAATTTTTCTTTTTAGATAGTTCCCTCTCATTTATACATAAAAATATTTTAACGTCCTTTTCTCATTCAAAATCACATTCATGTGGGTAAAAGGTCATGTAGGAATTTCGGCAGAAGAGAAAGTTGATTCAGCTGCAAAAGAAGCTTCAAAGAATGAAGTACAACTTACGAGATGTTATCATTCTGACTTCTTCCTAATTTTCCACAAAAAAATCTACAATCTTTGGAAATATAAATACTAAGATAATTCTAGAGGAAAATATTATAAACTCAACCAACCGTTTCCGGCATCCACTCCATGGTTTAGGAATTTGAAAAATGGAAGAAAATTTATTAGTATTATCACTCGAATGAGGACTGGTCACGCTTTATGTCCTTAATTGAACAAAATAGGTATTAACGAATCTCCTTTATGCGATTGTGGCGAAATAGGTACAATTGATCATTTGTTATTAGTATGCAGTAATCATCACCATCATAGAAAAGTGCTATGTTCAAATCTGAATCAAATTTTGAAATTGCATCAACCTTACAATCCGAGTTTCCTCGTGTCACTTGAGAACATGAATGTCTATGAAGTCCTGTTTGACTTCAATGCTGTAGGTTTAAAACTGTGAGAATCGTTTTTACTTTGTGTTTTCTATCCTCGATAAGACTTAAAAAGATTTAATTAAAAAAAAACAAATTGTTGGCTGATGACACAGGTCAAGGCGATTTAGGCAATCTGCCTATTGATTTAAAAAAAAGATCAGTTATTCGTTCAGATGTTCATCATAAGGCGGGCTACACACGGACGTCGATGTCTTAATACATCGACGTACATCCAAAAACGTGCAACCACTAACGTGCAACCTGATTGCGTACACACGTACGTAGAAAACCATAGTTTTGTCCAGTCTGCTAAAATGTTTGACCAGATGCTTGAGCAGGAGGAATATTTAGCTCTGGTGGCAGTGGCGTGTACAAAGGAAAAGGAAAGTGAAAATCGTCGCCGAATGTGGTCTAAAGGTTGGTTTCTAAAACGATAAAATTTTTCACACATTCACCTGTTACAAAAATGGAGGTTAGAACTAGAGGACTCTCGTAATTACGTAAGGAAAGACGAAGAAACCTATTCGTAACTATTGGACATGGTTATTCCACTAATAAAATGTCAAGAGAAAATGATGAGATGGGCAATAACTGCAGAAATTACTGCAAGAAATTACCAAGATTTAAAATTCACTACTTTAATATCTCCGAAAGCCTCTTCTACCACTTCTCTCCGAGATAAAAACTTTATCATTTCATCTCCGAAACCCACCACGAAGACTATTGATTTTAGCGAAAATGTACTTTTTGTAGCATTTGGTTGACTGATTTGCAGCTTCTGTATCAATATTTTGTATGCTTAATTTTTTTTATTTCGGTCTAAACAGTGCTTTGATTTTGTCTGCCACAAGTAGGGTAGGTCCCTGTACAACTCCACAAATTCCCGTAGAAATTCCCGGGACATTGTTCTGCAGTCAGACATAATGATGAAACTATCTGCAAACATTTTTAATAAATATTATACAAATTCTTGAAATATTTAACTTATTATTTTAAATACCTACTGCAGTAACAAATTATTTCATAAACTTAACCGCCGCTACTGCTCTAAAAACGCACACTCCACGGTAATTTGCATCCACACGTGGAGACTTGAATGAATTCGTTGGAATGCGCATCCAAAAATTCAAGCGATTCCTGAAAACATCAACGTGGCATTCATCCGGGTTGTGCATTCTCGTACGTTTTCTCATTCCACATTAACGTTATTGGTTGCACGTTCTTGGATGCACGTTGATGTATTAAGACATCGACATCCGTGTGTAGGGGCCTTAAGTCGAAATTATCACCCACCTATGTCGATAAAATCATCGCATTTTACGTTATAAATTCACCGATCTCCGTATATTGATAGATTTTACGTTTCCACGATCGCTTCATTACTGCGACCCACGCGGAAAAACCGGTACTAGACTCGCGTTCTTCTTAACGAATTAATTTCGAATTCCACCTTAACTGGTCCAATTATTCCGGATCACTAATCTGGAAGTTCGTTCCTTAATTTTTTCTTTTCAAATTGAGCCCCTTATTATTATCGACAATCCCCTTATAATTGGAATCGGTAAAGATCAAATTCAATATCGAAAGCACATAAATATTAAGGTTAACGGAATCTCTGTATTGCCGAAGTATTTTGTACGCCCCCGCCTTACATATATTCTGCCTACGGAGACTTGGGTCCTTATCCTTGATAGCGAATTTGTAACTTTTTCAATAACGCCCGAGAAACGAATAATTGGAAATTTTGAATTGTTGCATGAAACGATACAAATTTACCTTAATTATTCACTCATTACCAAACAAATATATACGCACATGCGGACTTGTAGTAACTAACAGTTAATATTATCTTTATCGACAATCATCACAAATTTTCACAGCATGTGCATGTCTTAGCTAAAGAATTATCATCGGTCTGTTTCACCATTAAATCCATCTCAAGTGAATTAGATACGGTAACTACAAGAATTGCCTATTTTGCATTATTCGAATCTCATCTTCGTTATGGTCTTCCCCTCTGGGGTTCATGTAATTCTTCACAACTTGACACCATTCTCAAATTGCAGAAGAGAGCAATTCGATACATGTTTGTACTGAAAAATAGGGCTCATTGCAAACCTTACTTCAAGAAAAATGGAATTTTGACGATTCCTTCTTTATATTTACTTGAGTCTGTGTGCTTGATTCATTCAAGTATTTTCATGGCGTACCCTTGGTGTCACAGCACGGGTGTTCCACCAGATCTTCGGGACATCATGTTCACCTCCCTATTCCTTCCTCTGAATTAACAAAAAAAGTCCATCATATACAATGCTAAGAAAATTTACAATCCCCTTCCAGATGAATTAAAATCTATAACTTCCTTAGCCAATTTTCGGAAACGAACTAAATCTTAACTGAGATTGAATTCTCGCACATCACTTGGTGAAACATCATGAAGAATAAAGTATAAACTTAAAAATAAAAAGACTTGGCTTATGTTTCACAATATAAAAAATATTTAGATACTGTATTTAGCAGTAACGAAAAGTCGACAAGTTTCGAGTTATGAACTCATTATCAAGACTGACTACAGGAGAGTATTACATCTTGTTTTATAAAACAGACAAAGCCAAAGGTGATACCTGAAAATCAATTTGTTCGTTTACAAGGGGTAATTGACTATTATGGGCGGAACTTATTTCGAGAATTTCAAGAAGGTCAAGGCGTTTTCCTTTGTTACCTGAATGTAACAATTTGGTTTTGTTGAAATCCAGGAAGTGATTGAATTTTATACAATGTTCAGTGAAGCCAGTGGTATTTTTGTTTTGTAAAATTGACTTTTTATGTTCTTCAACACGAATATTTATATTCCTCCCTGTCTGTCCAATATAGAAAGCAGGACATTCGTCGCAAAATATTTTGTAAACACCACTGTTTTCTCCGATGTTAGATTTTTCTTCATTATTGACCAAGAATGAATTCAAGTTTCTTTTATTTGTACAAATTGTTTTAACGTTATTTTTCGATAGTCTGTTACAAAAATAACCTTAAAACAATTTGTACAAATAAAAGAAACTTGAAGTCATTCTTGGTCAATAATAAAGAAAAATCTAACATCGGAGAAAACAGTGGTATTTACAAAATATTTTGCGGAGAAAACAGTGGTATTTACAAAATGTCCTGCTTTCTATATTGGACAGACAGGAAGGAATATAAATATTCGTGTTGAAGAACATAAAAAGTCAATTTTACAAAACAAAAATACCACTGGCTTCTCCGAACATTGTATAAAATTCAATCACTTCCTGGATTTCAACAAAACCAAATTGTTACATTCAGGTAACAAAGGAAAACGCTTTGACCTTCTTGAAATTCTCGAAATAAGTTCCGCCCATAATAGTCAATTACCCCTTTTAAACGAAAAAATTGATTTTCAGGTATCACCTTTGATTTTGTCTGTTTTATAAAATCAGATGTAATACTCTCCTGTAGTCAGTCTTGATAATGAGTTCATAACTCGAAACATGTCGACTTTTCGTTACTGCTAAATACAGTATCTAAATATTTTTCATATTGTGAAACATAAGCCAAGTGTTTTTATTTTAAAGTTTATACTTGAACTAAATCTTATTTTCTTGATAGACCTTATTACTCTATAACCTCTTTGGACCCAAGTGAATTTATTTTCTAAATGTTAACAATATATGTATTTTTCAGTTTAAATAGAAACAACTAACAATAGAAAATTAATTTAAAAAATCCTGTGTCTTTGGGGGTGGCTTTGGGAGAGGTATCATATTTGATACCTTGAGCCTTTGAAAATACAAATTCAAAAAATTTTAGTAGTTCAATTCATCAAAATTGTTTGGCATAATGTAAGCTCTAATTAAGAATGTGCTACTTTGAACCAATTTCTGCTCGATTTAAAGCTATGGAATGCTTTGCAAGTAATATATTTTATATAAGTCAACTTGTCACACCTGGAAGTCTGAAGTTGGACCTACTTTTTCAAGAACGGGTGGTGTCTTCGGGCGAATGTTTGGCTTCATGCTTTCTTAGCTCTTGTAGCGGAACAGGTAACACTTTTCTTAATTTAGCTGCAGGTCCATCTTAATCGCTTTCACAACTGCTTTCATGTTTGGGATTGAATACTAGGGATTCAGTCAATTTTGTTTTGAATGCCAAATAATCTAGAATATGCTTCTTTTGGAAGCCTAGACAATTTGCATGCTGACGATATTCCAACCATGTATTCTGGTCTATATATTTTGAGAAATACTCTAGTAGCTGTTTATAGACCTTGACCAGAGGAATAATTATATTTAAATTCTTTCTGGTTAATTGTTAACTTATAATTTACTCTGTCATTTGTCACGATCCACGAGATTTGCTAAGGCAACTCATGACCCGAAGAGTCGAAATTATCCTGTGCAGCTATTTCGTTTCCTTCTGGCAAAGTCTCCTCAGGAAGATTAACAGCTCAAAATTGTCTTCATCGTCTGAAGATTCAAAGTCTGAGTTGTCCGGATCAATATTTTGCAAATCTGACATCTCATCGATTTTAGCGATTTCTTCCTCCCGTTCAGCTTGAGTAAGTGCTGTGAAAACTTGAAATAAACCCAGTGAACGTGTTAACCTATTATAGTAATTTAAGATATATTGTAGTCTCGAGAACCCAAGGTATCAGCAGTGATACAACGGTTCAAATGTCCGATGTTATAATTGAAAACTGCATTTACTATTTTCTCCTAACTCCATTCATCAAAAATTATAAGCAAACAGCTTTTTCATTATCAAAATTATTTTACTTACGTTTACTATAATAATAATTCCGTCTATGAACTTGTGAGTCCATGTTATTTATTCTGTTGTTTTCACAGAACTGATTGGAAGGCGGTAAAATGTGAATTTCTAAGGCGCGAGATGCATATCAGATACGATACCAACGGGATACACCCGTAAATTGAATTTAAGCAGTCTAAACATGCTTCAGATCCTCAGGTATCATATATGATACTTGGGGTCCGAAGGGGATAAAGGACTACTATTCTGAGCATTGATTGATCGATATGACCAAATTGAATAACACAGGCATCAGCTTCGATTGAGGAGGATTTGACACTCTTGGTTCTATTGTGAAGTTTGTATATCTTTACCCCGAGGCGGAGCTAAGGGGTTATAGTAGCTGGTCCGATTGTCCGATTTTAAAAATTCCAACGGATATATAAAAAAAATACATATGATTTCATAAGAAAAGTGTTTTCAAAAATTTTTCCCCACGAAGAATATAAAAATTATAGCGTTTTTTAGATTTTTTTGTCCATAGACATGTGGTGCCATCTACAAATCTTGAACCTAAACCGATTTTTACAATAATGAAATAAAATGATAGCATTTAATGTGTAGTAATAGTATATTATTCAACGAGCACAAAATGATTGCTATTTTTCACGAGGGTGAAGTTTGCGACACGAGCTGCAAGCGAGTGTCGCAATTCACCCGAGTGAAAAATTGTAATTTTGTGCGAGTAGAATACTATACTTTGTCCACGAATTCCTCGAAAAAATTGGTAATAATCTGCATTTTCAACAATAAAAATAGTTATCAAAAGCGTTGACATAACATTTTCTGTGTTCACTGAAAACTGCATACTAACGTAAACGTCAACTATTTCACTTGACATCGATTCCATTCCTTTCTTTCACTCTGATAAAAATGAAATAGATAATTTATTAGAGTAAATATTCAATAAGTTGGGCATTATATTAAATATTAGTTTAATAATTTGCCTAAAAGTTATCTTAGTTACATAAAACCTAAAAATCTAATAACAATACTATCCTAACAATGTGCATGATAGTCTCAAGTTTGGACATACGTTTCGAGTGTGACGTCATGCAGTGTATAATAAAGCATTATACACACTAGTGAATAATAGGTATAATTATACTTCAGGAAGAACACGTATAATGAATGATTTATAGTACAGTCGTGGACAAAAAAATTTATCCGGGATATACCTATCAGGCATTACGACATGCACATGCGCCGAGGGGTTCTAAGTATAATTCCTAGTGCTACGCAGTAGGGTGTCCAGATTTTTTTTTATGGAAATGTGGTGTGATTTTTATTTCTAGGTATTACATTGTTTAGTTTTTTTTTCTGATATGATTTTGATTAATGTGTGTTTATTTTTATGTTTTACATCGTTTATTTCTTATATTTTTTGCTTTGTCAGTGAAATGTATAATTTTAAGACAATAAAGCATATTTGATTTGATTTGAATATGTTGCTTGTTATTTCGAAGTTAATAAATCCCCGAAAATTATTCTAGTTATCCTAAAAAAATAACCTTAATATTGAGAATTCTGAAATTATATCAAATCTACAGCTAATTGTAAGATCTTGTATACAATAATATTTATATACTATATAAAGTGAACAAGGAAAATAAATTCTTCAATAATTAAAAAAATTATCAAATAATTTTCAAAGCGAGCTATTTATATGAATTCCTCGAAGAGAATTCTACATTCACAATCCAAGAGTGAATTATAGAAATCGTCAAGTCACCCCGACACAAAATTCGCATACAGCTGTTTCGATCTTATTAGATCTCATCAGTGCAGCTTATTTGACGCCGAGTGAATTAACAACTTGTTGAAACTTACGGCAAGATATGGAAAATTCAAGACATATACATTTATCAAAAGACGAGAGGTGTCGTGGAACACCCAAAAATTATTTTTTATTTAATTCAACTTTTTAAATTAAAGCTTAGAAAGAAACTAAAAACATATAAATATGATCTTTCCATTTATCACAAAAATAATATTTTTTTTTTCAAAAACCCAATTGCGACTTAATTATAAAATTTCCAGGAATATTTATATGCTTGGAATAATCGTCAAATTAATACTAGAAGAGAATATGCGTCACAGAATTATTAGGGGTTATCAGTCGCATTTCGGATTTTTTTTTCGATAAAGACATTAATTGAACTAAGTACTATTTCGATTGTTAAACTACACATTATCAAGTCGCTACTGCAAGCAAAACCCGATAATACGTCAGAGTTTATGACGATGATAACAATTTGGTAAGGTCACTGTTAAAATACGTTCACTAAGCTTTTAAATTCGTTCTTCTTTATTTTACAAATAATTTCATCCAATCATTCAAGTTTTGAAAATCGTTTATAGTGGACGCTTTCGAATATGTAAAGACAAAAATTACGCACGGTGAGTTTAAAAACCCAGAAATGTCGAATCTAATTCGAATTTTCTTTCGAAAGTAGAGAAATCCGAAAAATTCACATCTTTAACATATTTTGGTCCTCTAACAGAAAAAGTTGCTAATGTCATACCTAAATGTAATAGTAAAATTGCTTTCAAACCTAAGACAAAACTGTCAGGACTTTTATTCAATGCCAAAGATATCACTTCAAAATTTGAAAGTTCAGGAGTTTATAAGTTGATTTGTCCTGTATGTAAAAGAGTGTATATAGGTCAGGCTGGTCGATCGCTCAAGACAAGATTTAAAGAACACCAACAATCTCTTTTGAAAAATAAAACGGACTCGACGTTTTCAAATCATTGCCGTGAAAAAAACCACCCGTTTCCCCAAATAGATAACTTTCAAATTAAGCACAAATTACCGAAAGGAATCAAACTAACTTACATACTTAGAATCATTGGAAACTTTCAAACTCAATCATAATGCTAATGATATCTTGCTGAACGACCAGATTGACTGGATATATTCTCCTATATTTAGTGTATTCAAACAATAATGATTTTTCTGAGAACATTTTATTGTACCAATTTGGGAAATCCACTTCTATTAGCCTTCTTGAAATATGTTCCTCTTGTCTATTTCGGTACCTGCAATAATTTTTTCCCACCCGTAAGCGCAAATCTATAATTCTGTATTCAGTTCTTAACTCAATCTGCCCGATGATGGTCTAGTGACCGAAATTGCAATCGCAGTTTTATATTTTTCAAATTTTTTTTGTGATTATAAACGTAGTTAATTAAAGAGTTGTTTTTGTTCATCAAATTTTCTCATAAAACTAATCAGTGAAATATATGTATTTAAAAACCAAATCCTCTTTTCCTTCTCAAGCTATCGAGCCATTGATAATAGTGGAAAGATGCGTATGAGCTGTGAATATTTGAGGCGTGTATCAAATAAGTGGATTGGAAACATTCGTATTAGCTTCAGAATTATCACGATGTCAACAATACCATCAATACTGATACTAATATCAAGAAACGGAAGGATCGCGTGATATTTATAGAGTGTTTCGTTCCATAAGAATTTATTCTAAAATCTAATGGATCACTAAAGATGAAGGTCCTCCAGAGTAGAAAATTTCGAAAAGATCGTACTATCATCAAGTTCATCACGATATGGACAATACTATCAATATTGCTAATACTATCAAGATACAGATGGATCGTGATAATATTCGCAGTATATTTCTCCCGTTTGCAATATATATATATATATATATATATATATATATATATATATATATATATATATATATATATATATATATATATATATATATATATATATATATATAGAACTCTAAAGAACATCAATCCGTTAAAATAATGTCCTCCATGTTTAGTAATCAACCATCCAAGGACCTTTTTTTCCGGTAATACATGTAAACCGCATACTTTGTAAATGGCTTGCTTACATCAAGTCCGACAACTTTTTCCTCTTGGACTTTTTTCGGAAATGGCACGTATGCGAGCAGACGACTCGCAAACATGTCGATCTGACGTAGTCATGTTTCTTGATACATGTAAATCTAATTTTACGAATAATTGCAGATTTTTATGTCTAAATCACGGAAATCGACTTGTCCGACAAAAATAATGGCAAATTGGGGGAGTCCGACACCCCCAAAATGTCGATCTGACGAGGTTATGTTTCCTGATACATGTAAATCTAATTTTACGAATAATTGTAGATTTTTATCTGTAAATCACGGAAATTAAATTGTCCGACAAAAATAATGGCAAATGGGGGTAGCCCGACAGCCCAAAAATGTCGATCTGACGAGGTTATGTTTCATGATACATGTAAATCTCATTAAAATTTTTTTCTTTCTTAAATTAACTATATATTATAAATAAATGTGTGTCCGACAAAAAAAATGGCACAAACTTGCAAAAATTAAAATATAATCGAAAAAATATTAATACCAAAGATAAAATTTATTGTAATCGGTAATTAATTTACTATAGACTACTTTAACTTATGAATAATATTGAAAAGCTTAAAAATTATTAAAAATACAATTGTTAGCCTTAAAATATATACATAAGCTCCCTAATTTTATTTGAATTTACGCGGCCAAACGGTTGCTTAATACGCAGGCCTTTTAGAACACATAAAACGCGCTCTTTAGAAAGTGCCTCGTAGCAGAACCGGCAGCTGCTCTGTAACGCATATATAGTCTTTCACTTTATACCACGTGTACGAAAATTTACGTTCAAGTTTTTTAATTTATAATTTTTTTAATATGGAGTGTTTTTTGTGTGATGACATGAATACAAAATGTATTTAAAAGCTCGCATACACCATGGCCACAAATATAGTAATGTGATTTTACCAGATACTTGTGACAACGATGACGAAGAAGTTGAAAATTATGAATCGGATGGAAATGATGAAAATGATTCAGATTAATAAAAATTAGGTATATGAAATACATTTTTCAGTATGAAAAACCAATAAGTAACATAACTTTACATTGAATATCCACTTTTTTCTCGACTTTTTTGCATTTAAATATGATTCAAATTTTTTTATAAAATAATTAAAAATTTTTATTTACGATTTTTTCTATTTTTGTTAATCTTAGCTTTGTTTGCTGTCGGACTTGTCGGACAACACTTATTTAACATTCAGAAAACATTATTTGATCAAGCCTTACTTCTGTCCGACATACATGTATCAGGAAACATAACCTCGTCACATCGACATTTTTGGGCTGTCGGACTACCCCCATTTGCCATTATTTTTGTCGGACAATTTAGTTTACGTGATTTACACATAAAAATCTACAATTATTCGTAAAATTAGATTTACATGTATCAGGAAACATAACCTCGTCACATCGACATTTTTGGGCTGTCGGACTACCCCCATTTGCCATTATTTTTGTCGGACAAGTCGATTTCCGTGATTTCGACATAAAAATCTGCAATTATTCGTAAAATTAGATTTACATGTATCAGGAAACATAACCTCGTCAGATCGACATTTTAGGGGTGTCGGACTCCCCCAATTTGCCATTATTTTTGTCGGACAAGTCGATTTCCGTGATTTAGACATAAAAATCTGCAATTATTCGTAAAATTAGATTTACATGTATCAAGAAACATGACTACGTCAGATCGACATGTTTGCGAGTCGTCTGCTCGCATACGTGCCATTTCCGAAAAAAGTCCAAGAGGAAATTGTAACGATATCTAAAATACTATCAATATTGCTAATACTATCAAGATTCGGATGGATCGCGTGATAATATTGACACTATATAATTTCTCCCGTTTCCAATCTTATGGATCTGTAAAGAACATTAATTCATGAAAATAAAGTCCTCCATGTCTAGCAGGTTTCGAAACATTCTTATTAGAATCAAAATCATAATAAAATACTATCAATATTGCTATTATCAAGATACGGGTGAATTACGTGATAATAATATTGATAGTGTAATTTCACCCATTGAAATCTGTTCAGAAATCTTATGGAGATCTAGCGTGATTTAATTCAGAAAAATTGAAAATAACCTCGACAAAGTATTTCCGTTCAGGTTATAATTCAAAATATTCCCGTTTTCGTAACATCATTTCGGAAAAAATCCGTAATAATAACGCATATTCACCTCATGTAATCCTGTTTGCACAAGATCATCCCCGACCTAGTGAAGCAAGAAGTCCCAAGATCGGCCAACATGGCCCCACAACACGAGCACTTGAGGCACCCGTTGTGCCAATAACGATCTAATGCGTGCAGCAAGAACCTCTCCATGATCTTGCCCCCGCAACCCGCACAAATTCGCACTGTATTGTTATTATTGTTCGTGTTACTTATTGTCGGATTGTGCATTTGCATGTGTTCCTCTTGAGGGGGACCGCCGCCCCCGAATCCCGAGTGGGGATGGTGGGGGTGTTGGTGCTGGTGCTGGTGTTGCTCGTGATGAGGATTCACACCTGGAAGAAGAAAGACTATTAGTTATGGACAGGTCTGTATGAAAGTCGATCTTGTTTCCGAAGATTTTGCAAAGAACATTAAATAACCGGCCAAGTACGAGTCGGACTCAAGCACGAAGGGTTCCGTACCATTGACTATGCTCCCCTTGAATATTTATTTTATTTTCATTTTATTATTTATTATTAAAGTAAAAATACAACTGATTATTTTGGGAATATTTAAAAAAATATTGCAAAAAAATCGCGTTTGTTGTATGGGAGCCCCCCTTAAATATTTATTTTATTTTGGTTTTAGTATTTGCGGCAACAGAAAAACATAATTTGTGAAAATTTCAACTGGCTAGTTAGTGAATACATACATATATACATGCATATATATATATATATATATATATTTATATATTAATAATTAGATATAGATATATATATATATATATATATATATATATAGATATATATATATATATATACCGGGTGTAAATGAGTGATAGGCCACCCCTATAACTTTTTAATGGATTCTTCGATTTTATTGAAATTTGGGTGGTTTATCTCAGACATAATTTTGAGTTTTTTCACATACAAAATCAATATGGCTGACTTCCGGTTTCACAGAAAACGATATAAAAATTAAAAATTTAAATGGAACACCCTATATATTTTAACATATTTTAATTCTGAGGCTTCAAATACATACATTCCATCTGTCAAATGTCAATTCTAGCGCCGTCTCAATTTTGTTTTTCATTTTGTTTTTTTTATCGTAGATGGCTGCGACGTCGTCTAAATCATAGATAATTGATTTAAAATATCGCCCAGAGTAATAATTTTTCAAAGAATTCATTTTCGTGAAATCGTGTTAACGATTGAATTCTTTATCTACTCCTATTGAATAATATATTCATTATTCAACTGCGTTTTAGCAATTAATAGTATCTATTACCAAATAGCGTGAGTAATAATAACTCACTGCTATAACTCACTATATAGTCTACTAAGATCCCAAGTAAGATCGACCGTCACTCATCTGCTAATGTCACTTGAATAATTCTGACGTTTTCAAATTAAGTTAATACTACCTAATTATTGTGAATTTGTATTTGTATCTTGGTATTTATTGTTATAGTCGTAGATAAAGTATAGTATTCAACTTGCGGTAATGGTCATAACTCACTTGATGAATTACAGCGCTCGCTTGCAGCTCGTGCTGCAAACTTCATCTGCGTGAGTTATGACCACGTTATGACCTACATTACCGCTCAATAATACTATTTTCGAACCAAAACTCAGTTTTTTAAATAGAAACATACATGGGCCACCCTGTATATCAAAAAGCCCCTTCAAATTCCTTCGAAATAATTCACACATCAGTTTTCTCAATTTCTAAATAACGAAGTAATTATTAAAAATCTTATTCTTATTAGTTCCCTTTGCTGCTGAGACCGACCCTGTTTACGAAATATGAAAAAAAATTTTGACAGATGGATTGTATGTATATGAAGCCTCAGAATTAAAATATGTAAAAATATATAGGGTGTTCCATTTGAATTTTTAATTTTTATATCGTTTTCTCTGAAACCGGAAGTCAGCCATATTGATTTTATATGTGAAAAAACTCAAAATTATGTCTGAGATAAACCACCCAAATTTCAATAAAATCGAAGTATCCATTAAAAAGTTACAGGGGTGGCCCATCACTCATTTACACCTGGTATATATATATATATATATATATATATATATATATATATATATATATATATATATATATATATATATATATATATATATATATATATATATGAGAAAAACTCCTTTAAAATGGCAAAATTTAAAAAAAAATCCGAAACTATCATGTGGTGTTCATCAGAAATGCTATTAACCAACCAATTTTATGAATTAAAACTTTTATTCATATAGAAACCTTATCAAAGAAAGAAAGCAGGCATTTATGATAAATAGGACTGAAGAAGATTCAACTAAGAAAGTCAAAAGACTAAATTTGCGAGCTGCCCCACAAAAAGGCTCAGATAAATTTCCACATAACTCGAAGATAAATCTCCATACATTTTCATACACTACCAAACTAAAATTTCACAAAAAAATCATAGACGCTTCTACCCCCCAAAAAATATCCGCCGTCGGTAACGATTCTGTTGTATTTCTGCCGGTTAATGGGAGTTGATGAACGGGACGGTGAAAAAATAATTTTCCCGTCCGAGCGTCGGGGCCGTCGGTAACAGGACACGTCCAGTCGGTCAATTTTAGCAGATCCGTGTTCAGGCGAGACCGGCATCCGGACGGAGACGCGTTTTCCGGTCGTACCTACCCCAGATCGTAAATGACGACGACCGTCTGTAATTGCGGCGCCCTATAAGCCAAAATTGAACGCGATCGTTGTACTTATTTTATATACTTTTGTATTTAGCTTAGTTTGTTCGTATGTATGAGCATACATACAAAAGCAGTTGAGAAAGCCGCCAATTAATAAAAATTATTTGAATCACTATAAATATATAATGTGCTGAATTCGAAAAATTGCTATTTGCATTACTAGGGAGGAAAGTGTCCATAGGGACACTTTATTTGTGTCTGGCGGGATGATTGGCCCATGCGATCAGTCTGGCTGCTTGCATAAGGGTACATACACAGTGGAGCCGAGATGTACGCTGGTAGCCGGGATGGTAGCTTACTCGCTTACTGCGATGTAACAATCCTACCACAGTTGGCAACGTACCCGTGCACAGTGGAGCCTGGGCTGGTTACCCCGATGGGCGCAGGAATCCTGGATGGATAGAAATATTATATTTCTAATTGAAATATTGACTATGAAAAGGAGGTAAGAGCCAAAACTTAAATTTTCCAGGAGGAGCAAAAAACCGAATTGATACATGAATAATTAACAAGAACGCACCTTTTGGAGTAGAAAATGTATTTACTATACGGTTACATGCAAACATTGCTAGATAATAATGTAAAAAAAAAGATTCAAAGATTATTTACAAATATCTTTATAAATGTATGGTGAACCCAGGCTGCGGCACTTGTCACCTTTGCAAAGCAAACAGTCATTCTGTTGCCACCAGCGGCATCTTGTGACAATGCTCAGAATTAAACGAGAGGTGATAGGAACTTTCCTCCTTTTCAACGCTATTGGCATTGGCATTTAGAATCGTTTCAGTGAAAAAAATAATTTTCGGCAATTTTGGCACTTACCTCCTTTTCAATGTCAACGCCTATTGCTACCCCGACTGTTTACATAGCTCAAAGCTATGTGGAATGGCTAGCGCCTGCGCATTTTGCAGCCGCCTTTTTATCACGCCAGTTCCGTCTGCCACTGACAGCAGTTGACTGCTGCACGAGTGTTGCCATTTTTCTGTAGTTTGGAGGATACTAAATCCTTGATATAATCAAAGGTATCAGTCTCCATAGATATTCCAAAAATCTATCAGGATTGTTTCTCAAGTTCTTGTACAAATGATGAAATTCGCCGTAATCTTCCGTTTTCATGTTCACAGGATGAACATCAAACTCACGGTCATTATTAAATAACACACACCACTTAGTAGCTGTGATTTCGAGCAACAACGTTTCATCAAGTCCTTCCATGTTGAATGACAAAAAGCAACTGAAGCTATGACTGCTAGAAATCGCAGAGCGTCAACGTGTGCTCCCTCTCATTCTGCCAGGTACTCATCTATTAAGCGAGTAAGCTACCATCCCGGCTACCAGCGTACATCTCGGCTCCACTGTGTAGGTACCCTAAGGTATTGAAATAGTTCCCTGAGAATCATATATAAAAGTCAAGACTGAGAAAATGAAAAAAGTGTGTTGAGTTTTTTCCATCTTTAGCACCCGATACCTGGAAATTGGCTGACGGCACAAGGTAGCAGGTATCCATACACTGATAGTACATACGAGCACTACTTCATCCCACTAATATTATTGCTGAGAAAATAAGTAACGTCTGGCGGCTCTGGGATCTTGCTCTATATCGTAGGATGTAGGTTACTCCCTTGTAATGCATATGATTTTTCCTTCTACCCTAAATTGAACCTTTTTTGAAACTTTATTTGATCACAAATAACAAATGTTATGTCACTGTCAGTCAGCCACAGCATCCTACATCG
The DNA here is from genome assembly GCA_030704885.1 of Cynegetis impunctata. NCBI lineage: Eukaryota > Metazoa > Arthropoda > Insecta > Coleoptera > Coccinellidae > Cynegetis > Cynegetis impunctata. The sequence goes on along the minus strand of JARQZK010001452.1, from coordinate 1,098,096 downwards.
TCAAAATGAGAGGGAGGAAAATACGACTTTCCTCCCTGATGTGGGGGAGGAAAGTGAGTACCTTCTGTAGGGGTAGAAGGAAAAATGTTTTACAAATATTACTTGATCGTATTTCCGAACACACAATAAGCCTACGTCCCAGTGTATTCGAGTTTTTGGCCAACCTCGTGGCCAACTGAGGTAATTTCGATACATGGCGCACAGCAAGTTAAATAACAATTTATTAAAAAAATGGTTTATAAAAATAATTTACACATTTATCAGATAAAATACGCATAACGAACGTTTCGGTGAAACTTCACCTTCTTCAGATGCTAAATGCCGCAAAATGAAAATATTTCTCCGTTATATGGAATACAAGAAATAAATAGATGACAAATTGTGTGGAAAGGGTAAATAGACGAACAGTGAGAAATACTTAGTAAAATAGGAAAAACCTAAACGGCTATTCAGGTAGTTCGGTAATTTTGAAAAGATTCAGTAGGAGGGTTGTAGTATGATCAATTTTGCTATTCAATAGGAGACCTGAATGCTTGTATTTATTTATCTGTAATGATTCTAGAAAATTAAGTTTAATTCCCTTACTTTCTTTCAATTTGTTTCCTGTTTTTCTATGTTTGTGGATCTATGGGTTACTGTTTGTAACTTGTATGTTTGAATCATATTTATATACATATATATATATATATATATATATATATATATATATATATATATATATATATATATATATATATATATATATATATATATATATGTATATATATATATATATATATATATATATATATACAAACATACAAATATACAGGGTCACTCACGGTGGATGGTAGGTTAGACGTTTGCGGAGAACGGGACATGAGATTATTCTGAAAATTTGGTTTCATGGATGATTGATTTTGCTCTATCGATCTAAAATAATAGTGGCGCTGCGGCGTTGCCGCTTATACTAAAAAGTAGCAGCAACTGTGAAATTTTAAATGAGACACCCTATATATTATTCCATTTTTTGCTTCTCTACCATTTTCCAATTGTTTTTGTATGTTACTTCCCTATACCTATCTCCAGAGGTTTTCGAGAAATTAAATGATTTCCTTATTTTTTTGTGCAAAACAAAGCTTCAATTAAATGTTCAGTACTAAGGTATTCAGATTCGTAGGATGCTGAAATTTTAGGTGTAGTTTACCAAGTTCCGACGTATTAGGAATTTTCTAAGGACTTTGTTCTCCATTATACAGGGTCCTCCAAAATTTGCGATTTTAACGATAAATACAAAAATAGTGAAAAGTGCATTTTTTCAAATGTAATACCCTGTATATTGTTGAATATCTCGAAAGAAAATTGAAATCTCTTTCAAATGATATATCATGTTCCTATACCTAAAACGTCAGGTTTCCGAAATAAAAGCAAGTTTCTATAAAAATAAGATTATTTAGCCATATTTTGTATTAGGTAGCTATGAAATGTCAAGAAAGATGTCATTATGAAAATTTGACAATTAGTCCATCAACAATAAAACGTTCGCGCGTTTATTAACGAAAATTTGATTTGAAAACAATCAAAATGGAAGGCAATAACTATTCTCATGAAGTTTTGATGAAGTTATTTATTGTACATGGTCAATGTGACCAAATAATAGCAATAACATGCAGAAGTTTCAATGAAATGTATCCCTATTTACAACCAACGAAAGAGAGAAAATTTGTACGTTTACAAAATAATTTTATCACTTATGGGTCAATACTGAAAGCGAAACGAAATTTACTAAACTGATAAAAAAAAGCATTACGTAAAATAACAAATAACAAAACGGTATAACGGAAATAAACCATGTTAATACAATGACATAAGTATTTAAGTTAAGAAAACGATCATAATAAGTGTTCAAAATGACTGCCGTTGGTTTCCAAACATTTCAAAATGCGGATACTTGTTGAATGATTTGTGGCCCTCCTTATCTCATTGGCATTTAGCTCCTCGATGGAATTGATCACTCGTTGGCGCAGGTCTTGTTTACTGGCTACTGATGTAATGTAAACTTTTCTTTTCAAAGTACCCCACAAGTAAAAATCAAATGGCGTTAGGTCGGGTGATTTCGCAGGCCAATTCCATGGTCCTAAACGTCTAAACTAGCGATCATCGAACATTTGGAACAACTCAGTTGTTACTTCGCCAGTGCGATGAGCTGGTGCCCCATCCAGAAAATTATTTTGTGAACGTACAAATTTTCTCTCGTTTATTGGTTGTCAATAGGTATACATTTCATTGGATTTTCTGCATGTTCTTGCTATTATTTGGTCAAATTGACCATGTACAATAAATAACTTCATCAAAACTTCATGAGAATAGTTAATGCCTTCCATTTTGATTGTTTTCAAATCAAATTTTCGTTAATGAACGCGCGAACGTTTCATTGTTGATGAACTAATTGTCAAAATTTCATAATGACATCTTTCTTGACATTTCATAGCTACCTAATACAAAATAAGGCTAAATAATCCGATTTTCATAGAAACTTGCTTTTATTTCGGAAATCTGACATTTTAGGTATAGGAACATGATACATCATTTGAAAGAGATTTCAATTTTCTTTCGAGATATTCAATAATATACAGGGTATTACATTTGAAAAAATGCACTTTTCACTATTTTTGTATTTATCGTTAAAATCGCAAAATTTGGGGGACCCTGTATAATGGAGAACAAAGTCCTTAGAAAATTCCTAATACGTCGGAACTAAAATTTCAGCATCCTACGAATCTGAATACCTTAGTACTGAACATTTAATTGAAGCTATGTTTTGCACAAAAAAATAAGGAAATCATTTAATTTCTCGAAAACCTTTGGAGATCGGTATAGGGAAGTATCATACAAAAACAATTGGAAAATGGTAGAGAAGCAAAAAATGGAATAATATATAGGGTGTCTCATTTGAAATTTCACAGTTGCTGCTACTTTTTAGTATAAGCGGCAACGCCGCAGCGCCACTATCATTTTAGATCGATAGAACAAAATCAATCATCCATGAAACCAAATTTTCAGAATAATCTCATGTCCCGTTCTCCGTAAACGTCTAACCTACCATCCACCGTGAGTGACCCTGTATATATACAAATACTTCGTGATAATAAATGGTAACTATAAACGAGAAACAATATACTTCGTTTTTTAGCACAATTTTTTCATATTTCGTAGTACTTCTACATTTTTGAGAATTAATTTGCTTGGAAATGTAGCAGTAACTGTCAGTGGCAAACATTCAAATAAATAAAAAAACACTGATAAAAACCAAACCATATAGTTTCTCATTTATAATTAAATACAAGCTTATAATTTTCCGTTCGGACATAAATTTCGAACAAACTTCCGTTTAATGATACAAGCAACATCGCGGAGTAAGCCGCGAACTCCATCCTGCATTTAGCGACATTTACGAGCGATCGTCAAAGACGTGTCGAAAAAAGCGACCGTGCTCGTAGCCACAGTCGAACTGACAGAAACATCAAACCGACTGATAAACAGATCATTTTAATGAATGACGCGCAGCGGCCGATATACGTTCGACAAAAAGTAGATTTTCTCGGACCAATCAACAAATTGGTGTCGTTATTTGGTTCGCGGAGCTTGTTAACGATCCGGATGGGTAATGGCTCGGTGATCAGCGGACGGCCAGATAACTACGCGACCGGCATAAGATATGAGGAGCGCGCGGACGTGGAGCCAGAGCGAGCGAGTAGGGGCGGAGAGAGAGGGGAAGGTTCAGACGTTTTATCCCCCCGAATCGGCGTTGCCAACCCCACCTTAGTGAAATACTACATACATGCTTAGCAAAAACTGTAGAAAACTGTATATTAGGCTCTTGCACATTATTATAAACTAAGTTTAATGGTAAACCGAGTTTAATTTGACATTTTCGCTTGGACCAAAATATAAACGGCGTTTGAGACGCCATAAACTCCGCATAAATTAAACGCCCAATTTCGACGTTTGATTTGAAGTTTAAAAATTTTGAGGTTATTTGTAGAAGAAACGGTTTATTTTTTCCTTAAAAATTTAAATTTTGCCGGTGGAAACTCGAATTTTTGTTTAAAATGTTTCATGATATCTATAACGACAAATTGGACGTTCTAAGAACTCCCGGAATATGGTAGCCTGTAACAGTAGACACATATTTATTTCAAAAATGTTTGCTAGGCAATCGTCAAGCTATGCAAAAGTGTTGGTATCCGATTATATTCTATTATTGTTATAGATTTTTTTGTTCAATCAACAATAATCATCTTGTAGGTATTTTGCCAGTTATTCTCTCTAGGTGGTAAAAATATGGCCAGCAGAACTGAAGGCGTGGATTTATAGTTTATGTATACTAATGAACAATGCACTCATTTAACTCATAAATGCAAATTTACTCTCCATATTAAAAAATACACACAAAAAAAAATTAATTAATATCACGGGTAGAGTGCCCATTAAACCTATCTAACTTTGTAGTAATGACAGTTTGTCCCCCATGAATCAGCTACTTCACATCAGCATTAAAATTGTATGCCCATGAGGTCATACATCCAAAGTTTCCTTTTATTATTATCTACCATTTTATGCATATTTAATACAAATCACAAAAAAAAACAAGAATAAACTTCATGTACATCGCTGTTTCATCCAAAATAATACAAAAACGCAGTTTAGAAAATAAATTAAACCAAGTTCAGTTAAACTCCGTTTTATAATAAAACGGTGCGGTATATTGATTCATTGGTAGAATTGGAGGCCTACACTGAAAACTGGGACCATTTCCAACGAACTGTGAATCTACAGTTAAAACTGTAGAATTGGCAACACTGCCCCGAATATTTTTAGGAAAGTTTGTTCGGCGTCTTCCGAGGGGGAGAACGGGACAACGTGGCACTGATGATTCATTATATCGCATTATCGAATTCAATGAGCCTTTAGGTATGGCATTAGAGGAATTCAATGGATGTTTCTTTGGGATATCCGGGCTAATGAGGGCGGCGTCGGAATGGGAGAACCGACGGGAGAAGACTGAAATAAAATGTTGACGTTTGTGTGTCATTTTTGCCGGAGTAAAGCTACAGTTCCACCGGAGAAAAAGGACCCCGCACGGGAACCCATATAAAATGGTTCTCGTTGGAATTTCTTCATTTTTTTATATGTTTTTATATCCTTTGTTATCAATAAAATGTGAAGGTTTTAAACAGTTTCTATGTCTAGTTTCGATTTTATGGATTTTTGAACTGTTGCGATTAAGCCAAATGTGATAATGCTTTAGAAACTTTGTTAGTGTGAAATAATTTTTGTTACAATAACTTTGGGACCAACTGTAGATATTTCACGAATAATATATATTTTTCATTCTTTTTTTAACAATTGCAGATCAGAAATGATTCTCTTCTCTACAGGGCGACTCTAAAATAGTTACAAAGTTCGTCAAAAATTAATTTATATAACAGTACCTATTTCTTAAACTTTTATTGGTATTATATTAAACACTTTCGAGAAAATCTAAATATTAAAGACGCTACTTTTAATAATGATGATAACCGTGTCAATTGTTATGTGTGTAATGTTTTATGTGAAGTAAGATTTACAACAAGATTGGTAAATAATGAAATCAATGAACACACGAGGCAAATAGCTATTTTAAGAAGAGAAAACTTAAACCACCCTGCCTTGGAGTTTAACAACAATTCGCGAGTTTGTTTGAATTGTTCAAGATATCTTAATAAAGAAATTGAAATGGTACAACAGGATCCGGAATGTTTAAAACTGAATGTTTCAAAGCAATCAGCGAATGCGTCTTGTGTAATTTGCAATGGACACAATCATTTAGGGCGAGTTTCAACAAACTTTATTACTGACATTTTTATAAAAAGCAATATTTATGTTCCGGAAAAAGTGCGTGTTTGCTCACGACATTTGGACGAGAACGGCCTTTTACTGCCAGAACTTCTACCCGGTTTGCAATTTGTACATCGATCGTATAAGCCTAAGGACACCCAATTACAACGAATCTTACAGAACTTATGACAGAAAATTAATAATCAAAATAAGGGATTTAAAGGTGTTAATGATTTCACTGACGATGATCTTCATTGTATTTCTTCCCTTACTAAAGTTCAGTTTGAAGAACTGTATACCTCATGTGGGGGTGTTGAAGATAACGATCATTATGTAAGAGCAGTTTTAAAGAAGGATCTTTCAACTTTTTTGTGTAAAATGCGTCAGCGTATATCTGATGAATTTTTAAAAGTAATTTTTAATTATTCAAGCATACAAGCTGTAAGCAATGCAGTTGCTTCTACAAGAAGATCGATTATGACTGGCTTTGTCTCGCAAAACCTCGGTCTTCAGGCTATTACTAGAGGGGAATACATTAATAATCACATCACAGAATTTGCTAATGAATTATACAATCCAGAACCAGGTATGCCCCGAGCAATATGTTATGTTGATGGTACTTACAGCCACATACAAAGAAGCGGAAACTTTAGAAGCTTGAGGCAATCATATTCAACCCACAAACACACTCATTGGTGAAGCCGGTTCTGGTTACAGCTCCAAATGGCTATATATTAGATATTCACGGGCCATATTTTGCAGATGGCAAAAACAATGATGCCTCACTATTGCACGCAGAATTTGAAAGAGATACCAATGGATTGCAACAATGGCTTCAAGCGGGTGATATTGTGATTTGCGATAGAGGGTACCGCGATTCAGTACCGGTACTAGAAGAGTTGGGAATGTCATGTCTACTTCCAGCTTTTCTACAACCCGGACAAAACGAGCTGTCAACTGAAGATGCAAACCAATCCCCTCTTGTCACGAAAACAAGATGGGTTATTGAAAGTCGAAATGGACATCTAAAAACTATTTTCAAGTTACTAGAAGGAGTAAGCCCAATGTCCCAAGTAACTCATTTAGGAGATTTTTACCGTATTGCTGCGGCTCTAATCAACAAATTCATGTCAACTATAAACATACCGAATGCAGACATTGCTTTGGCCAGGAGAATGCGAGAGAAATCCATCAGGGTAAATCGTCTACGACTACGTGTTTTAGAGAATAACTTGGCCCATATTCGTGCAAATTGGACACGTTTGAATTTAAATCATTTTCCGGATTTTCCTAATTTGGATTGGGAATACCTAAGTGAACTTTCATTTGGAGTTTACCAAATTGGATTAGCTTCCTCTTATATTCAGGATAGCTTTGAGGAAGAAGGAGCAAATGTCTTCGAAATTGATCAAAGGATCATAGAACCAGGGCTACTGAGATGACGTTTATCCTCCAGGTTCAGAAATGCAGTGAAATATCAGTTATGGATTAAATATAATACCAATTATTTAGAGAATAACTATGAAGAAATAGATAATGACAATATAATCTTAGGGTACTACTGCACTTGTAAAAGTGGATCGAGAATAGTGGGGAGCTGTTCCCATATTTGTTGTGTCTTGCGGTATTTGGGCTATGCACGTCAACAAAATAATATTAAATATCCCAGTAGGTTTCTTTTAGAAAATATCTTAGATGCAGGTAATAGGCCACCATAGTTAACAGTTTTCTGATATTGTTAATATACGTTCTAATATTCAATTTTATCTAAATATAGTTTGAATAAATTACCATCATAACTGCGTTATATGTATATTATAATATGAACTAGATACCTTCAGAACTTAGATAATTCCTTATGTTTTCTCAAAAGAGTTTAATATAATACCAATAAAAGTTTTAAGAAAATATTTACAAAAAATGTTATGAAATTCAATTTTTGACCAACTCTGACTATTTCAGAGCCACCCTGTAGGTACTGATCTGAAATTGTTAGAAAAATGATAAAATATATATATATATATATATATATATATATATATATATATATATATATATATATATATATATAGGTATTCTCTGGAAACTGTTCACATGATTTTTCTCAAAAATATTATAACAAATTAATTGCACATGGAAAAATTCTTGTATACAATTATCGCAATTGGCTTAATCGCAACATTTCAAAAATTCATAAAATCGAAACTAGACATAGAAACTGTTTAAAACTTTCACATGTTGGTGATAACAAAGGATATAAAAACATATAAAAAAATTGAGAAATTCCAACGAGAACCATTTCATATGGGTTCCCGTGCGGGGTCCTTTTGTTGCTGAATGTTTCTCCTTGTTGCCAAGGGTAAAAACTTATGGCAACATACGTAAATTTCTTGCTTCCACTAAAGAAACTAAAATTGTCAATAGTTGCATATTGATTAGTAGAAACAATCAACATTTGTTGCCGAAACATAAAGAAATTTCAAGGAACATTTACGGAAACAAGCAACAGCAACAAAAATGTTCCTCCGGCTGAAACGTAGCTATATATTTATTCGTTTTTGTACTTTTTGCACACTGAAAATCTGCGACACGAATGTTTACTAGTTGCGTTCTCGATACGTTCCCACTGCTATAGCAACACGGATTTGTTTACACATGTTTCCTATTTCATTTTGAAGTTTACCGCTCACAATGGAATCCGGCGACAAGTAGGAACAGTCAACATTTGTTGCCGAAAAATAAAGAAAAACGTAAGAACATTTACGAAAACACGGAACAGCAACAAAAATGTTGCTCCGGTGGAATCGTAGCTTGAAGGGTGACAAGTAGAAACAGTCAACAGTTGTTGCCGAAACATGAAGAAATTGTAAGGAACATTTTGGAACATTTTCAACAAAAATGTTTCACAACGTTGAGAGCGCCGTAGGCAAGCATCCCATGGGCGCCCCTATATTAAAAATAACTGTGTAATGTACTGCCCCTTAGGAAAACGCGATGAGATGGGGGCCAAGACTAAAAGAGCATGAGTTTACATGAGATCGATATTGTCGGACAAATCTTACGATTTCGGTTTACAATATTTTAAATCTTTAAGATACGACTGGCATGTAAACCCGAAAATTTCCGATATTCCCTATGAAATATAATATTTGGCTTTACACGGCAGTCGTATGAATTAAATTATTGAACATGATAAAATATGAATCAAATCAGTGTATCTAATATTTTATTTATAGTTATAGTTACTTAATTCAAACTCGATAGTGGCCTAGGAGTATGCCGTAAGCGCGGAAGGTCCCGGATTTCTTTCTCGGTCGGGAAAATTTGGGAAGCGAACGTCTGGAGCTTTTATGAATTTTAAGAATTTATTAATACTTGGTAAATTTTAAAAAAATCAAGTTCCGAATGATTAGGATGAACTCGGATGAAGGGTTAAATTTTTAACACCATCTGATTTTTTAAGTATACTTAAAGTGAACTTGAAGGCACTCTGGTAACTTAAAGTTAGATATAATTGGAAATAATTGAATTATTTGCAGAAATTATTCAAAGAAAAAAATTAAATTATAATGGATGTTTAAAAATGAAAATTTACTGTAAAACTTACTGTATGATTCTCGTTTCTTTTGAAGTTCAACCACAAGTCTGTCTATAATTACTAAAAATACTGTCACTCTTAATGTTTCCCGACCAGATATAGCCCAGTCAATCTACTACCAAAATCGCCAAATAAAAATAAAAAATCTTATAGTTCTGAAAATTGGCCACAATGTTCTTTAGACCTTCCTCTTGAACATATCCAAAAACTCCATATGTGAGGGGTGCGCAACATGCCGCCATTTTGAATTTTAAATCCCTGTTTTCGTTTTTTCCTCAATATCTCGCAAACTATCAACTTTTTCGCAACCACTTATCTATACAAAATTAAAGCTCATTAAATTTCCTACAAAAAACATTTTTAAAGTTTTTTTCTAGCTTTAACCGTTTGCGAGATATTCAAATGTATAAGTAAATGAGTCCAGAAAGCCTAGTTTCCGAGGGGAGAAAATCGCTTCTGAAAGTATTTTTTTTTAATTCCAGTATTTTTACCGGAAACTGATCATTTACTACCTTAAGTACGACGCATAGATTAAGTGAGAAGGGGGTGGGAGGAGGGTCGCAAGAGAGGAAAGGGGGGTTCAACAATGGGCGAAATAGGGAAAATCGCATGTTGCTGTCTATATCATACTCATTCCTCATGTCCGTTTAATCACATTTATTGTCACATATTAACTACTATTCAATGGTTAGGAATGAATTAGTGGCCCTAAGGATACTTGGTTGATCAGGTCCCTAAGTTATGCTGAGAAGGAGTGAAAAATGTAGTTCAGACATTTTTGTTTTTCAACTTGTTTACACCCCAAAACTCCAGCGCGGTGGGATTAAGGCGTTGAGGAGTGACGGGGATGCGGACAGCCTGGTAGTAACAGTAGCCATACATAAGGCAACTGAGAGTGTTCAGGTTGTTGTGGTGACTCTATATTAAACATGATATTTTGCTCATGCAAGACAGGATGCGGACCGAGGTGTGGCTGTCGGAAGGCAGGCGTCTCATGCTCGGTCGCCTGCTCCCAATGCAATGGAATGCGCCTCAACCGTCCAGTGCCTCTCGTAGAGGAGGAAGAGGAGTCATCAGACGACGAGCATGACGAGTGAAGTTTTGTATAGGCGATTATGTTAATATTATATATGTGGTTTATTTATGTATAGTTTTTATTTGTTTGGGTTATTTCACTACGTTTAGTTGTTATTATTTAGTTATTGAGCTATTTTCAGTATGTCAAGTAATTAAATGGTATATTTGCCTCAATTTCATAATCTACTTGTACACACCATTTTCTTACCCCCCCTCAACTTACAAAGCATATTGTAGGTAGTAAATGATTATCAACATAATACATACTGATTATACACTAGAATTCAAAAAAAAAACTTTCAGAAGCAATTCTCTCCCCTTTAAAACTAGACTTTCTGGACTTCATCTACTTATACATCTATATATCTCGCAAACGGTCAATGCTAGAAAAAACTTTACATAGCTTTTTTGTAGGAAATTTAATAAGCTATAATTTTGCATCGATAAGTGATTGTGAGAAAGTTAATAGTTTGCGAGATATTGAGAAAAAACGAAAAAAGGGACTTGAAATTCAAAATGGCGGCATGTTGCGCACCCCCTACATATGGGGTTTTTGGATATGTTTAAGAGGGAGGCCCAAAGAACATTGTGGCCAATTTTCAGAACTATAAGATTTTTTATTTTTATTTTACCTAGATTGACTGGGCTAATAGTGAAGTAGTAATATCTTCGGCAGATTCATCTGCTGTTTCACCTTTTTCTTCCGAATCCTCTTTTTATCCTTTTCATATTCTTTGGGTAGTGAAAGTTCAAAGGCTTGCTGCTCATAGTTATTAAAATTTTTCCTTTCTTCAGAAATTATGTGAATTAGAACAAGGTTGTTTGTAAGTTTTAGTCTGTCCATTCGTTAAATTGATCTTTTGTTATAAATTGAAGCAAATTGAGGTTGTAAGCAAAAATAATAGTTTCTATTGTCTAAGTACGTGGCTTACTTACTGGCACAATTAATTTTATGCTATATTGTATGTTTTTTCTCTATTTTACAATTCCGCCCGCGCGCCCCTTTGTACCCTCGCGCCCTTAGGCAGATGCCTAGTTTGCCTTAAGGATAATCCGCCACTGGGTGGAACTGTAGCTTTAGATTCGTGGGCATTCCTACAGAAATAGAGTTGATTCGATGGAAATAATTCTACTTAAATCGATAAACTGATTCACAAAAACGAGAGAAACTATCATTGTGGAAAATTTACAACGTACCTGCATATCATCGAAAGAATACGAGAGGTGTCGTGGGGTACTCATTTGGGACGAAGTTTCTTTCGTTATATTTATCATGTATTCAATAGCAGACACATGGAACTCTATTAACAATTTTCGAGAGTATTTCATTGAAAAGAAATAAATGAAGAAATGTTAATAAATTGTAATTAATATGTTTTTTATGAAAATCATTAACAATTAAATCATGAAAAATATATACAAGTTAACCATGGTCAATTTCATATATTACATAAGTGAATTGGATAATCCTAAAAATGAAGTATTATCTAATTAAGTGCAACTTTATTATATGATCTATTCTGTACCTATTTGCTGTTATCCAAATTTTATGGTTTACACCAGAGGTCGCCAAATGGCGTACCGCGGTCCTCATCCAGAACGCCGACCCATTCTGTTAGAACCCCGAGAACACAGAAACTTGCAATACATAGTTCGTAATTTAAGAAAAATGCACCCCCCGCACGGACGTCGTGACGACCACGTGTTGTGCGGACCGCGATGGCCATTTCATTTCTTAAAACGGACCTAATAACGGAAACTAATTGGTGACCCCTGGTTTGCACCTTCATCCATTCGAACATCGGAGGAAGGTTGCCGACTTGTGTCTCTTTATCAAAAAATAATCACGGCAGGTTTCTGCAGCTATTAACTCCATTTAGATGAACAGTTTCAAAGGTTGTTGGTCGGGATGATTATTAAAAAAACCAATTCAATGATTCATTCTGACGGAAAAAGCCAACTAATGATAGCCCTGAAGAAGTTTATAAAAATAAACGAAACGTCGGTAAATCATTGAATTGGTTTTTTCAATAATCATCCCGACCAACAACCTTTGAAACTGTTCATCTATATATACTACATTGGTCGTTATCTCCACATCTATTAACTCCATTATTCTACTAGGAGCATAATTCACGCGTACCACAAGCTTAGATACAGATAATAAACAACAGTTTGCCGTGCACATCACGGCAGAATATCGGTCTATAAAAACGCGTCTATGAACCGAGCCACATACCAAGCTAGTTAGTCGAGTATGTTAGGTACGCTGGCTAGTATTTGGGAGGTCTCGGGTTCAAACCCCGGGGCCGACTGGTCTGCCATGAGTTTTTTTCAGAGGTTTCCTCATGGTTATGTAAGTCAATGCTTGCAAACTCACAAGGCGAATGCTGGGCCAGTATTAATCCTCTGAACCCTACCCACACTTCCGATGTTCCATAAATATCCCGTCTCACCTATCCTTAATGCACTTGTATATACAAGTGTATCCTCTGATTTGGCTGAAGGAGTTAATCCCAAACTCAAGCTGCCCGCCTTCCTGACACATACTTCAGGGAGGAATGAAACACGTGTGTTTTCTTTTTTTTTCCGAGCAACATACTTATCGAACTGGATTGCAATGACTTGCAGCAGATTAAATCCAGCATAAATTTCTTGCAATCATCTCGGGGCGCTTAAGACGCGTTGTAAGTTTTCGCTCGTCCCGAATCGCACATTGAACAAAACAAAAAAATATGTTTATTGTAATACCTCTATAAGTGGCTTACCTAAAGTATTGATGGCATGTCCGTTGCTGGGATGCATCCGATTGTGATGGGGTCCGCCGCCCCCCTGGCCGGGGTGGCCATGGTAGTTATCCGGTGACGGTGGATGCGGAGGAGAAGTGAGCTCCGTACCTCCATACGAGTGGTAGTGGGGGTTCATGGGACCGATTAGTGCGCTGGTTGCCAGCTTGACGACGATAGTACCGACGCCGAGAGCGCAGCTGCTGAGGCTGGCAGGATGCTGACTGCGTTCGGGTAACGCTGATGGGCGCTGGCTAGACGATCATTCTGTCGAGGACAGAGGAAACCTGCAAAGAAGAGAAATATAAACATTAATTTCTCTGAACTTGTGACAAGGGGATACATAGATTTAGGTTATGCCGCTAAGGTATTGGTGCAAACATAAAAAAAACTGAAGCATATATATATATATTATATATATATATATATATATATATATATATATATATATATATATATATATATATATATATTTATATATATATATATATTATATATATATATATATATATATATATAATATCCCGAACAATAGTTCGAGAAATTCATTCGAAAAATTGATTGGTGATGAATTAAATTCACCCGCGGCGCTAGTAGTTTCATGAGATCAGGCAACATGGAATTCCCCTTCATTCTTCAAGGGAGAATGCAAGAAAATTCGACATCGGCGCCACACACGATGGAAACACTAGACTACACAGTCTGTTTCGCTTTGCAATGAGATTTATAAGAAATGCACTAATGGCATGCGATTTGTGCGAACACATCACTCCCCTGAAGGATGAATGGGAATTCCATGTCGTCGGATCTCATGAAACTAGCTCCGTTAGAGGCTTGTTGTGAACACCGTTTTCAATATTCTGCAGAGATCGAAAATCAAGTAACATAAGAATTGATAAGATATTCAATTTTCCAGTGTAATCAATGCTTAAGAACTGCAAATATAGGAACAATCATTGTCATTTTTGGATGATTTCTATTTTCACATCAACCGAGAATGAAGAGTAGAAAGACAAACAAAGCGTTAAGACGCCACGCTAAAATAGTTATTTATGTACCAAGTGCGTTATATAGATCCTTACGCCCGGAGGGAAACATTCGGCACGAGGGATCAATGCACGTGGTGCATACAAGATTTTATTTTTCACGAAAAAAATATTTCATTATAATGAAAAAGCGATTTTAAAATCGGTTCATTGCTCCTATACTTTCCATTTTCCTTTTCATAGTAGGCAGGTCATTTGTTGATAATTTGACGTTTGTGAATATTTTTGTCATCATATTTAGTGAATGTCATTGCTGCTTTCTTTGTGCAGTCTTATAGAAATAATGGAAATGAAAATGAATTTACTCAAGAATATCATAGAGAATGCAGCCAAAGCTGCGAATAATTCATTGCCGGAGAAATCCAGAGTCGTATACGACAAGGATTATGAAGTATTCAATCAATGAAAGTTGCTTCATTTCTCCTCGTACAATTAGCGGGCGTTGTGATCCATAATGCGCGCAAATGCGGGCGTTATGGCTTAGGGCATAATGAGTGTGTTTATAGCAATCGTATCCGAGGTGAAATAAACATATAATTTACAAGTGAAAAATAAAAAATTAATCCTCGTTGAAACATAACTATTATTTCTAAAACCAAATTTTTCAATTCCAAAAAATTGACATTGCTAGTGTCGCAAAATTGGATAGAGGCGTGAATAAAGTTAAAATCGATCTTCAAAACACAGTATAAAGTAAAACCACTTTGAACTACAATATCAGCAAAAATATATTTCATAAAGAGCAGGATATAATAAATTTGTTCAGGTTCTCATAACCTCGATATTGAAGTTCGAATAGCACCGATTCTTTCACTTGAACATTTCAATTTCTCCAATCTAAACACTTTTTCCACATTGAGACAATCTACTCTACAGTCTGACGAACAAAAATTTCAAAAAAATCAGCATGTTACTGAATGAATTCAGTTCATCAAACCGTAACCATCGCAGAGCATTCCGATGGGTTTTCAAGAGTAGTTCATTGTGATTTTTGTGTTCTTCAGATGTAATAGGTAATTATTAACCTGTCCATATAATATATGCAGATGTATTCTTAGTGTAGACGTGGAGAATGAGCGTTATTACACTGATACTGCGATTCAGGCGAGTTCAGATTTTCAAATGCCTGAACTGAAAGCAGTAACCGTTTGCTTGTCCACATTTCAGCCTCGATAATCAAGCATTTCACAATTTCAGTTCATTTACTGAAATTTTCTAATATTGCTCGAGTTCCGTTTGAATTCCCAACAATAACTAAGTTACGTTCTCAGTTATGAGTATCAATTATGACTTTTGAAATTACTTTCATTGTTCACTTTGTTACTTTTTCAATAAAAATGAAAACACATTTGGCTAAAGCGTCTATGCTTTTATATATATATATATATATATATATATATATATATATATATATATATATACAGGGTGACCCAGAGCTACGTAATCGATCCATAACTTTTTTGTCATTGAAGATATCGATATGTTACTTTTTCAATAAAAATGAAAACACATTTGGCTAAAGCGTCTATGCTTTTATATATTATATATATATATATATATATATATATATATATATATATATATATATATATATATATATATATATATATATATACAGGGTGACCCAGAGCTACGTAATCGATCCATAACTTTTTTGTCATTGAAGATATCGATATGTAATTTTCAGAGCTAATATGGTCTGACTAAGTCTATTTTTCAAAATTATTTCGAGGAAAATTGCACTTCCGGTTTTGCCGGAAGTGATATCAACTTTGTTATTGCAAATGGAATACCCTGTATATTTTTTGATTTTCGAATTTCTTATGTTTTTTATAATAAAACTTTCTTAACATCCTTCATACTTAAAATGAACAGTTTCCGAGTTATTAATTTTTTTCGTAAAATTTTGACAGTTGCGTCTTCAACAAAAATAGGCTATAACTTCTTTGTTAGTGGGTCTATTGGTATGCGGTTGAGCTTTTTGTAACCTTGAAACATTGTTTTATTTATTCCATGTCAAAATTTTCCATATTTCTAACTTATTATTTAATAAAATCTAGGGTGAAATTGTCAAATTTCAAACGTTAATAAGTTTCTTATTTCTAATGGAATGCTATGTATATTTTTGCATTATTAAATTTGCTATTCAATTACCTTTCGATTTGTATAACCATTCCCTATACCTAAAGTTGATAATAACAAAGATATTTCACAATTTTGTAATAATTTATATATCAATACACTTGAGACATCGACTAGCGAGTTATTTTTGACGTATCCATGGATACCAATTAAGAAAACTGTTTAAAATTTAATTGCGTCACCTTTTCTGTTCATTAGGTTTGTAGCACCTGATGCTGATATCCGAAAAGATATTGAAAAAATAGTAATTCTAAGACGTTAATATTCAATAATTATTGTTGTTTATAAACAACATATGTTTGTAGTAGACTGATGTCAAATTGCAATGTCAAGTTTGACATTATCATTTTGGTCAGGAGGAGTACATTCGCATGATCCAACAGTTACTCCAAATTATACATTTCAATGTTATACAGAAAGAAATCAATGCTTATTAATAACAGAATCACAAAACGTAGTTGAATCAGAATCAGAATCAGAATATTTTTGATGATAAATTCTACTAGCTAGCAGAACATTTCAAACCGCTTCTCCAATACAGTAAACCATCATTTATTGTCGTGTAAAATCCGTTTTGTTAACTGAAAAAATACTAGGAAAGGTGACTCAATTAGATTTTAAATAATTTTCATTATTGGTATTCATGGATACGACAAAATAACACGCTAGACGATTTCTCAGGTGTATTGATATATAAATTATTACAAGATTGTGAAATATCTTTGTTATTATTAACTTTAGGTATAGGGAATGGTTATACAAATCAAAAGGTAATTGAATAGCAAAATGAAAAATGCAAAAATATACATAGCATTCCATTAGAAATAAGAAAGTTATTAACGTTTGAAATTTGCCAACTTCACCCTAGATTTTATCAAGTAATAAAATAGAAATATCAAAAATTTTGATAAGGAATAAATAAAACACTGTTTCAAGGTTACAAAAATCCAAACCTCATACCAATAGACCTACTAACAAAGAAGTTATAGCCTATTTTTGTTGAAGACGCAACTGTCAAAATTTTAGGAAAAAAATTAATAACTCGAAAACTGTTCATTTTAGGTATAAAGAATGTTATAACAATTTTATTATAAATTACATAAGAAATTCGAAAATCAAAAAATATACAGGGTATTCCATTTGAATTACCAAAGTTGATATCACTTCCGGCAAAACCGGAAGTGCAATTTTCTTCAAAATAATTTTGAAAAATAGACTTAGTCAGACCATATTTGCTCTGAAAATTTCATATCGATATCTTTTATGACAAAAAAGTTATTGACCGATTACATAGCTCTGGGTCACCCTGTATATATATATATATATATATATATATATATATATATATATATATATATATATATATATATATATATTTATTGGTACTTCATTTAACATACAGTTGTTTTATTCCATCAATCATTATTTTATATCTTTTTCAATATTTTTAATTTATTTTTGTTTTCTTGTTTTATTTTTTATAATTTGAGGTTGATTAAGAATAGCTTTGTTAAACTTCAACTATCAATATTGTAATCACTGTACGTGAAAAATATAAATAAAGTCCTCATTATTATTATAAAAACGAAGTTCTTAATCACCATACGCCTTGTGGAGCAGAGGTTTACAATGTTAACATGCAGAATTCGAGAATCGAGAGAACAAATACTTCCTGACAAGATTTCTACCCTACTTCAGTGGCGTTTGGGACTCCACAGCACAGTAACTTAGTGTTTAAACTCTGGACATTATCGCGGAACCCTCTCGGTCACGAATTAAAACTATTGGAGCGAAAAATCTGAAATTTACTGTGATGCAACTTATGATTTTTTGAAAATTTTTGATGTTAAATTCAGATTTTCAAAATGCTCCGTTTGGGCACTATGACATGTTCCCAATGGAGGACATCATGAGCTGATGGTCACTATGACATGTCCCCAATTGAGGACATCATGAGCTGATGAAAGACAAAAAATTTTCAGAAATATGTTCAGAGGGTAAAATATTAATATGTTTTTCGAATGTTTTCGAAGTACTAAAATGTATAAAATTTAACTTTTGCAGAAATAAAATAAAAGTGCTGTTATATTTACCTAGATGTTGCGTTTACCGCTAGCTCACAATGTCCTCAAATTAGGACACCACACTTTCAAAAATCGCTGATTACAATATGCACAAAAATCACCAAACACAATTACTTTGGAACAAGTCTACACTTATTGTGAACGTGAACAAACAGTTTTTAAACACGTGGTCTAACGAATATAACAGTAGAGCGCTACACTGCTGTCACAGCTACCCTACGGAAACCTATATTTCAAATGAATGAATTTATTTTCCATCAGCTTGTAGATCGCAGCACATATATTCATTTGGAAGTATATGATGTCCAAAACTGAGAACAATGTGACAGAGAAGTAAGAGCAAGCGGCACTTCATAGGAAAAAATCCAAAGTAGGTTGTCCTCAATTGAGGACAAGGTGAGCGAGAGGGCTAACGAGCTCCCTTGGAGGATTGGTTTATAATTTTAAATTATTGAAGATTCACTTTATGTGTTATATGAAATCGACTAAACTAGTATATTTTATATGAATTGATAGATTATCTCAAGCTCAAACCCATTTTTAATGTTCTTTACAGAATATTCAAAAACAACACCGCCTTTCACACAAACCTGTCCTTAACTCATAGTCTTTTATTTTCTTGACCTCATCACGATCAACACCAGCACCAAAACCCCCACCATCCATTCGGGATTAATACTATGTTAGTGTGCTCTAGAATCTCATAAGTCACTGCTGCAAAGTAGACATCTTCATGTCAGGAAGTATTTTGTTATATTGTTATAAGGAATATGTAAATTAACTCCGAGTCAAGTAAGCTGCACCGAAGAAATCTGATAAGATCGAAACAGCTGTATGCAGGATCTTGAGCCGGGATGAATTGACATTTTGTATAATTCACCGCTGGATTGTGAATCCAGATTTCGCTTCGCGGAATACATATAACCAGCTCCCTAGGAAAATTGTTTGATAATTTTCAAATTATTGAAGAATTTTCCTTGTTCGCTTTATGTAATATACTAAGGGAACATACCCAAACTACGTGACCCGTTCAGGGGGGGAGAGAGGGGGTTCTTCAAAATACTACGATTAGTCACAGGGGCGGGGATAGGGGTTGGGTTTTTGTCACGTAGTCAATGTCCTCTGGAACCGTGTTCGGTGAACATGATTGAGATAAAAGATAAATGTGAATAAAAGAAAAAAATACTTTTGTTTTAGTAAGGGGGCGTTCAAGTATTACGTAACGCAATTTGGGGGAGGGAGGGTCTTGTAAAACGTTACGATGCGTTACAGGGGCGGGAGGGGGGTTCGAACAACGCGCTACGTAACATTGATTTTTATTGAAATAAAAACTAGAGAATTTGAATCTCCGAAGTTATTAACTCTTTTCGTTTATTTTTTACGGGGAATCCCTTGATTGTATTGTAAGTCAGTTTTATTTTGTTGTCCCAAGTTGGCAACTCTATTCGTTTATGTTTTATGGGGAATACCTCGACTGTATTATTCGTCATTTACATTTTGTTTCCGTTGCCAGTTTTCATTATGTGTTTTAAACACGTAATACACAGGAGCGAAACTACGAAACTATCTACCTACATACATACGAACATATATATTTATATATATATATATATATATATATATATATATATATATATATATATATATATATATATATATATTACATACATATGTAGAGAAAGAGAGACTTAAGTGTAGAGAGTGTAAGGTTTTAATAGCAAGAATATTTTAGTTCATTACCGTTTGCGTTTTTATATGTACCTATTCCATGTAGGCAGGTGACATCTATGACAGAGCTTGTCCATTTCTTTTCATCATAATATCACCTAACTGATTTACCTAATCGTAAAAACAGTTGTGGTATTACATCTGAGATATATTTCAATGGCTATCCAGGAATAAGACAACCTAATAAATCTATTTCCAACTGATTAAAAGAAAATCTAATTAATCGTGAATCATTAAACAAGCCAAGACCAAAATATTTACTTAATTTTATAAACAACAATACAAATTACAATAAATGTTCAAACTTATGTTCATTGTGGTTGATACATAAATTACATCTCTTTATAACATTCTGAACTGCATTATGAATATGAATATTTGAAACTGAATTCACAAAGTATAAAATTTCCGTGGCTGTCGTGTTTTAACGTATCATATATATCATATGATACTACGAAATTTTGAATCAGTAAATTATTGAGGAATTCATGGACAATCCACCCTTAGTTGAGACACAAAATCAGTTCTTCCAACATGATGGTTCACCGCCTCATAATATAAGTACCGTTTCAGAATTCTTTAATACTAATTTTGGAAATAACTGGATGATGAATAATATTCCAGTGAGGTCGCCACCACAATCACCTGACTTTAACACCAGTGGATTTTTTCTTTTGAGGATATATAAAAGAAAATTATATAAGAAAACCAGTAACAATATAAATAAACATAGACAAAATTTTATTGAATGTGAATTACATTTCAAATATTGATATTATATATATGCATAATGCAGTTTAAAATATCATAAAGATAGGAAAGTATGTAATTTATGTATGAACCATAAAGAACATCAGTTCTTCACAACATTTATTGTAATTTGTATTATTTTCTTATAGTTGTAATGTCTTATAAAATTAGATGTAAATCTCTAGATTATACAGAAAAAAAGTGCCTTAAAAATGTCTCGTAATTTCACAAATAACCATGATATGCTCACTTGTCTGAAAGTCAAACTTATGTTTATAACTCCAAAATAAAAGACGATTTCATATTTTGGTTTTCGCCATTAAATTTGACTCGAAAAAATGCACTCTCCATTTTTTTGTATCTCCTATAGTTACCGAGATACCCCATACAAACATCGAAATTTGCCCACTCTGTAAGCACTCTTATCGTCACACCGCAAGCGTTGTATTAATAAAGACAAATATGAGCCAAATTATTTTTTTTTACTTTCTGTCTACAAGAAAATGATTTAAAAAATATTTATGAATTACTACGTGAAAACTAGAGGGGGAGGGAGGGGGTCTTGGAATATACTACGGATGGTCACCGAGGGGGGTAGGAGGGTGATAAAAATTTCTAAAAAATAGGTCACGTAGTTTGGGTACGTTCCCCAAGTTGACCATGGTCAACAAGTTTAGTATATTTCACATGAATTGATTATCTGTATTGTGCAGTTTAGAAAAGAACGCACTGTATAAATATAAGTTACTGAAGCTAAACAATTATGCCAGTTTTAGACACGGCTGTCTTCAGGATGACTTTCATCTTCTTGATGCGAGTCCAATACACTCATGTGTCATCTCCTGCTAAACACTCCACAGGTGGTAACGTGTATTCGTTTTCATGTACTTAAGTACCGTGGCCAATCAGTGTTAGATATTAAAGTAGATACATAATTAATCGATTCGGAGAATGGCTTTCTTATATTAGTGAATCGGTGTTTTTGTATAGTTATCCCGTATAACAATAATAGAAAATGGAACCGGACCAACGAAATATTGATATGTGGGAGTATTCAATTTGCGGGATATTTTGAATGCGGATCTGCATTTTAATAAATCTCGACTGTCAACTCAAGGATAGCGTGGGTTTGTCATTTTTCTAATTGATTACGTAAATAATTGAATTGGACATTTCTAAAAGTCTCCACTCGTTAAATTGCCTACAAAAATAGATATCACTACCTTCCATAACAATCAACTTAGTTTCATATTTTCATCAGTTTCGACAAACTTTCAATTCACTACAATCGACATCATGAGCAGATCGAATAATTTACTATGTTTTCAATCGGTAAACCATGTAATCGGATTAAGCTATTTTCATGTTTGAATATTGAAAGTAGTTAAATTGAACGTTGCATTTTAATTAAATTAATTCATCAATTATAACGAAATAACGATCGATATACCATCAAGTGAATATATACCACGCAGTGTTGTTCAATGAGATCAATGTCCTTGCTTTATCACATCTTCACCTTGTTTCGCATGGAGCTTTAGTTAATTTCTCACAATTTTCCTCGAATTTATCCTCTAAGAACCAAGGCTCTCCTTTCTCTGAGAAGGTCTTGTCAAGGACAAGTCTACATTGTGTATACCATAATAGTCAGTTTCTCACAATTTTTCTTGAGTTTGTCCTCTGAAAACCTTGAATTTATCCTCTGAGAACCAAAGCTCTTCTTTCCCAGGGAAGGTCTTGTCAAGAACTAGTCTATATTGTGTATACCATTATAATTAGTTTCTCACAATTTTCCTAGAGTTTGTCCTCTAAAAACCTTGAATTTATCCTCTGAGAAGCAACGCTCTCCTTTCCCAGGGAAGGTCTTGTCAAGAACTAGTCTACATTGTGTATACCATCACAGTTAGTTTCTAACAATTTTCCTCGATTTTATCCTGTAAAAGCATTGATTTTATCCTCTAAACCAAGACTCTTCTTTCCCAGGAAAGTTCTTGTTAAGAACTCCTCTACACTGTGTATACCATTATAGTTACTTTCTCACAATTTTCCTTGATTTTATCCTCTAAAGACCTTGATTTCATCCTCTTAGAACCAAGGCTATCCTTCCCCAAGAAGAGGTCTTCTCAAGAACTGGTCTACATTGTGTAAACCATTAGGTTTGTCACACGAGACAGATACTAAAGAAAGTTTCAATATCGAGAATAACCTCAAGGATAATGGAGCTGTGTGGTATGTGAAGACACAATTGATAAAACTACCACATGCCATCTGAGAAATTACAGAAATTACACGGCCCTTGCCTCTCAAGAAATGAAAAATACACACATTGCTAATCAGAAACACCAACAGTAACTTTCGTAATAATCGTCATCAGGGCTGCGCACTCGATGAAAAAAGGAAGACCACGCGGTTAATTCCTCTATTACGTAGGTAAGGGTGAGGGAGAAGGTCTGCTTCAGTTATGGGGAGGAACTTATCTAGACAATTGTTTGTACAAAAGCATAAAGGATGATTGAGAACAAATAATTTATGGAAGAAGGGATATTAGATAGGTTTAGAGAATGGCCCAGCATTCTCCTTTACCTACGCCTTGAGGAAAAACTCATAGCGGACTACAGGGGAAGAACCCTGGGTCTTTCGAATGTTAATAGACGCGCATGACTTCTCGGTTATTACAAGGGACCGCTGATTCTTCATTAATGAACACGGCAACGCCACCTGCGATCAAAATTAGGAACAATCACCCACCGCACACATCAGAAATGCGGAAAATCCCGTCGCAACTTATAATAGACATTAGTCGGTATAGGCAGCATGATATCATAATAAATTGCCTGTCCATTTTTAGACATTTCAACAATTATGCTGTGAAGGTCAACTGTCCTCGTGATATCCAATTGCTCATTTTGCATTGTTTATAGTCGCAAACAAAAATATTTTCAATAAATCTTACGTACGGGGGCCGTTAAAACATTCACAAGTGTCCCACGATTTATATTTCAAATATTCCATAGACTGAATATTTATTTATATCGTTTATTTTCAATATCGATTTACTGTATAACTGATAATTGTTTCTAACAAATTTTTGATTGCTATCTGCAAACTCTTCTAATGTAAAAGTTTTGAGCTCTACCGAACGCAGTGAAAATTCTCAAAGAACGGTTTATATTAATTTGAAATAAGAAATGTAATATCAAATTATGAGACGTCAGATTCGTAATTTTGAAATTATGGCCGTACCCTTAAAGAGACAGTTAATTTTCGATGAAGTTTCAATAAATATTGTTGTTTGTTCCGCTTGGCGATTAGATATTGTTTCAGTCACCATTTTCCAATCAGTGACGACACTTGGACCACTTGTTCTAATCCTCCCGTTAACCCACTGGGCCTTAAAGTACACAAAACAACACTATAGTCTGTCCAGCGAGCGTTAGCGTGCACGTCACAGTCATGCGCAAATAAAGACCCAATGCTGCCTATCCAAATAAATCGAAATTGTCAAAATTCTTATCGGTCGTAAAAGTTCGATTTATCGATCGATGAATACCTATAGAGTCAAATTAACCATTATTCCCTACCAGAAGTGTCTGGTAGAGAATAATGGTTAATTTGAATTTACCGCTAAAAATGCCCGCCATGTCAAACATGCAAGATATCTCATTCTTATAACTTTATAAAGAAATAAAAAAACTAACTTTTCACAGGTTGGAATACAAATCTATTGAGTAAACGCGTCTCGTCATAACATTGACTCCATCTCGTACTAAACTATGGTATTACAAAACAATCTATTTATACGAAAAATTGAATATAACAGAGGGGTTCCTAGAGAAACTAAATAACAATAAGCAATTCATTCAGTCATTGGTAGGTACATTGAACAGATTAAGGGGAGGAGAAGGGTTTACTTCAATCTGGTCATTAACTAGGTTTCCGGAATTTTTATATTTATTGATGTATAGGCATTCCCAACAAATGGTTTTATGGAGACTATTTTCTAATTGTAATATATTATAATTGTGATTGAAGGTATGGTTTTCTTGAATGAGATGGCACGCATAATTAAAGTCAGTTTTCGTAAGTAATTGCACAAGTGCATCAAAATAACCGATAATTTTGCATGACAGCGTGTTGTCAAAAAACTGCATGAGTTCATTTTCATTTTTGGAGAAAGAGCCCGACACCGAAGGTGGAGGGCTCTTTCTCCAAAATATGAAAATGACCGAATGCAGTTTTTTAAAGACAACACGCTGGAATGCGAAATTATCCGGTTATTTTGATGCACGAGTGTAATTTTGGGGAATATTTCCCGAATAAACTTTCAACTTGTCAAACTGACGTTAGTAATTCATAAATTCTCGTCTTGTCATCAATAACCGTAATATGAACTATGCTACTATGCAATTATCGATCTACAATGCAATTATCGCAGGGCTCTTTCGCTTTCTACAATGCAATTATCGCTGTAATTTTCGATAATTGCATTCCATTTACAAGGGATTTTTGACAGGAGGGAAATATTCTGCTTAATATAGCTACGTTGGTGTTCGTGTATTCGAGTTTTGAAATTTCTAATTGTACGTCCCATATAGAATTTTTCACAATCGTTACAGTCGAGTTGTAACGTGTAAATTCTCCGCTTAACCGCCGCCACTGAATTCTACATTGAAATACCGTGATTCACGCTATCAAATACTACCTTACTTTTGTTTCACCTATGAATAATAGACTCGCTCAGTTGGGAATGACTTGCGTACGACGAGAATATCGAGATAGCGTCGATTTTGCACGTGAAACATCTTCCTCTTTTGGCAAATAGCGGTTGAAGAAGCAACATCGTTAAGTGTAAAATTATATTCAATATCTATTGAACGAATATTCAGTATATTAAAATTATTAAGTATCTGTGGCGTCTGATAGATGGTAAGTTATGAGAAGAAATCTAATTGTTTCGTATAAATGCATTATCTTGAAAATCTGAGTTCATTTTTTTATATTCCGCCATTTCACTTTTTTTCATTTATCTATATTAAATTATTTATCTTTCAATATTGAAATAATCATCCTACATTTCTTAATTTAAAATGTTTTAATTTATTTGCTTATTTCACTCTTTCAATTTGACACAAGATTTTTGTAGGCTGACGATGGCAAATTTCACGTGGTCATATCTTATGTTCAGTTTAATGTTGGAACATATACTGTCTTTCTTAGCATCTTTGCTTTGAGATCAATATAAATGTTAATTTGAATTGGCCATCGATACCCTACAGAGACTCTTGGAAGATTTTAAGTTTGAGATAGTATGTTGATTTGCCCCGAATTATTTTAGTCACCTTGGCTGGAGCTAAAGAAACCTTGGCTGGAGCTAAAAACCACGTTGGCTAGAACCATAAAGAAAAGTTAACTGAAGCTACAATATAACCTCGGCTAGAACCACAAAACAACCAGGGACGAAAACTTCCGAGCTTGGGGACTAGGCAATCAACAGAGTGCAATCCACCTAGATTATAATTGACAAAACGTCGATAGAAGATTAAATAAATGATCAGATAAGTCTTTTTGTAAATGATAAGAAAGTAGTAAATTCCTTAATTTTATATCTTGTTGTTATTTCTGAAAACTGACTAGAAACTATATATATATATATATATATATATATATATATATATATATATATATATATATATATATATATATATATATATATATATATATATATATATATATATATATATAACCTATCTCGGGCATATAAAAAGAGAGAGTGGTTACAGAGTCTATAAACACCAGTACGTTCATCTCTATGAATTTTTGATTAGTTGCTTTTAATCAATTTTCCAATGCTATTATTGGTTTTATATGAAATTTTGTTTATGAAAAAACAATTTCAGGTTTTCACCAAGTAAATGCCAACTCAATTCAATATCTCATTTTTGTTGGAAATTGGGCCGGCTAATTAGATTTAAGATTATTTATTACGTCTGTCAACAGTGTTCACATTCGACATCATATACAATTGATGACGTGCACGCCAAAGCTCGCTGGACAGACTATATATTTAAAGTTTCAATTATTGCTGAGCTCAGCTTATTCATTGCGTTTTAAAGATGACCACCAATCATTTTAACGTTGAAATTCCTTCATTGGCAATATGTACGAAAATATATAACGTTAACAATAGTTGACAACACAATCAAATCGGCGAAGAAGTAATCATCCCGAAATAAACACATAGAAATGGAAAATAATGAGAATAGTTGGGGCTGTAGAAAGGTGGGACCTTCCCAGAAAACCATTCTGTTCACACATTTCGTAAGCCCTTGCCAGGGCCAATAAATAACAACTCGCTTAACCTCAATAGGATCATTCCCCCCCGCAATAAATCAAGTCATTGAAATTGAACTTTTCATTTTATGGGTACCTACTCATTGTAAGATTTCGGTTGTAGCAGTGGGTAGCCATTAAAATAAAGTATTGTATGAGTTTATGTTCAAAAGAATGGTTTAATTGGAACGTAGATTACATCCTCCAACTGAGGAAATTCGATATTCAGGAAAACATTTCGAAAATATACAAGCACTAATTGCCCTTTTCCTTTTTGAAATTCAGTTAGGATTACTGATATCAATATTTCCAGATAAATAAAAATAACTTTAATAGCGACTTCTTCCAGCTTGTTACTAGGTTTATTTGATTCTAATTTTGGTGATATTGTAGCTCCATTGGTAATATTGTAGAAAATAGACGAGAGGTCCCGTGTGATACGTGATTGAAATAAATTAAGGAAGTTTGAGAGTAATTAAATAAAAAAACTTGAGAGTATGTAATGAGAATAATGAATCAAAAAGAAACTAAGACAAGAGGGGACAAATCGATCGACGATAACACAAAGAAATATGATTTACAAGACTCCACGAATCTTTAATTAATTCTCTTTCCTATAATATTGAATTCTTGGAGTCTTATGTTTATTTAAAAAAAAAGTCATATATTCAGAACGAGAACAATAAAAAGTTTTAATTTTCACTTGTATATTATTTGTTGAATTTACCTTAGATACAGTTGCTATAAATACACTCATTAGGGCGTTATGAGCGGGCATTATGGATCATAACGCCCGCTAATTGTACGAGGAGAAATGAAGCAACTTCCATTGATTAAAAACTTCATAATCCTTGTCTTTTACGACTCTGGATTTCTCCGGCAATAAATTATTCTCAGCTTTGGCTTCCTTTTTGTATGATATTCTTGGGCAAATTCATATTCATTTCCATTATTTCTATAAGACTACACACAGAAAGCAGCAATGACATTCACTAAATTTGATGACAAAAATATCCAAAAAAATATCAACAAATGACATGCCTCCTATGAGAAGGAAAATAGAAAGTATAGGAGCAATGAACCGATTTTAAAATCGATTTTTCACTATAATAAAATAATTTTTTCGTGAAAAATAAAATCTTGTATGCACCACGTGCGTTACTAGATCATAACGCTTATCGGGCGTTAGGATCTATATAACGCACTTGGTACATAAATAACTATATTGGCATTATAAATCCCTCAGAATGAATATACCCCCAATTTTGGATGCTCATAGAATGACGGAACATAAATGATGTTCTCTAAATAAAATTTGACAATATTGATACAGAATTTGGACATTTACCCGATATGTGAAAAAAGAATAATGATAATGATAACATTTTTTCAATTTTATCGACATGTGCTCCCTAATTTTTTATAATGATGAAGTATGCTCATTTATATTGACTTTCTAATTGTTTTGGAATTTACTTTGTATTATACGTTGTCATGTCTGTGCATTATATTTTGTTATAAAACAGGTAGCTCTAATTTTGAGAAGTTTAACCTTTTTGACTTATGTTTGTTTGGAAATATACTTAGAATTTAATAACTTAATATAGAAACTGAAATGTGGAGCCCACAAATATACATTATTATTATACGTATAATATACAAAAAACATTCAAACAAATTTTGAAAAAATTAAAATAATAATAAATTAAAATAAGTCATAATATTAATATTTCTACAAATATCCAAGAAAGACAATTAATTAATTCTTCCTAATAAAGTAAAAACATGAAATATTACCCAAAATTGCATTTTTGTATGCGTTTACTAAAACAAATTTCGGATTTAATAATATAATTTCAATAATTAAAGCATAAATTTAAAATTAAATGTTGCTTGACATTCTAATGTACCTATATGAGAATATTTTGGTAATTCTTCGTATCCACTGAATAATTAGGAACAAACTGTATAATAAAAACGTTATTTCCTCATTTTCATGCCTGGGATAATTTAGAACAAATTTGGTAAATAATAATTAATGTGTTTTATTTCGTTAGTTTTCTATTAATACATGAAATTCTTTATACACCGTCGATCTTCGTACATTAAGGAACACAATTTTAAATGCTGAACCACTTAACTTATGCCCAGCGTATTAGGACACTTGTCCAAATGAAAATATTTCATAATTTAACATTATCAATGCTACATGCCTAAGGAATATATAATTTTGACTATTTTTCGATTTATAAGCATAAACTTTTATAATAATTTATACAAATGCATAGTTATAATTATGCGTGAAATTAATCAACACAGTAGGTAGCTGAGGGGGCATCTATTAATTACGTGAGGTGTTAAGGGGTGGGAGGGGGTCGAGAAAAATCTCAATCAGTCTCACGTGGGGAAGGGGGTGGTTTCATCAAATATCAAGTATTTTTTTTTCCGCAAGAAACAGTATAAAATTGCGATGAAACTGGGTAAAATTAAGTAAAAAATGTTTCTCCACTGAAATAAAGCTAAATCAAAAAAATTTAAATAAATATCAAATTTAAATATTCATCGTGGTTTAATTATGCACTGATGGAAGAATTTATAAACTATAAATAAATTCATTTGGTTGGAAACAATTTATTTATTTATTAAATATGAAAAAGTATTTTTCTAACATTAGGGAGTTTTTGAGTTTCAATTTGAAGTCAACGTAATTATCGTAAACCGCTATGTTGAGTTTGCGCAGAACGGAAAACGTTATTAACGGGTTGAAGATCCAAAAAGAGTTTTTGAATTCAAATTCATTGCGAACGTCAAATAAGTATAACCTCTCTTGTGTTCTTGTATTATTTTTTGTCGGGTAATTTTTCCAATTTTCATTCACCTATTATTAGCGTTC
Organism: Cynegetis impunctata; assembly: GCA_030704885.1. Lineage (NCBI taxonomy): Eukaryota > Metazoa > Arthropoda > Insecta > Coleoptera > Coccinellidae > Cynegetis > Cynegetis impunctata. The sequence goes on along the minus strand of JARQZK010001452.1, from coordinate 1,067,803 downwards.
TTAGGGTAAATTATCATGGAAGATGTAATAGACTATACAGCGATCAGGCGGGGGTGTGGAACATAATTTAATGAGAGGTATAATCTTACAGAAGAAGAGGTGAAAAGAAGTTTCCGTTTTCAAAGAGAGGATTTGCCACGGTTATGCCAAACTTTGCAGATACCAAACCCAATTGTCTGGACATAAAGCAACTGGTAAATGCAATAGTTTGTAGTAATAATTGTGATTAATTTGGGCAAATATATTTCTTAGGCATCGAAGGCTTATGTATTTTACTGTTCTCATTGAAAATAATTTTCCTGTTATAACGGTAATGTGCTGCTGAATCACTGACCAAATATCTGGGTTTTCAAATGGATTATTACTTAGAACCACTCTAAGAAGTAACAGATCCTTCATATCTGTAAATCGTAGTCTTTTTTTAACTATCGTGGCAAGTGAACAAAAACCGTTGAAAAAATATCAAAATTAGCAGTCCAATTTACTCAAATAAACAAACCAAAATTAGAACTGTGACATAACCAATAAAAATTCGGAAACTGTCAATCTCAAAACATCAGATCGCAGACTAGATTGATGGTTGCCACATAGTAAGAAATAACATTTTTTGCGAATTTTTAATACAAAGGAAGAAGTTTGGAACGATTTAGCACGATAGTATATATGATATTAGTCACTTATCATAGTTTAAATAGTCTATTTTTCTTTAGTTTGTAACAATTTAACACAAGCGCGTTTAAACTTGTCAACACCGCGAATATAACGGACGTTTATCAAGCGAACGTTAAGGTCCCGTTGATAACGTAGTACGTTATCGGTTAATAACCGTCTCGGTAATTTCAAAGCTTCTGCGCATGCTCAGAATAACCGAAAACGTAATTTACGTGTAAATTTAGGGTCTCAAAAACTTCCTATTATTCGTTAACTATTGATAAATATTTATTAACAGTATATACTTTTTTGGAGTAAATATTTCTTCTTCATATACGGTACGATGTGAATATTATTCATAAAAAATAATGCCATAACCTTTTCACTGAAACAAACTATTGTTTTATTATGAACTTAATTTTTTTCACATTTTTATAAGATATTACTGATTTACTTGAACTGATAGAATAAGCACAGATTAATTCATTCATATAACAAATAGGCATTTTGAAAAATCTCACGTGAGATTCGGTGAGGGGGAGAGGGGGGTCGAGCAAGAACTCACGACAACTCACCAAGGGGGGAGGGGGAGTCAAAAAATCGCCAAATTTATCTCACGTAATTAATGGATGTCCCCTAACGAAATAACAACAATACGCATATACGAATACAGCCGACTCGCACGCATCGTGATTCTCGTGACTGACACAATTTTAAGCGTATCTTTAATTCGCCAGTCTGGAGTATAACGTGAGAATACCAATGGTGACGTTTCTTATCATAAACCAACACCTCATCAAATAAATTTTTTTTCAATTGTTTTTTTTTGTCTCAACAACCCCTTTTCGAGAAGACCAAAATATATTACGTTGCAAATAGAATCGACAATTATTTCCAATTAAAACATTATAAATGCAAAGTTATGGCCTGGAGGGTCCCCAAGCACCGAGTCATTGTCCTTTCGTTGGGGATGAGATTCCCCTGCCAAATTCATTTCAAAGGGGTGGCCACCCTATACGATTCCATAAAGTCTGATTTACGAAATTAACAAATTGCTATTCCGACATGAAATATCGATTCGCACCTGAGATCGGGGAGAATTTGCCAAATTAAGTTTTCGAATATTGATTCACAGATATGTTAGTGAATCAGTCTTATAGATTTGCAAATATAATGAAGTATGATTTTTGGATTGCTAGTCGTGTTTTTATACAAAATAACTGTTTTTTCCTTCAAACTGTTGATTGAGATATTATTCAATATTCACTGTATCCAAAAACTACTTCAAAATTCGCTCAATACCTTTTCTATATTTTAACACATCAATAAATATATCTCAAGTGTTTAAGATACTTGGTCGATGAGAGGCTCAAATTACGGAATATTATTAAAATAAATTTTGATATATTGTCAAACATGCCAAAGATCTATTTGATTTTACAAAGTATTGAAATATTTTTTGAATAAAAATTTGATAATTTTTAACAACCCTTTTAGGTTGTTATTATTTTATATTTAAGATAGTTACTTCTGAAAATTTCAAACCCCAAATTAATGTTAAATTCAATTTTAATATATTATTAAACATGTCAAGAATTGATTTGTATTCATGAAGTATTAAAATATTTTTTAAAGAAGAATATAGTAATTTTTAATATTTTAATTTACCAGTGACACATTATCGAAAGTATCTGCAGCATTTGAGGTGCTCAAACCCAGGAATATTATTAAAATGAGTATAAAATATTGACAATCATACTAACTATTTATTTGAATAAAATATTTTTTAAAGAATATAAGGTGTTATCATTTACCAGTAACACTGTTTTAATATTATTTATATATTTAAAGTATTAAAATATTTTTTAACGATGAATATGGTCATTTTTAGCACAATTTCTATATTTTAATTTACTAGTGACACATTATCAAAAGTATCTCCCATTTTAAAGATGCTTTTGATGAGAAGCTCAAACCCCGGTATATTATTAAAGTGAGTTTTAATATATTGTCAACCATGATGAGTAGGTATTTATTTGAATTTATAAGGTATAAAAATATTTTTTAAAGAATTTTGAACACCATTTTTATGTTGTAATTGATCAGTGACACATTATCAAAAGTATTTACAGGGTTTAACCTACTTTCGAAGGGAATCCCATACCCCCTAATATTCGAAAACTACCCCACTTTTTATAATGCTCAAACGCCCACTATAATCTTCGTCTATTAGAACATTTCTAATTAATTTCATTGAAGATAACTTACCCGTAACAAATCAATTTCTTCAAATATATAATATGCAAAACTTATGTTTAATTTTGCGAACTTGAAATTGTCGAATGTTTTCTATTTGTGCCGGTTCACTGGCAGATGAACAGTTACTGTGGATTTGTCAGATCTTATTGTCACAGCACAACTAATAACTGGGAAAACCCGTGATATAATAGAGAACTTCGAAACTTGAAAGTGGCAAGCGTTCTTTCTCGCTTTAAATAAGGAAAGTGTGGGTAGTTCCGTAAAACAGTTACCTGTGATTCTTCCTACAATAGGAAATATTACAGACGAATTCGAAAAGTGCCAAAAAGCTACTACATTTATATAGATTTATTTTTCACTTGTATATTACTTGTTGATTCTACCTTAGACACGGTTGCTATAAATACACTCATTATGCCCTCGGGCGTTATGAGCGGGCATTATGGATCATAGTGCCCGCTAATAATACGAGGAGAAATGAAGCAACTTCCATTGATTAAATACTTCATAATCCTTGTCGTATACGACTCTGGATTTCTCCGGAAAAGAATTATTCGCAGCTTTGGCTGCATTTTCTATGATATTCTTGGGTAAATTCATTTTCATTTCCATTATTTCTATAAGACTACACAAAGAAAGCAGCAATGACATTCACTGAATATGATGACAAAAATATTCACAAACGTCAAAATATCAACAAATGACATGCCTACTATGAGAAGGAAAATGGAAAGTATAGGAGCAATGAACCGATTTTAAAATCGATTTTTCATTATAATAAAATAATTTTTTCGTGAAAAATAAAATCTTGTATGCACCACGTGCGTTACTAGATCCTAACCCCCATCGGGTGTTAGGATCTATATAACGCACTTGGTACATAAATAACTATTTGTACAGGAAAAAACTGAAGGTTGATAAATTTTATTTTACCTTACTTCTATGTAGGTAGCTATAATTTTTTCGAAAAAAACAGAACGCATGTTTTGAATTTTTTATGTTGTTAGGACTTTAACCAATATTAAAAATCCAGATTTGCAATTTCCAATTGCAAGTGCGAGCGGCGGTGTACTCAAAAAACTATGAAATTTTCGGGCTTTTTTCAGTTTTGTCTCAATATCCCAGTGAAGGAAGGGTCTGACTGGTATAGTTGTTGAATAAAATTTTAAAGAAGACTAAATTTTCTACAATTTAAGACCAAGCCGAGGTCAATATAACCATTGGTTCTTTTTTTCAAAATGGTCAATTATTTTTTGAAATATCTTCTAAAATACGCATCTCACGTCAAATATTATTCCAAATGAAGTTTTCCTAAGGTTAATTAGCTTTCATTTGAGACCAGACCGGTATCTGTAGGCCCAGCGGTTCTCTTAAAAACGGCAAATAACTAAAAACGATCATAAGTGGGCTTTTCGTTACAGAAACAAATGGGAACATGAATTAAGGTCCTCGTGGTAAAAGTATTTTAATAGAAGAAGTTCGAAGTGCAAATGTTTGGTACTGTTGAAGCCTTTCAAATATGGAGAGATTTTATGTCACGATTTTTTGCACATAGCATCTGAAGAAGGTGAAGTTTCACCGAAACGTGTGTCATGCGTATTTTGTCTAATAACCGTGCAAATTGTTATTATTAACTATTTTTTTAATATGTTAATGCCTTACTTCTTCACCAATTTCGATATTTCATTTCAAAAAATATAAAGTTTGGAAATTGAATCAATGATTTCCTACGAGACTGTTTATATTATCAAAGTTAATCCGCAATTTCCATAGAGGATATATGAAACTCACAATTTTAATAATGGAAATTCCAAGTACAGATTTGAATTTTTGAAGCGTGTAAAAAAGCCATAGATTTTATTTCATTAATCTAATTTTCACATCAACACAAGTGATTTTCATTATCAATAAGTACCTTTGAACACCTGTTCTAATTGACTTCTTCCGAGTGTTTTTTTAAACAAAGGTTCATAACTTATTTCTGAATTTAATTTCCTCAAATTAATTTTGAGTGCTATATGAAACATTAATGAAACAGGTACACGTATAAAAATATGGGAAACAATATCGAATGTAATACAATGAGAGTCAACAACTCCGCATTTAATAAATGTAAATATCATGGAAATTTCTTCAAAATATATAATTAATGGTTTATATAGGTCAAACAGACTGTTCCTTCGCTACCAGTTATACAGGGTGTTAAAAAACAACGTTTCAATACTTTGGGAGCTGATTATAGACCTCAAAATAGTTAAAAAAATTCATATAACATGGGTCCGGAAATGAGCCGTTTTGGAGATATAGGCGATTTTCGGCTTTCAAATTAACTACTAGCGCAACCATCAAATACCATATTCGATTTATTTTCATATTTCAGATGTCTTGTTTACTGAATTTACAATTAAAATGTTTTTCAGTCGATTCATGAAAAAAATCACAGATGTCATCAAACGTTTTCTTTTCATATGACATTCACGTACTTCTATTGAGTATTTTGCATCCTATTCGAGTTGTTTATTTTCTTTCACTTTGTTGTTAAGAAAAACCCCACATTATGCACTTGCTGTTAGCGAACATTTAGATCAAACATCTCCCAGAATATGTATAGGACGAGGAGGCCCAGTGCCATGGCTCGCTAGATCTCCCGATTTGAATCCTTCGGACTTTTGTATTTGGGGTTATTTGAAAAGTTTAGTATATGCAACGTCAGTAAATAACATCGAACAGTTACAACATTGGATTGAACTATCTTGTCAAACGATCCGAACACAACCAGGTAATTTCAAAAGAGTACATAATTCTTTCATGCCACGATGTACTTCCTGCATTGAAATGGACGGTGGTCATATGGAACATCTGCTGTAAAACACTAGAAGTCAAAAATAAATCGAACATCTTCTGTAATTTATCGTATTTGGTTGCGCTAGTAGTTCATATTTTTAATATCGAAAATCGCTCATATCTCCAAAACGGCTCATTTGCGGACCCATGTTTATATGATACTTTTTACTTATTTTGAGTTCTATAATCAGCTCCCAAAGTATTCAAACAATCCAAAGTCCCTGTATCAGGAATATTTGAAATCCTCTATCCACCGAGAAACATACTCCACTAAAAAAAAGTTAAGAAATTAATATAGAATAAACGGTAATCACCTTTATTTTTTGTATTCATTTCATATATTCGTAAGATGGCAAACATAGTACATTATATTCTTATAATTAATCGTTTCACTAAGATTTCTCTATTAGTGAGCCTTTGAGAATTCAAATCTTTCCGCTTCTATTCATAGGATATAATGTATTTTTTTTTATCATGGGAGACGACAACCATGCACATAGTGTTATAATCCAATTTATACACCATGTTTCGACACGTTAGCATTGCCCATTTTGTCGTGGCATCCTTGTACAGCCATAAAAAGCCTCCCACATCGACACTTACCCATCCTTCCCATGAAATTCGAACACAATAGCCCGTGGAATTTAAAATTGTCGGCACTAGTAGGTAAAGGAATGGTTAATCGATAGGTCGCAGGTTAAAATTCTTCATCAGGTAAGCACGCTATCGTTGTTGCCCATCTGCTGGGCATATGGTATGCAAATGTGGCCGAAGTGAAAAAAAAAGTGTTAACAGCTTCACTCATTAGTGCGGCGTGGTAAGTCAGAATTGCTAGTAACCGAAAATGAGTAAATGTAATTCAGTAGAAATGAGATAAATATGCACCTAGATCGTGTGGACAATAATGCCCGAAACAATGATTAACATTATTGGAAAAACTTCACAAATTGGTACCCCAGTAGTACAATCCATTCTTTGCAATCTGGCCTTGAATATGTGCCACAAATGTAACACCTTTTTGGAAGAAGAAGTCTTTATGTCTCTATATTGATGAGTAGCCCAAATGGTCTACTCATATACACATATTAACAAAAAAAATTATCTTCTGCATGTATCGCCATTAAAACGGTTTCTAGAGAGCTTTCAATTTCTGCTGCGTTATCGATATACTTTTCTTTATTCGAATCGCACCTTCGTTACGGTTTGCCTTATTGGGGTTCATGCAGCCTCTTCCCCTTTGAGTCAGTTTTCAGATTGCAAAGAAGAGCAATTCGTAATATGTTTGATCTGAGCAGAAGGACACATTGCGAATAAAAAATTCAAAATTCTGGCTCTTCCTGCACTATTTATATTCGAATCCGTCTGTTTGGTTCGCAAACACATTCATAACTTTTTAGAAAGACCAAATCATAGGGATCCCACAATAAATTCAGATACTGGTATTTATTTAGCTAATAGCGCCCCCCTCTGTCTTAACAAGAAACTCCTTTACCTAGAATGCCGGAAAGTTATACAATCACCTACCATTGGAGCTAAAAGTACATACAAAAAGTTCCGAGGTTCGACTAAGGCTGTCTTTTGGAGAGACCATTTTACTCCGTAGTAGAATTTTATTCTGTAACTGATTTTAACAATGTACCAAATACCCTTGAGTTCCACATTTGGTAGCAACATATCACATGTTTTTTCGTAATATACAAAATTTTGTATTTGTTTAATTTAATTGACAAATATATTGATTATGAACATATGTTTATACATAATTGACACATAAATGTTTTTTTGTTTTGTTCTTTCATTTCAATAGATTCTTGTTTTGTTCAACTATTCAAAGTGTGTTTTGTTTGGTTAGTTACTATTGTTAAATTTTATTTCAAATTCTTTATGTGTGCTTTGTCTTCAAAACTTTGTAATTTTATATGACAATAAAGCTTATGGCCCTGAGGCTCCAAGGAGACCCCTGGTATAATATATACACCTATCATCTTCGGGAGGTGTGTGAAGCTGGATCATTCTGTAAAATCTGTTTGTAAACTACCTGAAGATCAATAAGTAGTTGCTACAAATTTGTCGATAATTGCATTATTTGTCATATCAACTGCTAGGAGTTTTCCAAGAGTCACATATGAAAGCGGCAAGTACACAATATCTGGTAGTTTCAATATTTTTACCATATAGGCTGACTGTAAGGTTCTCTTTGTAATCTCTTTCTAACAGTCTCGGATCAGCAAACTTTTACTAAGAACTGGGACACCCTAGAGAAATAAAATTTTCTCTAATATTCATCAGTCTTTCTAGGACTCTTTTAGTCAGCCTCATTTTCATCTTAGAACCTGTGAGAAGTGACCTCTTTAGGGGCTTTTCTCGACCCCGCAACAAGTTGTCTACACACCGTAGCGTTTAGAATTTTTACGCCAATCTTTACGAAATTTTGCTGTATCGAAACATATTTTCCTGTAGTTCAATTTGCTGATTCTTGAAAGCATATAATCATCTTTATAGTAGGCTCTCAGATCAGTGTCAATGACCATAATAGAATGGAGTGTATCTCCAAATATGAAAAATACCTTTTTACATCTCCTCCTCAGAGAGGAGGACACGATAAGGAAAATTATGAGATTAAACCGCGAGGAAGGTTCAGAGTGGTATTAGGTAAAACTTAGGTGAAATAACATTACCATTGTATTCAAATGCTTCCGAATTATAAAGTAAAGTTTTATAGTGTCATTTGTAAGAAGCGAAGAGACTATTTAGAGCTGTGTAGAAATGTCAAACAAAAAACTTAAAAACTGATTTATATTACGATTTTTAGGTATTTCAGCCATTTTATTTGACCAGTACTGTCTGATGAATATAATCTAGAATAAGAAAAATAATAATTAATTTTTTTTTCGAAAATCAATTCAAGGAATAATTAAAAATTGATTATAATTGAAATTTCTGTTTTGAATTGTCATGTTATCAAAATTCAATGCATTTTTGTAGAGTTTTTGGACTAGATTGACGTATGAAACTAATCTATTCAAAAAGGGAGCACATAGGCACGAAATTTCATGAAGGAAACTCTCAAATATCAATAAGGTCTAATTTGAGTCGCGCGCTGTAACTACGCTCACACGTACCGGGTCTGTGGTTTTTCGCAAAATGTAGTCGCAGTCTTTAATGAAATATTTCGCAGGCTTAGAATGCATATCTTGAATATCAGCCCTTTCGAAATTCGGTTTCATCGTGAATATTTTGTTTTAATTAAAGTTGGCGATGAACTAAATCGGAACATCAGATAATGGGTTATAAATTTTCAACATACATATATTCTAATTGAATTGAAAATTGAAGTCTTTATTGGAACGAAGTTCCGAAAATTACACTCCAGACGCTTGGCGAACGAAAGATAGTCTCACAACTGTGTCCAACACGACTGACACGACAGCGTTCCTAGGCATGCGCATCAGCTGTATTGTTGATGGAATCCGTCGTTACTACGTGATAATTTAACACGATGAACAAAAACGAAACTTGAATTTACTACGTTTATTATCACAAAAATACTTTGAAAAATATAACACCGCGATTGCAATTTCGGTCACTAGACCATCATCGGGCAGATTGAGTTATGAACTGAATACATAATTATAGATTTGCGCTTACGGGTGAGAAAGAATTATTGCAATTACCTAAATAGACAAGAGTAACATATTTCAAGAAGGGCTAATCGAAGTGGATTTCCCAAATTGGTACAACAAAATGTTCTTAGAAAAATCATTATTGTTTGAATACACTGAATATAGATCGTTCAGCAAGATATCTTTTGCATTATGATCGAGTTTAAAAATTTCTATTGATTCTAAGTAAGTAAGTTTGGTTCCTTTCGGTAATTTGTGCATAATTTGGAAGTTATCTATTAGTGGAAACGGGTGGTGGTTTTCATGGCAATAATTTGAAAACGTTGAATCCGTTTTATGTTTCAAAAAAGATTGTTAGTGTTCTTTAAATCTTGTCTTGAACGATCGATCAGTCTGACCTATATACATTCCTTTACATACAGGACAAATCAACTTGTAAACTCCTGAGCTTTCAAATTTTGAAGTGATATCTTTGGCATTGAATAAAAATCCTGAGAGTTTCGTCTTAGGTTTGAAAGCAATTGTAATATTACATCTAGGTATGACATTCGCAACTTTTTCTGTTAGAGGACCAAAATATGGTAAAGATGTGAATTTTTCCAATTTTTCTACTTTCGATTGAAGATATATGCTGTTGTACGCTAGTTGACTACGTTTCTTCTCATCATTTTATCTATCAAACTTGAATGAAAACCATCATTTGAAGCAATTATGTTTATAGTAGAAATTGCAATCGCAGTTTTATATTTTCAAATTATTTTTGTGATAATAAACGTAGTTAATTCAAGTTTTTTTTTGTTCACAATCTTCAATTAACTGAATCTGTTAATTGAGTTGATGCAACCGAAATACATTGTGCGAAATGTAGAATAGACTGATTTCAATATCAGAATTCCGCATATATACATAAACGCCTACACATACATATCCCGAAATCCGAACAGTCAGACTAGGGTTTTGAATTCTTCGGACTAATTAATATTGATCAATTATCCTGGATGGAAAATTTCAGTTTTGTTTTTGTTCATATTGTTATTTTATTAGTAAGGAACGAATCAGTAGAAGTTGAGGATAGCGATGTTGTCTGGTAAGTACGAGTGTTAGTAAATTTTAGTAAGACACTCAATATAAAGATAAGGATATTAGTATAATATCAGATTCTTATTATAGATTACGTATGAAAATCAGGGACCTGAATGAATCATTAGAGTAAACAAAAAAGTAGTAATTTTTACTTCAACTCTTCTGTTAAATTTTTTCTTTTCGATAAATGTTATTTGAGAATTAAAAATGATCCAAAAAAATCTAGAACAATTACCATAATTTTTTTTTTCTTCTTTAATTAACCTCAAATGCTATTATTTTATTTTATTGTGCCTGCTATTCAATGAATTGGGGGTGGGGGGGGGGGGGGGTGGGGGGGGGGTGGGAGGGGGGGGGGGGGGGGTGGGGGGGTGGGGGGTGGAGGGGGGGGGGGGGAGGGGGGTGGGGGGGGGGGGGAGGATCCAGGCTCGAACTTTGAGGGGGGAACTTTTATATATTCAAAAGCCAAAAGGTACTGATATTTTGGGCAATGGTAAATCGAGTAGCTCCCAATCAAAACAATTAAGTGCAGCCCGGGCCATTTGGGGGGGGGCGTTCCCCCAGTTCCCTTCCTCCGGATAAAAATTCCGGAAACCCAGTTAATGACCAGATGGAAGTAAACCCTTCTCCTCTTCTTAATCTGTTTAATGTACCTACCAATAGCTCTGAATGAATTGCTTATTGTTATTTTGTGATACCATAATTTAGTACGAGATGAAATCAATGTTATGACGAAACGCATTTACTCATTAAATTTTATTTATACCTGGGAAAAGTTAGTTTTTTGTTTCTTTATGAAGTTATGAATACGAACTTTCACCAAGTAAATGCCAATTCAATTCAATATATATATATATATATATATATATATATATATATATATATATATATATATATATATATATATATATATATATATATATATATATATATATATATATATAGGAAAACAAGTCTTTGCTGAATTGTTGAGATAATTAATTAAACATAAACAAATTATTCAGTTAGATTATTTAATTTCCTCGATTGTTACTACTGGGAATCTTTTTACGATTTTTACAAAATTGCCTGTATAATGTTTTTGGAACAAAATTGTGTAAAAGTGTTTTAAATTTTGGTATTTTGTGTTAGTAACTTTTTGATTTTATTTGTGACGTAATATTACTATTTCTATGAATACCCACAGAAGGCATAACTACATTGGAACTGGACAGTTGGAGCGATGAGAGGTGGCTGTTTATAAAGATTGAAGAAGAATCTGAATTTCTCACATTTAATGTCAAACCGATTGACGTCAAAAGAATTTGACAAAAACGTCACCTTTCTTCATTGGAATCACCAGCTTTCCCGGAAATTTTATAATTATAACTGTACTAACTCAATCGTATTCAATTTGAGGTTGTTAAATGATTATTGGTAGAGGTGAACTTATCTTCATGCCACATAAAATAACATCTTCTGAATTAATCTCAATTTCTGTAAGTGGTTTGTGTTTAGGTTTTTTTTTAAATAATTGTACTTATTCTCCATATCTTGTAGTGCTCCTGATGAAGAGATAAATGTATCTTGAAAGCTAGAGCTTAAGAAAAAAGAGTAGAGCCTTTCATTGCTGTTATCCCAAGAATAATACCTCATTATATATATATATATATATATATATATATATATATATATATATATATATATATATATATATATATATATATATATATATATATATACATATATATATATATATATATATATATATATATATATACATATACATATATAAATATATATATATATGTATATATATATATATTTGCTCTTTGAATATCTAAAATATGTTATTTTGTATTATTTTAAGCTCTCTTATATTTTGTATTCTATATTGTCCTGCCTTGTAATTGGGAATTTTTCCTGTTGGGCAGTAAAATAATAAATATATAAATTTATTTCATTGTGTCTACTATTTCAATTCATTATATATAGCGAAAGATACTACGCCAACCGTCTCTTTATTAATTTTCTAGAGGGCGTTAATTGACTATTAAAAAAGTTGAAAACTACTGCTCTTGAACAACACACTTTTCTCCAATATTCATACAAAGACTTGATTAGACCGTCGATAAATAATGACACGACGTATTTTTTCGACATTATTGACGAACCTTGAAATCGTTCTTCGGCCAACAGACAAAGGAGCGATGATATCTGCGCTTACTGTTGAACAAGCCATTAACACTCATTGAACCATAATTCAGCTATTCCAGGGAGAATAACTCATCAAACATGCTAATTACGGCGGTTTTCTTCAATTCCCTATTATAGAGTGGAAGTTTATGCATGTGTAGACTAAGGCCATTAATAGTAAGACTCCCTATAATAAGGCTGCGCCCGGACAGGCTGATGTGGCGGACCACCTATGTAGCACGGAGCCCCGGAGTCAAATTGATCCCAAACACAAAAGTCGACTCCGTCTGCACACGTGGAAAGCATTCTGCAGCAGGGAATGATGTTGGAATAGATTAGACTGTCCCTAGAACTAAGCTCTTAACAACTTATTCATTTGGAGATGATTTTGTTACAATATTAGAATAAAAAAACCGGAATCGGTGGATCAACACTGACGAGGTACCATTAGATTCACACGGATGTCTACCTTTTTTCAGTGGAGATTACAAATATCGCATGTTACACTCCAATGGGAATGAAAGATTGTCCTAAAACTGTGACCAACACTACAGACGTATTTTTATACGTGCATGGTTGCTATTTTATTGATAAAGAATAAATTGTGAAAGTAATTCAGTAGAAGTTGAGGATAGCGATGTTGTAGACATGTAAGTACCAGTGTTTATAAATTTTAGTAAGATATTCTATGTAGATGAATATGAAGATAAGTATAATTTTAATGTGTTATTATATATTTCGTATAATTTTGAAGTGAATAATTGTTTTCAAATAAGTTACTATCTATTCGTATAACGGTATCATGGATGGAAATAAGTTATTTATGTACCAAGTGCGTTATATAGATCCTCCGGAGGGTAACATTCGGTCCGAGGGCCTTTGTCGAAGCGGGCCTTTGGCCCGAGGGATGAATGTTGCCCGATGGGCGTTTGGATCTAGTAACGCACGTGCTGCATACAAGATTTTATTTTTCTCGAAAAAATTATTTTATTATAATGAAAAATCGATTTTTCATTGCTCCTATACTTTTAATTTTCCTTCTCATAGTAGGCATGTCATTCTTTGACATTTTGACATTTGTGAATGTTTTTGTCATCATATTAAGTGAATGTCATTGCTGCTTTCTTTTTGTAGTCTCATAGAAATAATGAAAATGAAAATGAATTTACCCAAGAATATCATAGAAAACGCAGCCAAAGATTCGAATAATTAATTGCCGGAGAAATCCAGAGTCGTATACGACAAGGATTATGAAGTATTTGATCAATGGAAGTTGCTTCAGTTGTCCTCGTACAATGAGCGGGCGTTATGATCCATAATGCCCGCTCATAACGCCCTAGGCCATTATGAGTGTATTTATAGCAACCGTATCTAAGTTTAAATCAACAAATAATATACAAGTGAAAAATAAACAAATTTTTTCAATAAAGGTAAGGTGTATCGCTTGTGAGGATTGTGGGGTTCGAGTCCCATCTTGCTCTTGGGTGTTGTGTATGTCCGGAATTTGATGGTTCAATAATTAATCTGATGGGTAATGACTTAGATTCAAACCCATTGCCCTTTCGGAACCGGCGTTAAACTATAGGTCCCTTGAGTTAAAAATTTTTTTTTTTTATTTTCAATTTTTGATTATACAATACATTAGTGATTTCAACATCAACTTTTCTAATAAAAACTCAGAGAATTATCAATGATCCAAAAAAAATCATTCAGTCAATATTTTATAGTGAATAATAGAATATGACTTATTTCCATAACTTTAAAAAGATTAAGTATTCACAATTTTATTAATATTCCCTCGATTCTTTTTTTTTTATTTAATTATTCTCAAATGTTTCTTTCTTTTATTGGGTTTACTTAATACATAATATATTGCGAAAGGAAGTTTCGTGGCCCTCCGTAGCGGAAGTAGGTATAGTGTGATGTCTCCGGTGCGGAGTTGGTGGGTTCGATTCCCCCCTGCGTGGTGTGTGTACATCTGTAAGTTTCAGTGGTTAAAAATAATGATATATGATGGATAATGTACTAGTTTAGAAGTCCAAAGGCAATTGGGTACAGCAGTTAAACTAAAAAAGTTTTAAAAAAAATTCCTTCCCACAAACCGCGGCTGTTATTTGCATAATAGAGAAAATGTTATGACGTTAATTTCTACTTTTATATTCCGAAAGATCCTCTTTAATATTCCGCTATATTTGTCGAGTATTATAGAAACGAGAATTATTGGAATATTTCGGATGAACAACTTATTAACGTTATATTTGATTGAGACGTTTATGGATAACGGTAACGCCAATACAATATAACCGGTACCGCATCAGTGAACCTGTTACCTGTTGTAATAAGTTTATTGAATGTGACTTGTTGCGATCACAAATGAAAATAAAACGATTTCCTGCCACTACAAAATTATACCCAGAATCACGATCGTCATTTGAAATTTGACGTATGAACTTTTAAAAAAAATAAATTAACGAATATATTCGAATATTTTAATTTTTAGTTTAGTAGGCCGATGCTAGTGAAAGTGAATGATAATCGTAATAAATTTAACATACATATATTAAATTTTCACTGATTTGATTGTATAAGTATGACATCACGTTTCGTTACATTTTATTATCATCAGTCACGAATACTATATCTATAATACTTCACGTGTAAGTGGTTCACTTTTTTTGACCTCCGAAGTTTTTACGATTATTTTTACGGGTGGTCGCAGTTCGCCTTTTGCACTTATTACAGGAAAAGTGTGGAGAACGGTCCGAGAACGAGTCCAGTAAGGTCCCGTCGAATAGCTGAATTAACGACGAATAGCTTGAAAGGGGTCCTGTATTGATCCGCGAAGCTAATCGCAAGAATCCAGCGTTCGAAGTTTCGTCTATTCGCCAAAAAATCTTTTCGATGAATAACAGTAAAATTTCGAACAAGTGAGCTCGGGTTCACGTGAAATTCTACTAAATAGACGATTGGTTTGAAACTTGTTTCAGACTCGTACGATTCTCAAAGTAACAAGTTCTCGCGCTTGGCGCCATAGGGCCCGATTTAGATTTTATGCGCTCTTAGGCCCGTGGATTCTCTCATACCTTCGTGAAGGAGGGAAAGTTTAGATCTCAGAAAGGTTATTTTTATTTTATTCTAATTTATGGTGAAGTAAAATCCATTGATAAACTTGAAATAATGAAGGAATACGGAATGATTTTGCACCTATAAGCATGGTGAGCTACTAGGCCGGAGATTATTGGTAAATCCAGCCCTGCTGGATTTAGATGTATCGCGAACAGGGGGTTATTGACGTAACACAAATCGGCGAATCTATATATATATATATATATATATATATATATATATATATATATATATATATATATATATATATATATATATATATATAGTCATAAAAAAAACTTCGATAATCATTGTCCAGGAGTATTTATGAACTACTCCCTTACTGCAATCTTGACTTTCGACACAGTGCAATATTCTAATAGTTTACCAATAAAAATGGACTCAAAACAGTTGAGCTGGTACGCAGGTAGAACTTTAACCAGAATTGGCAGCATTAGAGGTAGTTTTACCATCTAAAGAGAATTTAAAAACGTTTATTTTCAGTATTCTAGTAAAGTACTCGAATATATATATATATATATATATATATATATATATATATATATATATATTATATATATATTAATATATATATATATATATTTATATATATATATATATATATATATATATATATATATATATATATATATATATATATATATACAGGGTGTCCCACCGGGAAAGAACGCGATCTGTATATGGAAAACTACACATAGGAAAATTTTGAAAATTTGACAGTATACTAATGTCGATAGGGGCAACTCGACTAAAATATTTTCAAGATGGTGGCACTTCCGGTTATACCAGAAGTAGATACCAACTTGCTTATTTTAAATTGGACACCCTATATATTAATACATTTTTGGATTCTACGCAAGATTCTAGGCAGATTTTATGTATTATGTCCTATACCTAAGTCTAAGCGTTTTTGACATATTTAGGTTTTTATGTCAAAAATGACGATTGCAAGCCCTAATATAATTATCAATTTTTCCTATAAGAAAGCCCTTTTCACTTACTTTGGGTTGAATTGCTTGTTGAAAATGTCTTACTTTAATAGATTTTGTATAATATTTGGATAACTAATCATACAGAGTGTTCAAAAAATAAAATCTAAAATGAGATTGAGAAAACTATCAAAAAACAATTTTTTCAAATGGAAACCTCCAATTTTTCTTATTTTGTAGTATTTAACATCAAAAATTAAGGTAACTTTGTATAAGGTTATCTATACCTGAAATTTGAAATTTTCGAAATATTGCCAATTAAATATTTTTATATGGCGAATTTGCATTTAATCGTTAAACAATTAGATCTAGGATAGCCACGATCGTATTTGACATTTCAAATCATCGTAATGGCACCCCGGTAAAATTATACAAATGAAGATTATTTAAACTTATTTGTTATTTATTATGGACAATGTGATAAAGTTATTCCAAGAACATGTGATACATTTACCACCCGATATCCTCATAAACTAGGCATTACTAGGCCCAGCTTTAATTCGCCTAGTGTCTGGAGTGTAACGTACGATAAGAAACTCCGTTTCAAAATTACTCTAATAACAGACCGACGAGATGAATGCACAGATTTCTTCGTCGGATTTCGTGAACCTGCCCCAAATCTAGGTAGTATTTAGGACGAGATCCCGACCGGCGTTCGATATCCGAATTTTATCGAATTTATTCGTGTCAGGAATCCGAGTACAATTCACAGGTATTCGTGTATAAGGTTCTTCGACACGATAAATGAAGCTGATTGTTTTTTGGAAATTAATAATCTTTCGGCGACCGATGAATCTTAATTTTTCGTACCACCCATAAGGTCAATTAAGCATGTTACGTGAATTATTTACGAAATCGTTATTTTCAATAGAAATTACCTAATCAAACCGATTTTCAATCAGAAATCAGAAAATTTTCTTGAAAATTTAAAATTTTTTTCTTGATCGGAAGTTGCGTTCAGTGTGCAATTTGGGTTGAAAATAACAATGCTGATGATAGTTTTCGCCTCGAGTGTTTATTTGACTATATACCGAACATTGTTTTTACAGAGAATTCAGCTTTGACATACTAAAATCTTTTCCTGATGTCTGATGGAGTTCTCAGTTCGTTCCGGCATGAATCTATCCTTTCTGTATAATATACTAAAATTTCAGACCGCTAGCGTTTCTCGTTTGGAAACAGTGTTGCCGTTTCGTTTCTGAGAAATATGCTAAAATCGGGAGAAATGCTGAAAAATGCCAAATAAAATTATTGATATGCTGGAAAAAATGCCAAACAGTTTAAAAGTATTTTTCATTACAGTTATAAAAATTTGAAATTTATTTTGATTAATAATTAATTGATTTTAAGCAAAATTAAAAAAATATATAATTTAGGTACATTTTGTTCTATGCATCTTCATGTTGTCCGTACTTCTACTGTCACAAAATATTGTCTTGCATATTTCTGATAGGTAATAGACCCTTGAAATTGCGGTATGTTCACAAACAAAAAGTGCAAGTGTGCTCACTTAAACGTTACTATTACATAAACGTAAAATGAAAATCGTCACTAACTCACTTCGGGTGCTGACTGAGCGATTGCCCTAATCGTAAAACGTAAACAAAAATAATCGTTTCTTCAAATATTGATGAATACTAGTGACAGAACGATACCGATATGGATATCGGTATATCGGCAATTGTTGCCGATTATCGGTATCGTATCGGCAAGAAAATTGCAGATATATCGTCAAAAAAAATGTTTGTGCTTTTAACTTTTTTCAGTGCATAAATGACATACTTTATTAAACAAAATAAAAATAATAAAATATTCTGAAGTAAAGCAAATCCTAACACCACTAACAACAAATATACCTAATGTAGCAGGAACTAAATACAGTATATACTTAATACTTAAAATTTAATTTTTTGATATCATGATGCAAAAACACCAACATTTCAGCCCTATCTGCATTTAGTCGATTCCTTTTAGGCTCGTAAATATTACCTAATTCACTAAAAAGTTGTTCACTTGACACACTGGCAGCGGGTGCTGAAAGGTAGACTGAAGCTGCGTTGTACAAACTGGGAAATTTTTTTTTTCTGCCTCCCACCACTCAAAAGGAGATTTATCTTTTAATAGAGTTGAAGATGCCAAATATAATATTATTTCATTTTCCCATCCTTGCTTCATGTATTTTGTAGTACTGGTCTCGGAAGCCGAAGTAGAGGCAATGCTGTCAAAAGTTTCCCAAAATGTATTATTTTGCTTATTTTGCAAATGGCTTAAGAGAATATTTTCTAAATCTTCATCTTCCGATGATTCTGGATCCACTTCAGCTACTGTATATTCATAATGTCTTTTTATTATATTTTTAATACAAGATAATGTTTATTCTTTAAAATCTTTTGGGAAAAAATGCATTTTAAACCTATGGTCTAAGAATGTGGCAACATACAGATTTTCTCGTTGAAATAACATATCACCAAGTCGTCTCTCTAAACTTGTTAGAAGTTCGTTCTTAATTGAACCTACACCAGCAAAGTGTGGTCCCTCTTTGGATAAATATTCTGTCAAGGTTATGACTAATGGAATCACTTCAGAAATGCAACATTGTTCTTTACTTGAGGTTTTTGTTATTTCTTCAAATGGCCTTAAAATATTGAGGATGCTTTTTACCAATTTATGTTTGCCGATGTGATATATCGATATATCGGCACGTAAATATCGGTATCGGCCGATATATCGCATCGGCAAAAAAAAGTGATATCGTTCTATCACTAATGAATTCCCCTATTAGATAATTATGTTTTATGTTAGGTTACAGAAATGTCAATAGACTTTATCTTGATATGCATTTTTTCCTTAGGAAAAGTCATTTAAGTGCTAATATCTATAGCAGATTGAAAATTCTCTATTTTAGGTAGAGGGAGGTCAAAAAAAGCTAAAAACATGCAATATGGTAAACTAAAATTTTACATGCTAACTGAGACAAAAAAATGCTAGATTTAGCATTGAAAATGCCAAAACGGCAACACTGTTTGGAAATGAATAATCACCTATTTCTCCGTCGGATTTCGTGAACCCAAATCTATGTAGTATATTTAGTACGGGATCCCGATATCTGAATTTTATCGAATTTATTCGTGTCAGGAATCCGAGTACAATTCACAGGTATTCGTGTATACGGTTCTTCGACGCGATAAATAAAGCTGACGGCGTTGTGTATATTCATTGTCGAGAGAAGAACGCCAGTCTTTGCGTCATTTTCGGCCTCATTATGGGCAAGATGCCGTCTCATATTCGATTTGCAAGTTTTAAGTAAAACCGGCCGCATTCTTCAATAAAGACTACCTTCCTTCCCCCACATAATAGGCAAGGAGAGGTATTATGGCTCTCGCACCGTTCCGACGACCTTTACGGACCGGTTTTCTTTAAAACTTCATTTTGCCTCTGACCAAAAAGTCCACAGCCACGACTATTCCACGCCGATCTCTCACACTGCTTCGAAATGTTTGTGAACATTTCAGATGAATTAGATGAAACGGACGAATATATCTGGTATCGGGTCATAATTTGCGACCGATATGGACACGGTGGATATGTTTTTTAGTAGTATTTTCCCATAAAATACGTACTGAGGTACTATTGCAGTGTATCGAAGAAAGCAGTCAAGCGCGGGAGTAGTTTTTTTTTTTCATTTCGACCTCCTAGACTAGACCATGATTTTCGAATCATTTTTCATGTCTTCATGTCATCTTATATATATATATATATATATATATATATATATATATATATATATATATATATATATATATATATATACAGTGTGGAACAGCCAAATGGAATAAATTCGATAACGAATAAATGAAAGCGTATTGGGAAAAACGCTTGGACACGTCGATTTGTATTTTCAGATGCGCATTTTTTTCAAAAAAAAAATAATTATATAGGGTGTGTCATGTGACAGTGGCCGATACCAACTTTCTTATTTTAAATACAACCCCCTATATATTATTAGTTTTTTGGATTCTTCAGAAAATTCTAGACATAATTCATGTACAATGTCCCATACCTATCTTCAACTGTTTCGGAAATATTAAGTGTTTTCAGATGTATTACAAAAATTAACATTAAAAAAAGAAAATTATTTCATTTCACAAATAATGTGAAAAAAACAAAAAAACATTAATTCCAAGGTAAGAGATGTTCAAAATGTTCGCCGCGAACGTCTTGGCAACATGCTAATCTGGTATAGAAATGTCTTCTAACGTTTGTAATACATCTGAAAACACTTAATATTTCCGAAACAGTTGAAGATAGGTATGGGACATTGTACATGAATTATGTCTAGAATTTTCTGAAGAATCCAAAAAACAAATAATATACAGGGGGTTGTATTTTAAATAAGAAAGTTGGTATCGGCCACTGTCACATGACACACCCTATATAATTATTATTTTTTTTTAAAAACTGCGCATCTAAAAATACAAATCGACGTGTCCAAGCGTTTTTCCCAACACGCTCTGATTTATTCGTTATCGAATTTATTCCATTTGGCTGTTCCACACTATATATTTATTTATATATATATATATATATATAATATATATATATATATATATATATATATAATATTATATATATATATATATATATATATAATATTATATATATATATATATAATATATATTATATATATATAATATATATATATATATATATATATATATATATATATATATATATATATATATATATAATATATATATATATATATATATATATATATATATATATTATATATTATATATATATATTATATATATATATATATATATATATATATATAAAATTTATATATATATATATATATATATATATATATATATATATATATATAGATATATATATATATATAGCATATATTAGCAAATTAACAAAAAAGTTTCAAAAAATTTCGTGCGATAAATGTGAGCTGTCATAAAAACATGAGTATCTCTTGAGCGGCTCAAGATAAACATATGATTAAAAAACAGCTTACTCAGAAGACATGAGGCTATAACACCGTATACTTTTTTGCGGCCTGAACTACCCGCAATTTGCCCACAGAAGGATTTAAACTTTGACAAAAAAAACATGTGACAATTTAATCACCCTGTACAATAAGTTTATTTGATTTTCTTGATTATCTTATAAATACTGAATCTTCTCGAAGAATGGAGCTATAATTATAATATATATATATATATATATATATATATATATATATATATATATATATATATATATATATATATATATATATAATTTCCTCGTACATATTGGCATCTCCAGCAACTCCCCTCGAGTCAAATGAGCTGAACTTTGGTACCTGGGATTATTTTTGTTGCAGAACCAAACTATCAAAATTTGGTTAAATTTTTCCAATGGCCGCCATTTTTACGTACATATTTCCCTTTTAGAAAATTTGCCAAACTTTTTTTTACAATTTTGGGTTGAAATTTTGTAAGTGAATTGAGTTGATGTTGAAGTACGTTTCTTCATTGGTTTTACATTTTATTCATAACTTCAAAATATTTATAAAAGAGGATCCGCTGTCTGCTCTTCGTGTAAGGTAACCCCCCGTTACCCCCAAGTTGTATAATATACACTACACGATGCATAAAACTATTTACTGCGTTGCCACCTTCATATTTTATTTAACATTCAATATTTATGTCCTTTTGAAAAAGAAATATATTTCTGCGAGAAACGCAGAAAATTGAATATACCGTCGAATTAATGAATATATTTGTACATTAATAATGGTGCGACACACCCATGTAGTTGAATAGTTTTCCTGAGTGAAGTATCGATTTGCTATTACCATTATAATAACACCACGCTAGGTAGAAATAAACATTTTTTCTCATGGTCCACAAAAACAAAACGGATTGACTACTAATGAAACAAATGATTCGAGAAATTTTATTTAAATAATCAACTATCTTCAAATATTATTCAATCAGAATAATTTTTTTAAAGGGTTGAATGTTCTCGAACATTCACTACCTTTACTTTATATACATATTTCATATTTAAAGTTAGTATTCTTTTAATTTCTTAGTATATGGTGGTATCTTTTCGGTTTAGGTTATGGTTTACATTTGATATTTTGGGATGAGCACATTAACACGTTCGTGACGATTTTTTATTAGTGTTGTTAGTTAGATTTATGTCCTTTCAGTACATAGTAAGGTATACTTATTCATGTTAATTTTTTTTAATCTTCAGACTGATGATTTTTTGTTTTGAGACTGAACTTTTTTTTATTAGTAGATATGTTGTTATTTAGATTTGTTCTTTTAGTTGGTAGTTAGGTATACTTACTAATTCATGTTCATTTACTTCTGTACTATCATGTTTTGAAATGATTCGAAAAAATAAGCATATATTTTTATGTATCTGTATGTTTTTTTTCTCTTACACCTATTTCAGTGGACGAGTGCACAATCGGTGGTACCCAAAGCAACATGTACTATTCCTATAGCCGTTGCCTCAATATCAAAAGCCTATCTTTGACGTGTGAAATTTTATGTGAGTCTAAACTTTATATTGATCAGTGGCCACCGATGGTTCCCATCGTCTGTTAGGATGATCGTTTGGGGGCCAACGGTGGCGCACATCGTCGCGAACGTGTTAATCTTTTGCTTAGAAAAAGAAAACGGCCAAGGACTCGCGCACGAAGGGTTCCGTAACATTGACTATGCCCCCCTTAAATATTAGTTTAATTTTAATTTTATTATTAAAGTAAATAAGTATACAATTAAATATTTTGTGAATATTTCAAGTGACTACCTGTAACCTTTTATTGATATCGAGCAAAAATATGCAAAAAAATGGCGTTTTTTTGTATGGAAGCCCCCCTCAAATAATTATTCAATTTTAATTTTATAATTTTTTATTAAAGTAAAAATACAAAAATGAGTATTTTGTGAATATTTCAAGTGCCTACCTGTTGCCATTGTTGATATCGAGCAAAAAATGGCAAAAAAATCACGTTTGTTGTATGGGAGCCCCCCTTAAATATTTATTTTATTTCTAGTATTTTTTGTTATAGCGGCAATAGAAATACATAATTTTCAACTGTCTAGCTATCGCGATTCTTGAGATACAGCCTGGTGACAGACAGACGGACGGACAGACAGCGAAGTCTTAGTAATAGGGTTCCGTTTTTACCTTTTGGGTACGGAACCCTGAAAACTCTCATGTATACATCCAGAAACATCAACATTCGACAGTCAAGCAGAAAGACTCCTTTCATGGAGCAGATGACTGAGCAGTTTCAGAGTTATAAGATAATGAATTAGAGAATTAATTTGTGAGTGCGATGCGGTCTATAATGCATCAAATAAGCATTTATGTGCTCAGTTTAACAACAACGGAAATGCCCCACGATATTTATAATTATTACACAATTTCGACTGGTTGATATAACCGAATTGATTTAAATTAATTGATGCCAAATATATGATGCAATTTCGATAAATAGAAACCATCTAGATCTTCTTCAGTGCTATAAACCCAAACGAACTAAATGATCAATTTATTGATGGGGAATTTTGATATTCAACGAATAGGTACTTAATTATTAATGCATCATTTCTACAATTCTTGAAAAATGAATAAACTACCATCAAATTTCTCGATGTATCCTCGAATTCGGTATGATTTAAAGTGAAATCGCGCCTTTATACGCTAAAAATTAGTTAACCATCTAGATCTTCTTCAGTGCTATAAACCCAAACGAACTAAATGATCAATTTATTGATGGGGAATTTTGATATTCAACGAATAGGTACTTAATTATTAATGCATCATTTCTACAATTCTTGAAAAATGAATAAACTACCATCAAATTTCTCGATGTATCCTCGAATTCGGTATGATTTAAAGTGAAATCGCGCCTTTATACGCTAAAAATTAGTTAACCATCTAGATCTTCTTCAGTGCTATAAACCCAAACGAACTAAATGATCAATTTATTGATGGGGAATTTTGATATTCAACGAATAGGTACTTAATTATTAATGCATCATTTCTACAATTCTTGAAAAATGAATAAACTACCATCAAATTTCTCGATGTATCCTCGAATTCGGTATGATTTTAAAGTGAAATCGCGCCTTTATACGCTAAAAATTAGTTAACCATCTAGATCTTCTTCAGTGCTATAAACCCAAACGAACTAAATGATCAATTTTATTGATGGGGAATTTTGATATTCAACGAATAGGTACTTAATTATTAATGCATCATTTCTACAATTCTTGAAAAATGAATAAACTACCATCAAATTTCTCGAATGTATCCTCGAATTCGGTATGATTTAAAGTGAAAATCGCGCCTTTATACGCTAAAAATTAGTTAACCATCTAGATCTTCTTCAGTGCTATAAACCCAAACGAACTAAATTATCAATTTATTGATGGGGAATTTTGATATTCAACGAATAGGTACTTAATTATTAATGCATCATTTCTACAATTCTTGAAAAATGAATAAACTACATCAAATTTCTCGATGTATCCTCGAATTCGTATGATTTAAAGTTGAAATCGCGCCTTTATACGCTAAAAATTAGTTAACCATCTAGATCTTCTTCAGTGCTATAAACCCAAACGAACTAAAATGATCAATTTATTGATGGGGAATTTTGATATTCAACGAATAGGTACTTAATTATTAATGCATCATTTCTACAATTCTTGAAAAAATGAATAAACTACCATCAAATTTCTCGATGTATCCTCGAATTCGGTATGATTTAAAGTGAAATCGCGCGTTTATACGCTAAAAATTAGTTAACCATCTAGATCTTCTTCAGTGCTATAAACCCAAACGAACTAAATGATCAATTTATTGATGGGGAATTTTGATATTCAAACGAATAGGTACTTAATTATTAATGCATCATTTCTACAATTCTTGAAAAATGAATAAACTACCATCAAATTTCTCGATGTATCCTCGAATTCGGTATGATTTTATGTGAAATCGCGACTTTATTCGCTAAAAATTAGTTAACCATCTAGAGATTATTCAGTGCAATAAACCAAAACGAACTAAATGATCAATTTATTGATGGGGAATTTTATATTCAACGAATAGGTACTTAATTATTAATGCATCATTTCGACAATTCTTGAAAAAATGAATTAAACTACCATCAAATTTCTCGATGTATCCTCGAATTCGGTATGATTTAAAGTGAAATCGCGCCTTTATACGCTAAAAATTAGTTAACCATCTAGATCTTCTTCAGTGCTATAAACCCCAAACGAACTAAATGATCAATTTATTGATGGGGAATTTTGATATTCAACGAATAGGTACTTAATTATTAATGCATCATTTCTACAATTCTTGAAAAATGAATAAACTACCATCAAATTTCTCGATGTATCCTCGAATTCGGTATGATTTAAAGTGAAATCGCGCCTTTATACGCTAAAAATTAGTTAACCATCTAGATCTTCTTCAGTGCTATAAACCCAAACGAACTAAATGATCAATTTATTGATGGGGAATTTTGATATTCAACGAATAGGTACTTAATTATTAATGCATCATTTCTACAATTCTTGAAAAATGAATAAACTACCATCAAATTTCTCGATGTATCCTCGAATTCGGTATGATTTAAAGTGAAATCGCGCCTTTATACGCTAAAAATTAGTTAACCTACAAAGTATATAAATAAACATAGGAAGTCCATTTTAACCTAAGTCTAATTGTAGCTTCCATTTTTTTTTTATTATGGTGAGGCCTCCACTCCAGTGGGGTCCCCTAGAAACTATGCAAATGTATGTAATTTGAATGACACTACATTAATTTGATCAGAATGTCAATATACTGCGCGTTAAAAAACTGTTATCGTTGATAATAAAACTTCATAAAATGGCGAATGCACTCCAAAAAGTCCTAGGAGGACTGAAGAATGCCAAAATTTGAACTGAACTTACACAGGTTTTGTTGCGATAGGAGCCTATATATATATATATATATATATATATATATATATATATATATATATATATATATATATATATATATATATATATATATATATATATAATCTCTTGATAATTATTAGCAATAACAGGCTGGTTGAATCTTAAAAAACTCGATTTAATTAATTGACGTTTCACTACGACATTCATAGTTATTCAAACTTTTGAAAAAAATTGGAATTTCTTTGACATTTATTGACTTGAAAAAATTGAATAGATAGATTGATTTGTCTTGTTAAAATTTTTTTCCGGATGTGGCCGCTCTCTGCTATCTACTACGCGCCATTCAGTCCAATATCAACATTCAAAATTGTTATCATTAGAAGGCAAGGGAAACTACAGAAACCTTTACCTATGTAATGTTCGAAAATAATAATAGGGTACTATTTATTTAACAGCAAAGAAATTAGTCGCGGGAAAATATTAAAAAGGTAGAGCAGAATTATCGGTATAGAACGTTTATATGGAAGCAGCCGTTGACACGTGTTTCGGACTCTTTGGTCCTCATCAGAACGGCGTAGCTAAGTATTGGATTGAAAATTTGGAGATGAAAATAGTTTAATAAATAAATTCCTCTGTTATGGAAGAAAATCACTTATTTGTGGTTTATTGTTTGAACTCTCCGGTATGGGAGATTTGGTCAAACTTTGCCACGGAGGCGATTAATTCCATCCGAGAGATATCAGAAAGAGTAAATTAACAATAAAGAAGAAAATTAGTTTTGGGAAAATATTAAACAAGTAAAGCAAAAATTATCGGTATATTATCTTCCATAACAGAGGAATTTATTTATTAAACTATTTTCATCTCCAACAACAAAAAAAAGGAATAAATAAAACAATGTTTCAAGGTTACAAAAATCGAAACCGCATACCAATAGACCTACTAACAAAGAAGTTATAGCCTATTTTTGTTGAAGACGCAACTGTCAAAATTTTACGAAAAAAATGAATAACTCGAAAACTGTTCATTTTAAGTATAAAGAGTGGTATGACAATTTTATCATAAATTAGGTACATAAGAAATTCGAAAATCAAAAGATATACAGGGTATTCCATTTGAAATAACAAAGTTGATATCACTTCCGGCAAAACCGGAAGTGCAATTTTCTTCAAAATAATTTTGAAAAATAGATTTAGTCGGATCATATTTGCTCTGAAAATTTGATATCGATATCTTCAATGACAAAAAAATTATGGACCGATTACGTAGCTCTGGGTCACCCTGTATATATATATATATATATATATATATATATATATATATATATATATATATATATATATATATATATATATATATATATATATATATATATATATATATATATATATATATATATATATATATATATATATATATATATAACTGAGATTGAATTCTCGCACATCACTTGGTCAAACATCATAAAGAATAAAGTATAAACTTTAAAATAAAAAACACTTGGCTCATGTTTCACAATATAAAAAATATTTAGATACCGTATTTAGCAGTAACGAAAAGTCGACATGTTTCGAGTTATGAACTCATTATCAAGACTGACTACAGGAGAGTATTACATCCTATTTTATAAGACAGACAAAAGCAAAGGTGATACCTGAAAATCAATTTGTTCGTTTACAAGGGGTAATTTACTATTATGGGCGGAACTCATTTCGAGAATTTCAAGAAGGTCAAGGCGATTTCCTTTGTTACCTGAATGTAACAATTTGGTTTTGTTGAAATCCAGGAAGTGATTGAATTTTATACAATGCTCAGAGAAACAGCATTTCACTGTTGAATTTTGATAGAGTGCAATAGTCAATTATTTCCAAGGAAAATACGACTAAAAAGTCACTCATCAAAAGTTACATAAGAAATCTCTAATTAGGTTAGACATCGATTTTAATTACATAACTCACGTTATAAGACGCGATGGATACCTAATTAGCGGACATTCTAATTGTTGAAATTGATCCGCATTCAATTCCTAATCTCAAATCTAAATCATCAGTAATAGAAAATATCTTTTCTCGCCTTGCTGTCATGCTTAATTATTTGTTTCCTTCTACGGCAGCTCATATGGCCTCGACGTCAGTTTAATAGGTAGGTATTAGCAACCGAAACATTCTTGAAAATGTTTCGTGAACATTTTATAACGATTTTGTTCATCCAAACTTTCATATTACAGCGGAGCAATCTATACTTAGGGTTGCCATCACCTAAATTGCCGATGCCGGACAAAAATTTTGAAAACCCCGGACATTTCTGTGAATTTTTGTTTTTCCCCGGACGCCCCGTAAAAAAAATTTTTTTAAATAAAATAAAACATCGTTTATATTTTAATTTTTTCATTTATTTAATAACTACTTCGACAAATATTCTCCGATACCAAAGCCTACTTGGAGATATCTCGTTTTTCAGATACCATAGTCTACTTCGAAATACATCATTTGTCCGGTACCTAAGCCTACTTCGACAACTATCGTTTTTCAGGTATCTAAGCCTACTTACTTCGACATATATCCTTTGTCATCATATATCATTTAATAATAATTCGTTACAATTATTCTATAATTACACGTTTCTAACCAAAGAATCGTTTTTGCTGTCAAAGTGGAGACATTTATCAATTCTAATCACTGATATTAAACCAAACATCGGTTTTATTAAGTTGTACTTTGTTTTTCTGAGACACACATGCGAAGGTAATGAAAATATAAAGCTACAGTTCCACCGGCGGAATAATGAGGAACATTTTTGTTGCTGTTGCGTGTTTCCGAAAATGTTCCCAAATGTTCCTTAAAATTTCATTATGTTTCGGCAACAAATATCGACTGTTTCTGCTGGTCACCCCTCAAGCTACGATTCCACCGGTGGAAAAATTTTGTTGCTGTTCTGTGTTTCCGTAAATGTTCCAAAATGTTCCGTGAAATTTCTTTATTTTCCGGCAACAAATGTTGACTGCTCCTACTTGTCGCCGGTTTCCATTTTGAGCGGTAAACTTCAAAAGAAAATAGGAAACATTTGTGAAAAAATCCGTGTTGCTATCGCAGTGGAAACGTATCGAGAACGCAACTAGTAAACATTCGTGTCGCAGATTTTCAGTGTGCAGTGAAGTACGAAAACGAATAAATATACAGCTACGCAGTGTTGGCAATTTGGCATTTTTATGGCTAAATTTGGCATATTTCTATGATGCTTAGCATGTTTTTTAACGTTTTGGCATGTTAGCATATTTTTTTAGCATTTTTTCATCCAGTCAATCAATGTTGTCCATGTAAGTGAATCAATTTATTTTCTAGCCAATTCGAAAAATACGTAGTCTGTGATAGAATATATTCCCTAGCTATCGCCGTTCCTTCTGTCTATGATTTTGGCTATGTTCGAACCATAGAAATCTTAATATATATCATATAGTATATATCTATGGTTCGAACTTCGAAGGGGACTCAACTGACAGCGTTGCCGTGTCTAAAAGTAACACAATTTTTCCTGAAAATTTTTCAACAAATATAATTTTAACATATTTTTAAACAAGACATTGCTGACATCCAATTTTACAAATCCATACCATAAATTTCATTAAATTGGGTTTGACCGTGGTCATACGGTCATCAAAGAACCTTTTATCTTATATGATTACGGAATTTCCAACATCTGGGATAGGGAGAAATAGGAATGTATAGATACCTACCGGAAAGGGTGGATATATTTATAATTTGGACTTTTATCTTGTATCTATGTAGTATATCTTGCATTCTTTCTATATCAGCTATCAGTTCTCAATTAATAATTACGAGCGAAGCAGCTATTGTGTAAATCTTCGAAGTGTTTTTAGTTGTCCGGTTGTAACATAATTATTTTTTCATGAATTAAATTAATTTCTCTCTGAATGTGTATATTTTACTATTCATTGTGAACGGCTTTTTTTGCGTTGTAAGTCTTAGTTGTGTGTGAATTTTTGTGTACCTAGTGTTTATACAAAATGCACCCTAAGTATAATCAAAATTATCGAGCAGAATGGAACAGCATGCACGTCATCAGCTGTACCTATATCTTCACCAGTGAATGAAAGCTTGTTAATTGAGGAGGATATTGATATTTTGTTCAATTAAAATAAAAAACTATCCTTTTGGCATTTTATTTAGCATTTTTTGTGTAATCTTAAAAATGTTTAGCATTTATTTGGCATATTTCTCAAGATATTTAGCATTAAATTTGACAAGTGAGTTGGCAACACTGCAGCTACGGTTCCACCGGAGGAACGTTGAGGAACATTTTTGTTGCTGTTGCTTGTTTCCGTAAATGTTCCAAAATGTTCTTTGAAATTTCTCTATGTTTCGGCAACAAATGTTGATTGTATATAATACTAAATAAATAATTTGTTTGCAATTTTGGACTTCCTAAAAAGCAGGCGGCAGAAGGCCGCATTATGGCAAACTTATAAAGCCGAGATAAGGAGATCGGCCCCGAATCGCGGGGCCCGAAGGGCCCCGTCGATCGCCGCCGACCTTTTTGTAGTGCTTAGGCTATGTCCCGTTCCCGACCGCGACGCCGATCTTCGATATCGAACGTTTAAAGTTTGACGTTTCTCCGAAATTCGCGAAAACGGCAGCATTGCCGACGCTTAAGAACTATTTTCGCGTCACATGGACTCGAATTCACGTGACCGCCTTTGGAGCCGATAGTTGGACGGGTCGAATTCTATCGAGAAGTTTCGGCACGGCGAGGCCCAATGAGGCCGTAGTATCTAACCGATTCCGCACGAACTCGAGATTGACAGCAAGCAGATGGCGCGCCCGTTCGACAGAGGCAGGGACGGGCTCAGCACTTGACGCGTCGCGTACCGTTCGACAGAGGCAGGGACAGGCTTTGCAGTCATAGTGGTTCGGGAAACTATATTTTCATCGATCTATAGTTTTCACGGATCTATTTAATAGGCCGGGGAGCCTCTCACTAGTTTCTACTAAACAATATGCAACTATTGACAAATTTACTTGCTTCAGTGAGGGATTTCGTATGTTGCCATAAGTTTCTACCCTTGGCAACGAGGAGAAAAATTAAGCAAGAAAATGTTCCTCCGGTGGAACTGTAGCTCTATGCGTCTGCGTTAGAGCCTTCATTTACACGTCAACTTCGTCAAAAAAATAAAATAATAAATTTTCTTGAAGGACTGCGGAAAATAGTATATTGTTTTATTAGGAGTTAACGTGATACTTTTTGTGGCGAAACTAAATGTTTGTCGGCTGAGCAGTGAGGCCGACAATTTTAGTCGAGCCGCAAAAAATGCTTTTCTCCGAATAGAACATGCGATTTTTTCCGCAAACGGTGTTCAAACGAAGAATTAAGATGATATTTTTAAAAAGGATTAGACATTGAATGGAATTGGCATTTACTTGGTGAAAGTTCATATTCATAACTTTATAAAAAATTTAAAAAAAAACTAACTTTTCACAGGTTTGAAATAAAAATCTATAGAGTAAACGCGTTTCGTCATAACATTGACTTCATCTCGTACTAAACTATGTTATTACAAAACAATCTATTTATACGAAAATTGAATATAACAGAGAGGTTCCTAGAGAAACTAAATAACAATAAGTAATTCATTCAGAGCTATTAGTAGGTACCTACATTGAACAGATTAAGGAGAGAAGAAGGGTTTACTTCAATCTGGTCGTTAACTAAATTTCCGGAATTTTTATATTTATTGATGTATAGGGATTCCCAACAGTTGGTTTTATGGAGACTATTTTCAAATTGTAATATATTATAATTGTGATTAAATGTATGGTTTTCTTGAATAAGATGGCACGCATAATTAGAATCAGTTTTCTGCTTAATATAGCTACGTTGGTGTTCGTGTATTCGAGTTTCGAAATTTCTAATTGTACGTCCTATATAGAATTTTTCACAATCGTTACAGTCGAGTTTACAAACACCAGTACGTTCATCTCTATGAATTTTTGATTTATTGTTTTTAATCAATTTTCCAATGCTATTATTGGTTTTATATGAAATTTTGAAATTTTGTTTTTGAAAAAACAATTTCAGGTTTTCGGACGTTTTGCCCAAGTATGTTAAACTGTTAAAAACTCTACTTTTTTCGGATATAAGTGGGTAAATTTCTGAAATTGCCATTTTGTATTTTTTCCTCTGAATGAGGCTGTCAATCATATTAGGTGAATAACCATTATTTACTGCCATTTGTTTAATTATATGCAATTCCTTATGAAAATTAGCTTCGGACAACGGAATTTTGAAAAGTCTATGAATCATACTATGATAAGCCGCTAATTTATGTGAAAAAGGGTGAAGTGATGTGTTATGAATTGTAATATCTGTATGAGATGGTTTATGAAAAATTGAAAATTCGTGTTTGTTGCTTTTTTTTTCTTTATAAAGTTATGAAAAGGATTAGATGTGAAGAAACGTAAAACTAGATTGCTTTGCTTTCTGGTTTTGTAGATGTCAAGGCAACACAAATTTGACAATTCAACAAAATAATTGTCAGAAACATTTAAAGTCACTTACGCATTATAGGAC
The DNA here is from genome assembly GCA_030704885.1 of Cynegetis impunctata. Lineage (NCBI taxonomy): Eukaryota > Metazoa > Arthropoda > Insecta > Coleoptera > Coccinellidae > Cynegetis > Cynegetis impunctata. The sequence goes on along the minus strand of JARQZK010001452.1, from coordinate 1,034,484 downwards.
TGTGCGTTTTTGGTAAGTACCCGAGTATTAAGAAATGACTTGTATTAAAATATATAAAAATTTACTTTTTTGTACGCTGACGGCCGGACAAAAAACAAAAGGACGTCTGTGAAATCAAACTTTAACATTGAGAACTGAGGTTAAAAAAGTCGTCATTTATAGACGTTTGCGGAAAAATATAATTTTTATAAGATCCTTTAAATTTAAAAATGTTATAATAATTATTCAACAGTCCAGTGAGATGGCCATCGTTTAAACACTTTTAACTCTAACTTGCAACGCGGAATTGTTTCCGTTTAAAACTCGTTCGACCTCGGAATCTTTACGGTGGAAAACCGGCAACGTCTGTCCGTTTTTCACTTGTCGAAACGCTTAATCGCGTATTTTTATTTGGACCCACGACCGTAACGCGGGCGTGAGACTTGATTTTTGACGATTAAAAGCGTATTACTGAAAAAAAGCGGAGGAGACCATCGTAAATTTGAATATAATCAGTTAGTCGCCATCGAAATTATTAGTAATTTCCTGGAGGTATACGATCCGCCCCGCCTCCCTCCGTAACCGCAGGTGAACTCAACTGGAACCCGAACAAGTAAGTAACTAGCCGTCATTATTCAGATCCGTGAGCGGGACGAAGATAGCACATATGCCGAGCGATTCTTTCTGACGTTCGCTGTATTAATAAGTACGGGAGAGAGCGCGGCATATCGGACCAAGCTAGTTAGTCGAGTATGTTAGGTACGCTGGCTAGCATTTGGGAGGTCTCGGGTTCAAACCCCGGGGCCGACTGGTCTGCCATGAGTTTTTCTCAGAGGTTTCCTCATGGTAATGTAAGTCACTGCTTGCAAACTTATAAGGCGAATGCTGGGCCAGTATTAATCCTCTGAACCCTACCCACACTTCCTATGTTCCATAAATATCCCGTCTCACCTTTCCTTAATGCACTTGTACATACAAGTGTATCCTCTGATCTGGCTGAAGGAGTTAATACCAAACTCAAACTGCCCGCCTCCCTGACACATACTTCAGGGAGGAATGAAACACGTGTGTTTCCTTTCCTTTTCGGCATATCGGTCGACCATTTTTTCATACCGGTTGATAAATAAAAAAAGAAAAAAAAGAAAACGGTGTCATGGGACACCAGATAGGAACGAAGTTCCTTCGGATAATACAGAAGGACCACAATTGGCGAAAACGAAACATGTGCGTGTCGGGTAGGTAGGATCGAAAAAAACATTTTTTCGAATTTAGAAACGGCCCGGGTGGCAAAAGTTGCAAATCATAAAAGTGAGTTTTCTTCTCAAAAAATTTTTTTTTTAGTCAACCCCTTAATCAACCCCTTCAGGTGCCCTCAAAAAATTTTTTTTTTTGAAAACAAAAATTCGTTACGGCCCTATGTGTAAACTTTTCTTGAATGTTTAAAAAGTGTGTGTTCAAAATTTGGAAGCTCTCGGAACACTTTTGGAGGTGCCCCAGGTGAGTAAAAAAAAAGTGTTTTTATTTATTCTGACTTTTAAATATATTTTGGTTACTTTTCACGTTATTTCGTTTTATTCGAGTTAATAAAATTTCTGTAGTTAAAAATGATATAAAAACTATTTTTTCTTTTGTTTCAGATAGCAAGAAAAGCAAAATGATTGCCAAAACTCCTACCAGAAAAACCACCCTTTGTCCTATCTTTGAAACCCTTGGCGAGATGTCCCAGCTAAGACTTCCCACGAATGCGGATGTAATTCGACACTACTTGTTTGTCAGGAATGAGAAAAAAGGCATCATGGCAGGCAAAGATCCACCAGCTTCAATAATAGCAACAGAAACTGCAAACATCATAGTGGATATCTGGAAGTAGTCATCGGTTCCAACAATTACATTTAAAAAAGTTACCGAGAAAATAAAAAAAATTGAATACTGACTATAGAACTCTACTCAAACCATATACGGGCAGACAGCAATCTGAAAGCTACGCCTCTTTTACCAAGGATATATGCTCCTCTGTGACGGTATTATAGTAATATTTATCGCCTTTCTTAGTTTGTGTCAGAGATTTATCTTTCCGACCATCAAAATATATCGCTTCTACTATGTCAATATTCTTATGTTGCAATTCTTTCCTGTGCTTTTCTCTTTCCCGACGAACTTTATTCCGATCAATTATTTTAGAAGTGTCCTGTTCATTAATGATGCCCAAATCTTGTAACAGAGCAGAAGAAAGTGAGGCAGCTCTTCCGTCTGAAACACCGTAACGATCGCACTTCCTAGCAAAAGCTGATAGATTTGTCCTCATTTGGGATTTTGAAACGTCTACAGTTGTTGTGTAAGAACACGAGGGCTGAGGATCAGAGTCGAGCAACTTTCCAGGATTATTCTTAGTCTCATTTTCAGAGTCTCCTGGTGCAGATTCAGTTTCTTTGGACTTTAATTTTGGGCGTTTTTCAATTTGTTCTTCAGATTCTTCGGATCGTTCCATCTTTCTTTGGTTTCTTTTCGCTATTTTCTTGGAGGATGCTACGCAAAGATCCTATGACTAGGTTTCTGGTAGTTCGCTGATTTATTACAAACTCCCTTTCTTCTGCTGGAATTTTTTTCTCTTTGGAACAATGGCAATCGTTGAGATCCCTACATTTACAACTAGCAATATTAAAGAGTGTTTCCTCCCAGCTAAGTTTTGAGTCTCTGAGCTTCTCGGCGTAGCTTTGAGATTGCTGTCTGCCCTTATATGGTTTGAGTAGAGTTCTATAGTCAGTATTCAATTCTTTTATTTTCTCGGTAACTTTTTCAAATGTAATTGTTGGAACCGATGACTACTTCCAGATATCCACTATGATGTTTGCAGTTTCTGTTGCTATTATTGAAGCTGGTGGATCTTTGCCTGCTATGATGCCTTTTTTCTCATTCCTGACAAACAAGTAGTGTCGAATTACATCCGCATTCGTGGGAAGTCTTAGCTGGGACATCTCGCCAAGGGTTTCAAAGGGTGGTTTTTCTGGTAGGAGTTTTGGCAATCATTTTGCTTTTCTTGCTATCTGAAACAAAAGAAAAAATAGTTTTTATAACATTTTTAACTACAGAAATTTTATTAACTCGAATAAAACGAAATAACGTGAAAAGTAACCAAAATATATTTAAAAGTCAGAATAAATAAAAACACATTTTTTTTTACTCACCTGGGGCACCTCCAAAAGTGTTCCGAGAGCTTCCAAATTTTGAACACACACTTTTTAAACATTCAAGAAAAGTTTACACATAGGGCCGTAATGAATTTTTTTTTTCAAACAAAATTTTTTTTTTCAGGGGGTGGGGCACCTGAAGGGGTTGATTTAAAAAAAAAATTTTTGACAAAAAAACTCACTTTTATGATTTGCAACTTTTGCCACCCGGGCCGTTTCTAAATTCGAAAAAAAGTTTTTTTCGATCCTACCTAGTGTCGGGGCGCACGACAGAAGTGATAACTTATACTAATCCAAGGGGGCGTTCAAGTATTACGTAACGCAATTTTTGAAGATTTTTGACCCTCCCTCCACCCTATGTAACGCACCGTAACGTTTTCGTGAACCCTCCCTCCCCCACCCTAAACGTTACGTAACACCCAAGTGACCATTTTTACCTAAAAGTCACAAATATGTTGCGCAAAATACCTAAAAGTCGCTAAAATACCTATGTTATTGTTTAAAAGGCGTTTTCGTTAATAATAAACAAAACAAGAGTATTCTCACTCGCAATACATGCGTAGGTATATTGTTTATTTCATTTTTATATAATAAATAATCATACATAATGTAAAATATTGAATTGGGCTCAAATCTGTCCTAATAAACTTTTATTAATAATCTTCATTTAATTATGCCGTTTTCCTGACTTGGCTCTGTCCTTACTTCCATTTTTAGCTTCATCTACCATTATTTTTCTCATGCATTATTCGATTTTAGCTTACTAGCAGGTTTTCACTTTGGGAACCCGCTTATTAAAATCGGTGCGATTAGCAAAGTTGGACCTAGGACCAAGATATTTTTCGTTTCATGACTTTTTATGATATATATATATACAAGGCCGGATTTAAATTTGTACCGCCCTGGGGCACTGAAGAAAATGCCGCCCTATGACTTAAATTTTATTTTAATAGTTTTGATATCTTATTTTTTAAGAATTAGATTAACTAATTGATTGCAGGAAATTTATTATGTATTATATAGCATTTATTATACATTATGTTTTATTTATATTTATTCTTTATTTACTCATATATTATATATTATTTATTATATACTATAGTAATATAAAAAAATAAAAAAATATTTGCATTTATTTCGATGTTTCAAATCTGACGTTTTCGAGTTGCTTGTAGGTAGGTACATGAATTCATGAGTACATATAATGCATTGGCGATTGACGTGGCGGAGTGAGAAATAAAAGGGATGAGAGAACAGAAAGAAAGAGGGAGAAAGAGAAAGGTATACAATATTCGCTTGTGTTAACTAAAAGCGTGACTTTCGTCAGTCAGTCTACTTTCGTCAGTATACTTCCGTCACACTTTTAGTCTCGCATATTTTTCAGTTTGGTCCCGCAGCGAAATCCCTATCTCCTCCAAGCCTGCCGTAAGGAACTTCATTCCAATAATTTATTTCGGAGAAAAAACGACTAAAAATCGCAATAAAAATTATCGATTCGATCTTCTCTTGCAGATACAGTACCTAACCCTAAAAACATTACCAAATATGCAACGCAACCTCCCGTACCATAATTAATTACAAAGCATCGAAATGCTTTGTAGCGTTTTCGATCAGATATCTTCCTTTTTATTGCCCAGATTGTGTAGATTATGAAAGATATCAGCGCCCACATTCCGGAGGTTTCCTTCGTACCAGCGTTACTGAAAAGAATTTTATTAATATTCAACCGTTCCCAGCAAGATTTTTCGTTACACGTCAACTATATTCCGGTGATGCGCCATAAATTTTTTGTTTAAATTAGAAAGCAACTAATATAATATTTTAGTCAGGTGTGGGAGTAGTTTGTTTATCCATGTTAGACCTCCTGGACCACGTTCTGTCTGATTATATATATATATATATATATATATATATATATATATATATATATATATATATATATATATATATATATAAGAAAGAAAGAAACAGCTTTATTGTCCTATAAAATTACAAAATTTTGTCGACAAAGCACATACCTATAAAAAATTAAAAATAAAATTTAACAATGATAACTAATCAAACAAAACACACTTTCAATCGTTAAACAAAACAAGAATCTATTGAATAGAAGAACAAAATAGAAAAACATTTATCAGTCAATTATGTATAAACATATGTTAAGAATCAACATATTTGTCAACTAAACTTATCATACAGATATAAAATTTTGTTATTACATATTGTATTATAAAAAAAAAAACAAAACATTAATATATGTTGCTACTAAATGTGGATCTCAAGGGTCTATGTTACATTGTGAAATTCAGTTACAGAATAAAATTCTGCTACTGAGTAAAATGGTCTCTCCAAAAGAAAAGCCTTAGTCGAACTTCGGAACTTTTTGTACGTACTCAAGGATTTTAGCTCCAATGGTAGATGATTGTATAACTTTCCGGCATTGTAGGTAAAGGAGTTTTTTGCTAAGACGGAGGTGGGCGTTATTAAATAAATATCGGTATCTGAATTTCTTGTGGGATATCTATGATTTGGTCTTTCTGAAAAGTTATGAATGTGTTTGCGAACCAAACAGACGGATTCGAATATGAATAGTGAAGGAAGAGTTAGAATTTTGAATTTTTTAAAGTAGAATTCGCAATGTGTCCTTCTGCTCAGGTCAAACATATAACGAACTGCTTTCTTTTGCAATCTGAAAACAGACTCAAAGTGGAAGAGGCTGCATGAACCCCAATATGGCAAACCATAACGAAGGTGTGATTCGAATAAAGAAAAGTATGTCGACAACGCAGCAGAAATTGAAAGCTCTCTAGAAACCGTTTTAATGGCGAAACATGCAGAAGATAATTTTTTTGTTAATATGTCTATATGAGTACACCATTTGAGCGACTCATCAATATAAAGACCTAAAAACTTCGCTGAGTTCACTGTTTGAATTGTTTTATTGTTTAGGGTAACAGGTTGTAGGGTTCCTCTGTAAGACATTACTACAGTTTTATCTGTGTTGAAACAAAGTCCATTTGAATCAGACCAGGTCTTAATAGCCATCAAATCATTACTTATGATTGACTGTAAGGCTTGTATATCAAAGTTACTCCAAGTTACACTGGTGTCATCAGCAAACAAAGTAATTCTACCACTTATTTTCAAGTCCACAATATCGTTGATGAAAAGAAGAAAGAGAATTGGTCCTAAAACCGAGCCCTGAGGTACCCCACTGTCTATTGGTAGATTTATTGAATTCTTACCATTTGCTCGTACTGTTTGTTGCCTGTTAGTTAGGTAAGATTTAAACCATTCTAAAGGAGACCCACGTATGCCATAAAACTGAAGTTTTCGTACTAAAATTGCATGGTTAACACAATCAAAGGCCTTTGCGAAGTCACAAAAAACTGAAGTTGTGAACAGTTTGTCATTGAGTGATGTATATACTTCATTAAGAACCGAAAACATTGCGTCATTAGTGCATTTTGTGGGTAAGAAGCCATACTGATGTGCTGTAAGAATATTATTTTTGAGAAGGAAGGGTAAGAGACGGCATTTCATGAGCCTTTCAACTATCTTCGATAAGGCAGGCAATAAAGCAATAGGTCTATAGTTACAAGTTTTAGTTTTGTCTCCACATATATTTATATATATAATATATATATATACATATATATATATATATATATATATATATATTTATATATATATATATATATATATATATATATATATATATTTATATATATATATATATATATATATATATATATATATATATATATAAATATATATATATATATATATATAAATATATAATATATAAAATATATAATATATAAATCAATGGTTTTCTTAATGTACCTTTCCACTCACCTACTGATCTTTTGAAGCTAAAATATATTCTTCTTTCTTTGTCCACTATGAACTTCTCTATCACCTTTTCATTAAAATCAGTTTTGAAAAAAATTGTTTGAACCATAGCACTTTCAATAATTGATAACATGGCCGAAGCACTAAGACGATCTTCACACATAGTATTTCTTAGAAAAGATTTAATAAGTTTTAACTTGGAAAAACATCTCTCTGGTTCTGCTGTTGTCATTGGTATAGTCACTTTTATTAGAAAAGTTTCAGTAATTTCTTTAAAATCAGTATCTAAACCTAAGGACAGAAATAAAATGTAGTTTTTAAGCAGCCCGAAATGTCTAAATTGTCTTTTTTTGGAGAGTTTTTTTAATCTTGTCTACCAAATGTTTGAGATCATGAACTCCTACATTTGTCCAATTTTCATCGCCTCCAATTTTTTTTACAATAGAGGGTTGAAATTTTTTACGTGGATTATGTTGATGTTGAGGTACGTTCCTTCGTCGGTTTCAACTTCTTCAACCACGATGCACTTCGCAATTTTTTTAAATAAAATAAATTATTATTTTATTTCGCTATTTAAGCATGATTTGAAAATATAATTCTATTTGTCAGAATCGCATCTTGACGCGATGCATTTCGCGCGAAAAATACGACCTTAGCGACGGAGCTTACTGCTCACGAGTATTTTTTTCATAAAAACGTATGAATAATCATTGCTTTTTGACGGCTCTAGTCTCGACGTAATTCAAAAGAAATATTTCAGAAGAATGATACGAATTACGACGGACGTTCTTCCTTTTATCCCAGCCTTCGTATATAAATGATTTATAATATTTGGGTTTTCCCTCGAGCGATTTGTTATCCGCTGTTGATACATTTTTTTCATATATCGAATATTGCAGTCGATATATCATCAAATTTGACCAGGAAATGAAAACTGCAAGTTTCGCCAGGGTCTTAGGAGGAAAAAAACAAATTCTAGAATGTTTTTTGAGAATTAGTGAATTTCCTATATGTCGAAATAGATCCTTGCTTTCTAAGTTAAACTCATACTTCTACTGATCGAAATAAAAATATACTTAATATAGTTCACATTTGACTGTTATATTAATAATTCTAACATGGAACAATGAAGGTGAGTGTGTTTTTTCAATTTCGATAATTGAAATACCAAGTGTAAAGTGAGGTTAAAATTAAATAAAAAGAAGATAACCATTCCCTGATATCTATACACTTTATTCGTTTTTGAAAGTTTCTGAAAAATTTTTTAAAGTAATTTTAAAGCTGGTTTTGTTTGATTCGTTGTATTTTATAAGGAATTAAAAAAGAATTAGTAAACATGAACACTGATAGTGATTATTTGTTGTCTTGCACGACTCCTGAACTAGTAGAAGCCGCGAACGGGGCTTCACTTAATTTACTTCCGGCGAAATCCAGAGAGAAGTATGAACTTGCGTACCAACGCTTCATGAATTTTTGTAGAAAAAACAACAGTGTATCCTTTTCTGAGAATGTACTGATGACGTATGTTGCTGAATTGGCTAAAACAATGAAATCTTCGACGTTGTGGGCACATTATTCCATGCTTCAATCAACTTTGTCTGTTAAAAATAATATTAATATTGCCCAGTACCAAAAACTGAGAGCAGTTTTAAAACGTCAAGCTACAGGATACAAAAAATGTAAATATTAACAACAATTATAAAAATTAAAACCATAATTTGTTTCATTTTAATGTAATAATCCATTTGTTACATTACCGCACTGTTATTTTCTAATTGCTTAGCAACTGACCACTATTCTGGAATGTTGAGCTTTTCGCATAGAAAACAGGTCAAAATAGTGTCACTTTTCCCAAGATCGGAGAAAAATATTTTTGAACCACTGAATCTCATGGGACATAAACAACACCAAAGGGCAAGTGGGATTAGAACCCACGATTTTCCGTATACAATCAATAAACTTGACTGCTGTGCTATCTTGGATTTGTATTTAAAGTTTAAACAATAACCTAATCTTCATTTCGGACAGGGTGATTTTTTATATTAAAAGTTTTAACAAAAAAATATAAAGTAGTATCAAATGATTAGTTTTCTAACGATAACAATTATTTAAAAATTAATAATATATTCGATAAGGTTTGTAGGTACATAGATAAACAGATTACTAGGCGAGTAAAAGTCATAAATATTAGAATTTAATAAGAACTCACACACAATCAATTTTTTCAGTGAAACTGAAATTGAACTCGATCTTTATTAAAAACAATAAATTGATAAACATATATATATATATATATATATATATATATATATATATATATATATATATATATATATATATATATATATATATAAAGGTAGATAAATCGTGAGGATGCAGTCAAAAGTACTGGGCTGTTCTAAAGAAGGCTCTGTGTTATTATGTCAACGTTTCGAAAATTCTTTATTTTCTTCTTCAAGACA